>CM076583.1:290421336-290875950 GCA_034641835.2 Pinus albicaulis
TTTAGTATAGTTGTCATAGAAAAAATAATGATGACCTTTTCAAAAAATTTAGGTTAGAATGAATAAAACCCTTAAGTAATTAATTCAAATAGAAATAAGAGTTAAATGGGCTAAGCGACACCTTTTTATCTAAGGGGAACTTAGGTAGAAAATTCAAAAGAAACATGCTTGCATATTGCAATCACAAAATCTCATTGACAAAATATGATATTTAAAACCACTCCAAATGATTTACTATGCGAAATAAATAAAAGGCTTTAATAAAGGAAAAGGCTTCCAACCGAACAATATTTCATGAAAAGAAAAATGTGGGACCCACCACTACGAAGAAACCAATCGCAAATCACAAAATGTATTTCCGTCATTCCAACATTCAATCTTCCCCCCATTTTCATTTCCCCGATGCGATGCATTCCATTGCATCGCACTTTTACTAATAACCACTTATGTCCACTATCCAAATTCGTCAAAATTTCGATTGCGATATCGCATCGCAAATTTCATACTTTCCTTTCCCCTGCTAATGTTTGAAGCATTTAGAAAACATTAATATTTTGAATTGAACAGTGTTATAAGCGCGGAAAGAAATTGATCGCAATAAGGAAGTAGTGATTCATCATTTTAAGAAGTTTACACAAAATGGATCTGTGATGCGAAAATATCTTATTTAAATGTTTAAATGTGTACTCGGGCACGTGAACCCACTCTTTCCATTAATGCCATAACTTAATGATTTTAACATCTCGAGCCTCCAAATATAATTTGACTGCAAGAGAATTAAATCTTTAGATTATCTGCGTGCCAAGTTTTACTTTTCCATTATTTCCATTATTGTTACACTACTCTTTTATTGTCACAAGAGTTCCCATTTTTACTTATTGTTACTATTATTTCACAGAAAATTCCAAAAAAACATAGTTCCTCAGAAATGTCTAATGCTGCAAAGAGTTCCAAAAACCCATGGCTCCCCCTAATCTTGTAGCTTGTACTAGTGAAGTAAGAGAGAAGCCACCCTTATTTACAAATACAACATGCACATCAGAGAGTGGCTCTGATTCTTGGGAAGCAATGTACAAATTATTTAAAGATGAGAAACCCCATAGGGTTGAGATAACAACTACTGCAGATGCCTCTAATTCTTCAGAAGTTGCTATAGTGGACGTTGGAAACTCTTTTTTGCATCGAATTTCTACACGCCCCAGGATTTTACCATATATGGATATGGTAAAATGGATTATTGGAAACCTCAACATTGGAGATAGAAATTTCCTAACAAGAAGATGTACAATGATAGGGTCCTTCTAAGAGAAATATTTGAATAAAATGTACCACAATCCAGACTCTGAGAAGGTGTATGAGAAAGATTTCCTAGCACAATTCGCCGAGGAGAATAAGCTACAATCAAACCCAATAAAGTAATGCAAGAGAAACCCTAACAAGCATAAACATTATGATAAGGGGATGCTATTATAGACTCTTGTATCATGGACTGGGGAACCATTTTGTAAAATAATATTGCTACCCATATTCTTCAATACTAAAAGAATCGCTCCTTTTCTTCTAAAATCCATCCCCCATTTTATATGAGTACGTACATTATGGATGCGGTGTGTTTTACATCATATTTTTTGACCATGGGTTGGAAATGGAATACCCAAGAACCTACACCCATTCATATTTATCATAGTATTCTATGCGAGTCAAAATATGAAACTGATTTCTACAAGATCTACCATAGAGTTATGCTCCCACTGTTTCGAGTCGTGTTTGATGAAAAATCCCCTGATTTTCCAAATAATTTCAAGAAAAATTCACCTCCATTGGAAAAAGGTTTGGGGAAGAATTTTTCACTTATGTCAGAGTTCTTGGGAGCTTTTCCTGACCACATGTCCTACCATTATATGTTGCAGATAAACTTCTCGCAAGAGAGATTGCCTATCAGACCGTGGTTCATGGATTGACCAAGGTTTTAAAAGAAGAAGATAAACCTTCATGGCCCTCTTTTCCTATTTTCTATGGTTTCTATGAATTAAACAATTTCAAACATTTAGGGTTAGAAATCAATCAAATCGAATGTTTGAAATTATTTACAATTTCTAACAAGAAACATGACCCAAAACAAGTTGCATTCAATTTCACAACTCAATTGAAAATCAGGCCATTTTCCCATGAAAACGATGATTTGGATGACATGTTTAAGTCAGTTGATACTTATTATACAACGGAGAAATTAGAAGCATCACGCCTTAATCCTCAACAACTTTCAAAGTTCAAGAAATACATAAATGGAAGATTAGAAGGTGTTAGGCTCCCGTGATTGGTAGACCAAATGCATAGGGTAACATTAGACTAGTCTTTGGAGTCCTAGGACCTAGCCTTCTTGGACTGAAAGAGGGCTCTCTCTATTGTTTGAAAAGGATGTGAACTTGTTTGCCTTTAGGGTTTTGATTTTTAGACTAGTTGTTAAGTGTAGGGTTTGTTGTTTGTTTTGGTTGGGTAAGATGAACATGTAGAATAGGTGGAGTGAGAGGCCTTTAAATCATTGGGCTATGGAGTCAATGAAAGTCATGGATATCTAAATAATGAATCAAAGTGTAGTACAGGCCAATCTAGCTACGTTAATGGATCCTTAAGGTTATGTGTGAAGTGGGATGGACATCAAGTTGGTGAATAAGGTAGGGCAAAGGGAAATCAAGAATCCTTTCTCAAATACATATAACAAGGAGGTCTTAAACACTGATAAGAAAAAGATATAACTCATGAGGTAGGGAAAACCATTAAGCTCAATGAGAATACGTAAACCCATAACCATTCAAGACAAACAATTTCAATGAAATATAGAAGGTGAGAAACTCATTTAACTTCTAGTGATTTCACCTTAAAGCTTTAGAAAACATTTAAGATCACAAATAAATTTAAGCCATGAAGAGAGAACTCCTATACATCATAAATCAAGCTATAAAGAACTTTGAGGCAAACTGATAGGCATGGGCGAAGGGCAAGATCTAAACAAGACCTCTTAGACTTATTCTAGCAAGTAGTACTTCAAAGAGAGGTTTCAAGACAGAGTTTAGATAGCATCAAATAAGCAAGTATTACCATGAAACATATTTGTAAACTAGAATACTAATTTGTTAATGAAACAAACAAGTTTAGGTGGGCCTAAGGAGCAGTTACGAATTCCTTAAGCTGACCTAACAGAGGAAAACATCAAGGCAATAGAAGGCATGAGGACTAAGGTGCTTCAAAGAGAATTTCTCAACATATAATTTTCCATTCTGCTACAAAAAGGAAGGATGAAACATAATGATAACAAGAAAACATGAACAAATTAAGGATACATCACCATTAACCAAGCTCAGGGATCCTGCAAAGAGGCTTCTCCATCATCAATCCAAGAAATCCATTCATAAACTCCACAACACTAATTTCTTCTCCAAGCTCATAAAAAACATGTATTGCTCTCAAAGCTCATCAAATGCCAACATTTACAATGAAGCCATCATGCTCTATTTAACTCATCAAAGGAGGGAAAAAACCCTAGATAGGGTTGGAAAAAGTGAAAATCACCCATAAATGTCATTTATGCCTGAGATACCATGCAAGGCCCAAGGCACAAAATATATCATGAAATAAATGCTAAAATAACTTCCTGCACCTAATTCTATAGTGATTTTCCTCAAAAAACACTAACATATGACTTTGCAATAAATGAGTGTGTTTTGTTGACTTTTGGTCAAAAACACACTAAACAGTCCATTTGCACATTGCCAAAAATAGGTACTTTTGCAACCAAGTTTTGGCCCCTTCCCGATGTCGGAGTTTGCTCTGTGATGGCTCGTTGGAAAGCTTGTTGAGTCATATTTCTAGATATGCATTTATTTTTCTGATTGGGCCCATGTAAACTATTAAAAAATATAATTTCCCAAGACTACCACTCACGTAGTGCCACTTTCAACATAAAATAGGCTCTGTTGTAGCCAAGTTTTGGACCACTTCCTAATGTCAGAGTTTGCTCCGTGATGGATTGTTGGAAAGCTTGATGAGTATAACTTCTAAAAATCCTTGTATTTTCCTGATCCATATCCTATATCCTTTCCAAAATTCCAAAATCCCAACAATGCACTACACAGTCCATTTGCGCAGCGCCAGAAATAGGCACTTGTACAACCAAGTTTGGGACCCCTTCCCGATGTCGGATTTGTCTCTGTGATGGCCCGTTGGAAAGCTTGATTAGTCTACCTTCAAAAAATAATCTTTTTGTTTCTGATCCAACCTCTATAACCTGTCCAAATTGTCAAAATCCCAAAACTACTTATTAGTGCAGTGGCAGGCCTGAAAAGGAGGCAGAATGGTGAAAATTTAAGTGTTTTTTGACCTTTTGAGGGGTCAAAACTGCTCCAATTGCTGTGAAATTTTGTGAGCATAGTGTGATAGTGATGAGAAATAAAAAAATACTAATTTTTCCTTTTGAGGATGCTCCATGGATTAGCGT
This sequence comes from Pinus albicaulis, assembly GCA_034641835.2. Lineage (NCBI taxonomy): Eukaryota > Viridiplantae > Streptophyta > Pinopsida > Pinales > Pinaceae > Pinus > Pinus albicaulis. Next base: position 290,425,832 of record CM076583.1, read on the forward strand.
ATATCCTATGGCATTGCGCTAATAGGCCTCCAATTCTAAAAAAAACAAACGTTGTCCAAATTTCCTCAAAATTGGTGGAGGTGTGCCTCATGGGGTTTGAGAGACTTGTTGAGAAGCTTGTGCCAAAAATATAAGGCCTTATTGTTCTTTTCCTCTTTTTAGTGCTTTATTTTCAATGAGTGTGTTCTTGAGTTTTTCCCTTGTCAAGTAGTTGAGTTGAGGTGGATGGCAGGGTACAATTCCCTTTGGAGGTAGCAAACATAGGCCTTAACCCTCTTTGATATGTATATGAAAAAATTGTGATGGTAGAATTTTTTGTTTCTTGACTATGTCTGTGATCCTTGGTGTTTTCATTAGCTCCTTCATCATTTCTTGTATTTTCCTCACCTTCATTTCCTTCATAATCAACATGCTCACTTCCCCTTTCTTCATTGTATGCCTCTATATCATTTTCACTTTGATTTGGCTCATCACCAAGACTCTTTTCCTCTTCATCCTCGGTAGTATCATTACTTTCATTATCACTGAGAGGCTGATTGTTCTCATGACTTTCATGACTGTTGTCATGACTGTCATGACTATCTTCTTCCTTGTTGTTTTTTTCCTTACTGTCCTCTTTATCAGTGTCAGCCTCTTCTTCTCTGTCACTATTTTTCTCACTGTCATGCTACCTTGTCTTGCTCACTATTTTCATCTTCATCATCCTTTGTTTCTTCATTCTCATTATCATGACCCTCCTTTGTTTCCATGTCTTCCACTTCTTCTTCATCATGTACACCTTCATGCTTAAGGAGGTCAAAATAGAGGGTCCCTTTGCATTTAGGACCTAGGGTTTGCACAACTAGGGTTGAAGGATAAAAATGAAAATGGTGGTGATGGCAACCTTTACAAATGAGTGATATGGAGGCAAGTATATGATTTTTTTACCTTGAATTTGAGAGAGGGTTTGTTTTGAACTATATTTTGGTTACCCTATTTTCACACCTTTTTGATTTGATGATGGTTTACTTGGAGGTCAGAATCAGTAATTTTGCAATGAGGACCTAGGGCTTTCCAATTTAGGGTTTAATCATTTCTCTAGCCACCAAATTAAGAAAATTTCTTGGAGAATAAGGAGGAGAGGCCACCTACTAGCTTTAACTCTTCTGCAGCCCTTTGAATTCAACTTGGAGGATGAATTTTAGCCTTGGGGAAAGTTCTTTCCTTGTTTGAGGAGCCTTTGCATTAGCGCAATGCCGCTTATTTGCGCAGAAACAAAATAGGGTCCACTTGCAGCCAAGCGTTAATGATCTTCTTGTTGTCGGATTTGGGCCTGTGATAGCTCATTGGAAAGATTAACCTGTATACTTTCGAAATATACCATGTTTTCCCTAATTGGAGTTGATTTTCCCTACCAAAATTGTATTTGTCCAAGACTGGTCAAAAAGTGTTGAAAGATGTGTTAGCCCCCTAATTTTCTCTCTTTTTACCATTTTCCCCTTACTAAATCATAACCATTTACCTCTATTTTACCCCTATTATGCATCCTCATCTTGCACCAGTCCAAGCACGGTGACATATTTCGTATAAAATTTATTCTTCATATTTTTAATTTAACTTAGAATTAATTAATATCTATTAAACGATTCCTTACTTTTAAATCACTCTTTGTAACTTATCAATATCTTTAATGGTTATTTGGTAGATAGAGTACTTACCATGACTGTTGATCCTAGTGCAAGATCATATGTTGCACCATTTCCAGCACAACAAATATTTGCAGTAGTTCCAGACCTCCTCGATTACCGCCTCATCTTGAGCTGCTTCATCCATGATAGCAGAGTGATTCAAAGGTAGCTAAGACCAATCCATGAAGGGCGAAAGCTGGTTAGCTACGACTAGTTTTGCAAAACCATCTTATTTTGAAGAACGAAACTAAATTCTGCATTTTGTTATGAATCAGTTGAAAAATCTATTTTGGCCTTTGGCCAAAGATCTATATAATGTAAAATGTAAATAGGACTAGGGAGCATAAGTTTTTGGAGAAAATTTTGATAGTAGAAATAGAACAGAGAAGCAGTAACAGGTTATTTTGTTATCGCCCGAATCTGGGCTGGACAATGTATTCACACATGTATTTTCCTTAATGAATTAATAAAAGGGAGCTTCGCCTCATGTTTCAGAAATTTTCTTTCTGTATTTAAGCTGATGAATTGATTAAACTACTGAACAATGGTTTTATTTAAATAGGGAAACGTGTTGGTTGGCTAGGGCCCAGCCAACCCAGCACGTTTACCTGATCTCCTATATTTCTTATAATTTTTGTTTATATTGTCAAGTGTGATTTAGCTTCAAGCACATGTATTCCTATTTGAGTACAAGAGGATCCATTGTGTGAAGTAGATACATTTTCTTTCCCTGTAATTTCCTTTCCTGCACTTGATTTTAGATTTGTTTTCCTCCGCCTAGTACAACCAGGAGAAACAAACCTGCACTAGTACATGTTGGTGTGATATTTCCATTTTCTACAATTCTGTATGAATGGCATTCCCACTTGTTCCAAGTAGGAGAAATGAACCTGCACCAGTGCACGTTGGTGTGATGTAGCAAGCTTTTGTAGTCTAGTTTTTCGCAAACTTTTTTCTTTCATTTAATGCTTATGATACGATAAATGTATATTGATTGTTTCTTTATTTCTGCACTCTATTAAGATCATAAACATTCACTTTTTATGTGTGCAATTCAATTTAACAGTACAACAACACTTGCAATAATTAAACACTCGTTTAAGAAATAAATGCCAAGTGCAGGAAAATTTGATCCGGTGTAAGAACCGGTTTCTTGCCTTGAGATCTGAGTGCTATGAACCTTGAAAATTTTGATCCCTTGCATCAAGTAAAGAAAAACCTTTAGTAAAGACACCATTTATACCTTCTACGCAAATTCTCTATTCTTGCACTAGTGCAGGACAGATTAGTGCAAGAAGGAAATCTCTAAAGAAGTATGTTTAAGGGCACATCTGATAAGACTACTAAAGTGTCTATACTAAAGAAAACATACACACTCAGTAGATTAAGAAACCATTAGTTGGAGTGATTGCTTTTTATTTTTAAATCCCTCTTGCAAATGCATTCCTCCGTGTTCCAAGTCTTAGATTTTTTTGATGGTTCAAGTTGCCCTTTTTCTCTTTTGATTTGATTTTGCAATCATTCCTTTAAATAAAGTAGGGATTTATATTAGGAAGATTCATACCATCTCTTCCATTTCTTGTGCTTTGTCTCTAAGTTTACGAATCCCCCGGGTTGACAAATTAAGTGTGGAGGAGTTTTCTTAAGTGTAATTCCTGCACCCAACATTTTGGCGCCATTGCCGGGGAGGCGATTTGATTTGGTAAGAATTTTCTGATTATACAAATAGAGGTAATTTTTCCTTTATTTTTTTGTAGTATTTTTTAGAAAAGCTTCTTTTAAGGAATTTTAATAGTGTTAATTGATTTCTGACAGCACTTTTTAGAAGTTGTCTGTTATTTTTTCTTTCTTTTTTTCCTTTCAAATGGATGCCTAGAAAAGGTAAGGGTTCGAAGCCCAATAAGGGATGAAAGAATTCTAAAATAAATTTTCATATTGGGTCTCCTTATGTAAGCAGGAAGCCCAATCCAATTCAAACCCATCACGTAGGAACAATCCACCTGGATTCTGGTGATAATAGCTCAAGTGTGGATCAACCTGTTGAGAGAGGTACAAGTAAAAGGGGAATAATGATGGACCAAGAAGATCATTTGGAAGGGACTGGTGACAACCATGTAAGTGAAGAGTAATCCACTTTTGTGTTTCCAATTGTGGATCCTGATACTGTGGAACAAATGAAGAATATTCCACCATCAACTCTCCCTCATTTCCATGGTAAAGTTCATGAAGATCCTGACTCTTTTCTATTCGAGTTTGATATTCTATGTAGAAGTTACGATTATGCAACTGATGCTCAGAAGTTAAGACTATTTCCTATTACTCTCAAGGACTCAAATCTACGTTGGTTTATGGGGTTAGGAGGAAACACTATAACCTCTTGGGATCAGATGAAGAGAGTGTTTTTGTCTAAATATCAAGAATATTGCAAAACTCGAGACATGCAGGATGAAATCTTTACAATCATACAAGATGATGATGAAATTCTTGAATATTATTTGGAAAGATTTCTATATATTTTACAAAGGTAAAAACTTAAGCTTGATCCCAACACTATTAGAACCTTGTTCTTAAGAGGACTTACTGATAATGATAGAAATAATTTGAATTTTTTAGGACAAGGTAATATTTCTCAGCAAAATTTTGACCAAATTTGTGAATTATGCAAGAAATTTTCAAGAAACCAGTATAGATCTAGTAGAGGAACTTGAAATAGAAATAGAAAAAATGAATCTACTGATGCTATGATTATTGGACTAGAAAATAAAATGGAAAACATGAAAATTGATATAATGAACATTGTTACCAAAAAATTAGACTCTTTAAAATTTCAGCAGAAACTTATGAAACAAGAGTCATTATGTATTTTTTGTCATAAATGTAGAGACAAGCATCCTCCTAAAGAGTGTCCTCTTAATTTGAAAGAAACTAATAAGTGTGCTATTTGTGCAGAAGAACATATCACAGAAAAATGTCCCTCTATACCAGGACTTAAAGATGTATTTACAGGGGGAAATCTTAAAGCTAAATACTTGTATTCTATGGGAGCAAGAAGGAACTGGCCTCAGGTAGGTACAGGTATGGCTCTTGAATTTTCTCCACACTATTTTGGTTATAATTCACATCCATATTCTTATCCTAACTCTCATCAGCAGTGGCAGTATGGGAATCGATATCAACATGGGAAAACTTCTCAACCATGGCAACAAGGTTGGAGAGGGCCAACTCATTCTTCATATTCCTACCAACCACCTATGTAGTCATAACCATCTACACATACACCTTATTGAATGCCTCAACTTCCGAATCAGTCCACTCCACCATTGCTTTTAACTCCACCCTTTCGACCTCCTCAGTTTCCTTCTCAATCTATGCCTAGTCCTAATAATAATAAAGCAGTACAAATGATCCAGGTAACAAACCCACCTTTATCATTCAAGTACCAGTCTATTCAAGTTGGGGTTCATGATATTCAATTAAGATCGGGAAGGACTGTAACATCAAAAAAACAGAAGCAACCTACGGTGATCATTGAAGAGAAATTAGAAGAGGAAACTCTTATCCACTCTCCAAAAGCTATCACTAAGCAGCCCTTACCCTCTGAATCCTCGCCACCTTCTTCCAATCAGCCTCCCTTCCCAGAGAGGCCAGTAATGGAAAGAAGTGAGCCTATTTCTAAGACTAGTTTGGCATATAAGCTTCAGAATATTTTCATTAAGGTACCTTTGCTTCAATCCATTAAAGAGATTCCCATTTGTACCAATATTATTAAGGAAATCTGTGTCAATAAACCCCAGAGGAAGAGATTGGAACCCCAAACCATTCAATTTTTTGGTAGGGCAACAAATTTGATGACAGGATGTGTGTCTATGGAAAAATACACTTATCCCGGAAACCCTGTCGTCTAAGTTCAGATTGGTAATGTCCTTGTCTCTAATTTTCTTATAGATCTAGGGCCAACCATTAATGGCATGACTAAGCAAACCATGGATCAACTTCAGTTATCTCATCTTTTCCCTACTCGCACTGTGCTTGAATTTTCAGATAGATCTAAAATTAAGCCAGAAGGAGTATTGGACGATGTGATCATCTCATTAGATTCTTGGGAATATCCTGTTGATTTCATTGTGATTCAGCCAAAGAACCCAGTAGGATGACATCCCTTGATCTTGGGTTGACCATGGCTTGATACAGTTGATGCATATATTGGATGTCGTTCCAGTGATATGTATATTTCACATGGATATTCTAGCAAGAAAGTTACCTTATACCTCCCTGCCAGATCCATTCAGGACCTTTGAGATACTTTATGGTTGGATCAAAGAAGTGATGAGGAGACTCAGTCCATTTCTCTTATTCATCACTATACTGGGTCTTCACCAAAAGATGAGATTCAAGATTTCCTAAATAATCTAGACACTATACCTAATTATGAGCCATTGAGCTAGACTTTCAGCCTAGATTTTCAAGCTAATCATGATTCTCATTCTTCTGTACTGCTACATTTAACCACTCCCTTGAGTACTCCCGAGCCTGACACTACTCTTGTTGAGATTAGCCCTAGTAAATCCTTGAATATTAGTTCAGAATTGGACTCATCTGAGCATGAGCAGCTTGTGAATTTGTTGCAAAACCATCTTAGTGCCTTTGCTTGGGGCTACGAAGATATGAAGGGTATCCCTGCTGAAACTTGTACACATCATATTTATATTTAGGAAGGAACCTGACCTGTCTGACAACCCCAAAGCCGAATGAATCTAGCTCTAAGAGATATTGTGAAGGAAGAAGTGCAGAAACTCTTGGATGCTGGTTTTAACTATCCTATTTCCGACAGTCAGTGGGTCTCTCCATTAGTGCTTGTACCTAAGAAAGATGGAAGATGGTGTATTTGTATTGATTATCGAGAATTGAATAAAGCCACTCTTAAAGATTACTTCCCTCTCCCTTTTATTGATCATGTGCTTGATACCCTTGCAGGAAAGAACTATTTTTCCTTTTTGGATCACTTCAGTGGTTATAACTAGATATAGATTGCACTCGAAGATCAAGATAAAATACTTTTACATGTCCATGGGGTACCTTTGCTTATAAAGTGCTCCCCTTTGGTTTATGTAATTCCCCAACTACCTTTCAAAGGGAAGTCCTGGCCATTTTTTCTGATCTAGAATTTGTAGAAATTTATATGGATGAATTTTCTGTGTTTAGTGATTCTTTTCAGGAAGCTCTCAAAAATCTGGAGAAAGTACTTCTTCATTGTCAAGAAGCCCATCTCGCTTGGAGTGACAAGAAGTGTAGATTAATGTACAAAGCGAGAGTGGTACTTGGCCATTTGATTTTTGATAAAGGTATCTAGGTTGATCCAGCAAAGATTGAAATCATTCTGCATCTTCCTGCACCCAAAACTCAAAGGGAAGTAAGAGGTTTTTTAGGACATGCTGGTTATTATAGAAGATTCATTGAAATTTTTTCTAAGATAGTTGCCCCTATTTTCCGATTTCTAGCTAAGGATAGTGAATTTTCTTGATCCACATCTTGCCAACAATCTTTTGAAACATTGAAGGAAAAGTTGGTACAAGCACTAGTTTTGTGAGGTCCGAACTGGTCCCTGCCTTTTCACATTTCCTCTGATGCTTCAGATTTAGCTATTGGCACAGCTTTGGGACAAGAGGAAAATAAGCAATCCTATGCTATTTACTATATTAGTAAGAATTTGTCTTCCGCTTAATTGAATTATATAGTTACAGAGAAAGAGTTTTTAACTGTAATTTTTGGAATAATAAGTTCAGGCACTATATTACAGGATATGAAGTATTTGTACATATTGATCATTCCGCGATTAAATATTTGATGAAAAAACCATTGACAAGTGGTAGAGTGACTAGGTGGTTTCTATTGTTGTAGGAGTTTAATGTTACTATTGTTCATAGACTAGGGAAATCTAATGTTGTAGCAGATTTTCTTTCTAGATTAGATAATCCTGGTGAAGTAAATCCTGTTAATGATGATTTTCCAGATGGACATATTTTTGCTATGTCAATAGATTCTTCGTGGTTTTATGACATTGCTAATTACTTAGTTACTGGGAAAACACCACCCCACTTGTCTGCTTGAGAAAAGTGGAATATTATTCAGAAAAGTGCTGCATATTCCTGGATTCAAGGAGACCTCTTTTACAATGGTCTAGATCTGATTATCCGTAGATGTGTGAGATAGGAGGAAGTGTTTGACAAATTGAAATATGCTCATGATGAACCTTGTGGAGTCCACTTCACTGATAAGCGGACTGCATATAAAGTATTGCGTGTTGGTTACTTTTGGCCTTCCTTGTTTAAGGATGCCAAACAGTATGTCAGGCGATGTGATAGCTGTCAACGAATGGGCCAGCCTAATCAAACCATTGAAATGCCTTTATGTCACCAAGTTATGATTGAGCCATTTGAAAAATGGGCTATTTATTTTATAGGTCCAATAAATCCAACATTATTAAGTAAAAAGCATATTTTGGTTTGTACATATTTTTTTACGAAATGGGTAGAAGCTAAAGCTATTTCTTTTGCTATAGAAAAGGTTGTTGTTGATTTTCTTTTTACTGAAATCTTTACTAGATTTCGTGTGCCTAGAGAAATTGTTTCTGACAATGGTCCGTAGTTTATTTCTAATCTAGTACAGGGTGTGATGGGACAATATAAGATCCGGCACAGGAAATCCACGCCGTATCACCCACAAGAAAATGGCCAGGTGGAATCCACAGAGAAAGTGATCGAGTCCATTCTTACAAAGACAGTGAATATGCATCAGAAACATAGGGCTGAAATATTACCAGAAGCTTTGTGGGCATACAGAACCACTTGGATAAATAGCACGAGACATACACCATATGAGCTGGTATATGGCAAACAGTTTCAGTTACCAATTGAGTTCCAGATCTCAAAACTTTCAGAACTGCAGTTCAGTTAGGACTAGATCTCTCTGAGGCACAACAACAGCGTCTTCTCCAATTAAATGAGTTAGATGAGTTTCGTAGGGATTTTGTCTAACATAACATACTAATTTAGCAGCAACGCAAAAGGTGGCATGACAATTCTATTCAGAAAAACCAATTCCAACCAGATGATTGGGTACTCTTTTATGATTCTAGATTTAAAATTTTTAAAGGGAAGTTCTATACACGTTGGATGGGACCTTATGAAGTGATACGAGTATTCGAGAATGGAGCAGTAGAAGTTAAAACTATTGATGGACAAAATTCAGTATTCTTGGTAAATGGACACAGATTAAAGAAGTATTTTCAGCCACTTGCTAGGAAAGATTTTACACAGCAAGTCCAACAGCAATTCGGGACGGTAATGGTGAATGGTAATACCAACCTTTTGAAAACATGAATTCTTCTTCTTCTCAAAGAAAAAAAAAAATTTTAAAGTAAGGGGAAAAAATATATTTTCCTGTGGTTATGAAAATCAGTTCGCTAACATGATTGCAGAAGGATCAACCTGAAAACCAGCTTGCTGGCAGGAAAATAAAAAATTTCTAATAAAAAGAGAATTTTGCTTAATCTTTAGATATGCTAGCGACCACCAAGTAAAAGTAGGTTCAACAGAACCAACCTTTATAGAATTGGGGTAATTAGCATGGATATTTTTATTTCAAGTAACGCTTAATTCTCGTTGCAGTTATTTTTCTTGCACCAGTGCAGGTAGACCTTCCAGAAATTTTTCTGTCTTTCTTCATGTCCCATTTCGTAATATTCCCTCAGTTTCTTCTTCAATCCCAGAATGATTAACCTTCCCACATTCTTCTGAATTTATCCTATTCGCTTCATAAAAACCCCACTTTCCCTTGAATTTTTTTCCCTATCCCACTTCTATTTATCCCCTCTTGTGGTACTATTCCTGGAATCCCTGTAACAGAATTCCTTCCCATTCTGAAATTTTCCCTTTTCCCACTTCTTTGTTCCCTCATGAATTCATTGCAGGAACTCACGAACAAAGAGAAAAAGGGTATGCTCTGAAGCATCAAGAAAGGGCAAAGAAAATTTCCAGTACCAGTTAAGAATGCCATGTTAGAAGTTCTAGCCTACATTTTACTTCAATTCCCTGTTTTATTTTTTCAGACAATATGCTTGCACTAGTGCAAAAATATTGTCCTATATAATAATGCAAGCATAATGGTACTAGCAGAACAACATAGTTTAAGCGATGTAAACAGATCAGTTCAAGCATGCACCCTATCAGAGACATAGTACAATTTGTTCTTTTCATAAGCATATGTCATAGGAAATGGTCGTCATAAAAGTTTACAAGAAGCCTTTTTAACTTATTTGATGAGTACTTGTGCTATCATATTAACTAGGAGAAAATTATTTAAAGTACAAGGTGTTTTTAAGTTAAGAATCATGATCATTTTTTAATAATGGTTAATGTTCTCTTTTTTTTTTTTTAATTATGAAGTAGTGCGGAAATGTTTAATCGTTGCTTGAACATAATTACCCCCTTTCTGTCATGATCTTAGACATCTTTCACTCATAATGATTACCTCACATAGTCATTAAAATGCCGCCGCAAGCCCCAATCCAGTAGGATCTCAAGATGCCGCGCATCCACAAATATTTTAGTGGAGTAAGTGGGTGATAATATGGAAGGGATGGTGGATGGTTGGATCCCTATTTATAAGAACTAGTTTTCCAGGTGATTGTATGTAATTTTTTTTTTTTACTGTTCATAGCCGTTAAGTCGCGATGCTGCCTGTTCGAAGTGAACCCTCATCTCTAAGTGAGGTAGAACAAACTGTTGAGTTTCGCAATAGTCTTGCACTATTGCGAGACTCGGCCTTTCTTCAATTTTTGCAAAAATTTTACGGGCACAATAGTGACGTGGCCCTACAGTTCGCTAAAAGTTTCAAAAATGACCGAGTGAAAATCGGGCCTCTAAAATTCAAGGTTACGGAAGAGTTTATAGCAGCAGCGAAAGGGTTGGAAAATACTGGTGAGCAGTACTTTAAAAATTTGAAGCTAGAAAGGAAGCGATGACAGTGTTTTGTCGTTGACAAGGACATGAAGGTAAATTGGAAGAAAGGGATTCTGTGCAATGCCCTACTGGGACGGTGGCAGGACCTCCTTTTCATCCTACAGAAATTCGTAACCTGCGAAGGGAGATATTCCCTCACTTTTGTGAATCATTTCAAGATGTTGCAACATTTCGAAGCTGGCCGACATGTCTGGTGGAGAATGGATTTCCATTATATTTTTCTTAAGAGCTTGGAAAAGATGGCCAAGAGTGTGCAGGGAACACAGGCAGACCAAGCCGATAAGAAGCTATATCACTACGGCCTGATAAAGATTTTGGTTGAGAAGTAGTTGGAAATTAAAGGCATGACTTGGGAGGCACTGTCAAATCAGCTGCATAAGAAGATAGCTACCGGAAAGAAGATAGAGAACCCCGCCAACACAAGCAAGGGTCCGAGTGTAAAGGGAAGTCCTTCTTGCACTAGTGCAAAAATGAAACGACCTGGGAAGTCAACAGAAGAAAAGGGCCCATCTCCAAAGAAGAAGAAGACAGTGGGTGCACCACTTGAAGAGACTCCCTCTTCAACACCAGTACATGAGCAAACCCCTGAAGAAGACAACTTGTTGTCAGTCCTTCTAGACGTAGCAAAGTATGTAGAAGTTGAAGATGACATCCTGTTGGCCGATTTTATTAAAAAGGCCCAAAAAAAGAATGAGGAATCTAGTGCAGGCGAGGAGCCAGAGTCCCCACAGGACATTGAATCCCCTCCTGCACCAGTGCAAGAAGAAGAAGAAGAAGAAGAAGAAGAACCAGAAGTGTAAGAAGAAGAAGAAGAACTGGAAGAGCAAGAAGGAGAAGAAGAACCAAAAGAGCAAGAAGAAGAAGAAGAAGAAGAGTTTGTTGAAACCACGAGGGATACTGAGGTCCTTGAGGAAGACACAGCCCCTGTCGAGACAAAAGACGAAGAAGATTTGGTAACTCCTACTGCTTGCGTAGTTGAACTGGAGCTTCAAGTGCAGAACTTAGAGCAGCTCATAGCTAGAGCGCAGGAGGAAAAGGAACAGAGTAAAGAAGAATTAATGGCAGAGATTCAGAAAAAGAAAGGAGAAGTCAGGGTGTGGAAGTACCTTTTTGCGCAATGTTTCAGATGACTTAAAAAGGTGATGAAGAAATTAAAGAACATCAGAAAAAAGAAGTCTGAAACATTGCAGACTGATGATAGTATGCCAGAGCAGGATTGAGCTGGAATGCTCAAAGTTTTGAAGGTTTTTTGCAAAGGTAAAGACTTGTGTGGGGACACACAACAACTTAGGTATGGGAGGATGTTAGCCCTCTAATTTTCTCTCTTTTTACCATTTTCCCCTTCCTAAATCATAACCATTTTCCTCTGTTTTACCCCTTTTATGCACCCTCATCTTACACCGGTCCAATCATGGTGGCATATTTCGTATAAACTTCATTTTTCATATTTTTAATTCAGCTTAGCATTTATTAATCATTTATTACATGGTTTCTTACTTTTAATCACTATTTGTAACTTACGGATATCTCCTATGTTTGTTTGCTAGTTAGAGCACCTATCGTGACCGCTGATCCTAGTGCAGGATCAGATCTTGCACCAATGCCAACACAACGAATCTTTGCAGCATATCTGAACCACCTCGATCACCGCCTATCCTTCAGCCACTTCAGCCACGACAACAGAATGATTCAAAGGCAGTTGAGACCAATCCGTGAAGGGCGAAAGCTGGTTAGCTATGGCTAGTTTTGCAAAACCATCTTATTTTGAAGGTTGAAACTAAATTCTGCATTTTGTTATGAATCGGTTGGACGATCTATTTTGGCCTTTGGCCAGAGATCTATATAATGTAAAATGTAAATATGACTAGGGGGCAGAAGCTTTTGAGTAAATTTTGATAGCAAAAAGAGAACAAAGAGGCGGTAACAGGTTATTTTGTTATCGCCTGAATCTGGGCTGGACAATGTATTCACGCATGTATTTGCCTCAATGAATTAATAAAAAGGGAGCTCTGTCTCATGTTTCAGAAATTTTGTTTCTGTCTTTAAGCTGATGAATTGATCAAGTTACTGAGCAACATTTTTATTTAAAAGGGAAACACGTCGATTGGCTAGGGCCCAGCCAACCCAGCACGTTTACCCCATTTCCTGTTTTTCCTGTAATTTGTGTTTATATTGTCAAGTTTGATTTAACTTCAAACACATGTATTCCTGTTTGAGTGCAAGCAAATCCGTTGTGTGAAGTAGATACATTTTCTTTCCCTGCAATTTACTTTCCTGCACTTGATTTCAGATTGGTTTTCCTCCGCCTGGTATAAGCAGGAGAAACAAACCTACACCAGTGCACGTTAGTGTGATATTTCCTTTTTCTGCAATCCTATTGAACGGTATTCCTGCCTAGTCCAAGCAGGAGAAATGAACCTGCACCAGTGCACGTTGGTGTGATGCAACAAGCTTTCGTAGTCTACTTTTTTTGCAACCTTCTTTCTTTCATTTAATGCTTATTACAGGATGAATGTATATTAATTGTTTCTTTATTCCTGCACTCTGCTAAGATCAGAAACATTCACTTTTTATGTGTGCAATTCAATTTAACAGTACAAAAACACTTGCAGTAATTAAACACTCGTTTAAGAATTAAATACTAAGTGTAGGAAGCTCTGATCTGGTGAAAGAACTAGTTTCTTGCCACGAGATTTGAGTGCTATGAACCTTGAAAAGTTTGATCCCTTGCATAAAATAAGAAAAAACTTTAGTAAAGACACCATTTATACCTTCTACGTAAATCTCTCTTCCTGCACTAGTGCAAGCACTAGTATAGGACAGATTAGTGCAAGAAGGAAATCTCTAAAGAAGTAGGTTTAAGGGCCCATCTGGTAAGACTACTAAAGTGTCTATGCTAAAGAAAAAATACACACTCAGTAGATTAAACAACCATTAGTTGGAGTGATTGCATTTTATTTTTAATTCCCTCTTGCAAATACATTCCTTCTTGTTCCAAGTCTTAGATTATTTTGATGGTTCAAGTTGACCTTTTTCTCTTTTGATTTGATTTTTCAATATTTCCTTTAAAAAAAATAGGGATTTATATAGGAAGATTCATACCATCTCTGGCATTGCCTGTGCTTTGTCTCTAAGTTTACGAATCCCCCGGGTTGACAAAATAAGTGTTGAGGAGTTTTCTTAAGCATAATTCCTGCACCCAACACTAAACTGAAAGAGGAGCAATGCAACGATGGAATCTACACTGAAAACATTTGATAACTCATTGTCATGGATGTCAAAGGGGGAGGAAAAGCAAGCAGAGGAAGATAGAAACTTCTCATAATGAAAGGGGGAGGAAGTGTTGCCATCAATGTCAAAGGGGGAGACTGCTGGAAATATTTTCATTGATGGCAAAGGAGCAGGATGGAGTAGCACCATAATTATCATCAAGGACAAAGCAGCAGATTAGGATCAGCTGGAGTATAAGAAAAAATAAGGAAAAGAAGGAAAAAGTACAATGGAGGAGCAGAAAAGAGGCAAAGGAGCAGAATTATGCAGAAAAGAGAAAAGGAGCAACGTTATGCAGAAAGGAGCAGCAATGTGCATCAATGTGCAACAAAGAGGCAAAGGAGCAAGGAAAATGATCAACATTATGCAGAAAACAGAAAATGAGCAACATTATGCAGAAAGGAGAAACAATGTGCATCAATGTGCAGCGAAGAGGCAAAGGGGCAAGGAAAAGGAGCAACATTAGAATCATTATCTAAGGCAAAGGAGAAGCATGCAGCAACAAAGAGGCAAGGAGCAACATCTGAATGATTAGAGAAGAGAAAGGAGAAATTCAGGCTGAAATGCGTTCAAAATAGTGCAAGTCGGGCCGAGTCCTCTATTTTCACGTTCAAAACAGTGCACATGTAGTTTAGCCGGTTGAGTCAGGTAATTCCCAGAAGAAATTTGTATAGAATAGTATTTAGCGGCATAATGGCATATCGCAATCGCAAGCAGAAGGATGAATTCAAAAACTGTAGAAATACAGAAATCATAGAAACTGCGAAGTGCAATATGGTGACGTGGCTACATGATGTGGCGGTGACGTAGGTAGTGACATGGAAAGATGACGTGGTAGGTGACGTGGCCGTAGCCCCATAGATCACAATAAAAGTTTGATGATGTGGCAAGGTGATGTAGCATGATGACATGGAAGTGACATGGCACCCCCGGTGGGATCCGAACCCTTTTCTGCATATCTCAAGTTGGAAAGCTCAAAAGGCATAATGCTTATGTACCATGTTGAAATTCCAATATGCAAAATGCGAGATGGGCCCAGACGCGATACCTCTCATAGTTTAATACTAAAGATTTTAAAGTTCAGCATGAGAACCATTCACATATCGCAGGTCGCAAGATCATAAGGGTGAAGATCATAAGAATAAGGTTGAATCGCAAAAAGACGAAATTTGATATGAGGACCGGATGCAATGGAGTTTTGAAGCTGATGCCTAAATTTTTCAAGTCCGGGGTTATGTGTATTTAGTTAACAAATCGCATCGAGAGAACAAAAGGCGTCTCTAACATATAATACATAAGTTCACCGAAATGCAATATGAGACTGGATGTGATATAGTTCGAAGGTAAAATCTAACGTATTTCAATTTTGGGGCTATGTGTGTTTATTTAAGAAAATGCGTAGGAAGAGTGGAAAAGGGATATATAGTAGAGAACAAAGGAAATGTCGAAATGTGATTTGTGAAGCGGACGTGGTGCAATTTAGAAGTAAATTCTGAAGCCAAGTCAGGTCTAGGTTATGCAGATACGTTTGTTATTAGAATAAAGTATGAATGCGGGCAGTAGAATCAGGTAAGTGACATGACACAGAGAAAAATGGACAGTAATATGAGTATCACAATAATGAGGAGATAGGCACCATGGGTCGATTCGGGCTCAAGAAAACCTTCAGGGCAGAGTCAGGTGTTGAGACAAGGAGAAGGCTGAATGCTGCAAGTAAGAGAAGGAAGGAAAATAGGCAGAGTTGGGCAAAAGGAGCATATGGTGGCACTGTTGGAAATGTGCCAGCTAGGTCGAGTCAGGCAAAAGGCGTTTATACAAAACTATTATAATACAACAGCAGAAACAAAAAATACACTGACAGCAACAGAAATGACAAATGCACAACAAGCCAAGAGCTGAAAGAGCTAAGTGAAACATATTTGTTGTAACTGTAAATGTAAATGAATTAATTATTTTTTATTGTATGTGATGCAAAGGCAAGTCTTTGTAGGCATAGGAAAAACTTCAATGAGTGTTGTAATGATTATTTATGATGTAATAACCTGAACTGAAGTGTAAGGAATCAAATGGGTGGAAGGCATAGGTTCAGGCCTATTCACTTCGTATTCCCTATAGAATGAAAGCAGTCTGGAGTGATCTGTATAAGAGATGTAATATCAGTGTGCATAAAATTTTAGGGAGCGAAAGAATTAGAGAGAGCTTATAGAGATGTTGTGCACATCAGGAGATGATATGAAGCAGAAATGAAGGTATAGAAGGCAGCAGTGAAGGAGGATAACAGAGCTGATATCCAGGTAAATCAACATGTGATTTTCATGTTGAGTGAGGGGATTGTAGTCTCCTTTCAAGTTGTATCTTGATAAAATTCCAGTTGGAGATGGGTGAGGTAGGAGCCTTCTGTAGTTTGTAGCCTACAGAAAATATTTGAGAGTTGGAGCTTCCTTGGAAGTTGTAGCTTGTAGAATCTGAGGTAGTAGCCTCCAGTAGATTGGAGCCTACAGAAAATCAGTTGTGAGAGGGAGTTGGAGCTTGCTTTTGCATCAAAATAATAACAATATGTGGTTTTCTCCCTTGTGGTTTTCCACTTACATCTGTTTCCTATGTGCTTTATTATTATGTGGTGATGTGATGTTTTAATCTTCTTAATTACTGGTTGTCCACACATTCATTTTGCTCACTCATTATGTATTATGATTCTTATAAAATGAAGTAGTTAATGGGTGTAAAGAAAATATATTAATGCTCATGAATGTACTAAACTGATGAACCCCCTTCTCAGTTTAGCTAAGGGTTCATCAGAGAACTTATAGAACACTATTATATGCATCCATGTTCTACTCAAACTGTCTTATCCCCTATTCAACCCTTCTCTTCCTATTTCCTTCCATTGTGGCCATCCATTGTATCTACAAGTTTCCAACGCAATGGATAATTGATGAAAAAAAATTGGTATTGACATAAATCTGGATATTATTCTTTTCATATGCTTCGCCAATTTCGATACCATCCTCGAATTCTAAGAAAGTTGCAAGGTAGAGTAAATAGAAACTTCCAATGAATAGATGTAGCCCTCGCCCTTATAATTGGGAGAGGTAGCATACATTTTCACTTTGGGAAAGCACCGCCATGGATTGTTGATGAAACAAAGTCTGATATTGTCATAAATTTGGATATTATTCTTATCGTACACATCGCCAATTTCGATACTATCTTGGAATTCTAAGAAACTTGCAAGGAAGATAATCGTGAGTACATAGCAACTTCCAATGAATAGATCCGACCATGTACTTCATTATTTGGTGAGGTACCATCAATTTTTACTTTGGGAAACCACACTAAAGGACTGTTTTATTATAATTGAGAATGTTGTTTAAATGAATTAGGGCCTACACGGATTTTAACATTATATCTATAAATATTGGTTAATATACCACATTTAGTATGGGTATGCTTTAGCTGTTTTTTTAGATTTTTAATCAAATAAATAGTTTCTCACATATGTAATGAAAATTTCCTATTCTATATTAAAATAATGAAAATTATTATTTACTTTATTTATTTTAAAAATTAATATAGTTTTATTTTAATTTAAATTTGAAATTCAAATTCATTTAAATGATATTGTTTAAATAATTTAATGTGAGTTAAAATAAATTATTATTTACTTTATTTTTATTTATTTTAAAAATTAATATAGTTTTATTTTAATTTTAATTTGAAATTCAAATTCATTTAAATGATATTGTTTAAATAATTTAATGTGAGTTAAAATTAACTTAATAAACCCAAATTAAGATAAATCAATTTAGTATCATCGATCTAAAAGTTTAATAAATTTAAGATGGATTTAATTGACCAACGCCTATTTAAAAAAACTTCCCTTGAAATCAGTTTATAAATAATATCAAACGTTTGTATTTGTATTCACTTCATATTGAAAAGGTGGAAAGTTAGTGATGTATTTTGGGTTTTTTTTATTATCTACAACTTGATTATTGGTTGTTCATTATTTTACGCAAGATTTTTTCAAAGAAATCATTCAACTTTTTAGCCAGATTCAATCACTAATTCATTTTTGTACCGGTGTATAATCACTTTAATTTGGCAACATAAATGTGATAGAAAATAGAGTAAAATAATTGGATTTTGATAGTTTGAGAACTTATATGTAATATATTGGAACATGTTAATATTTTATTTTATTTTTATTATGTTGATTCTTTGCATATATTTAGGAGGAAAGAAAGACCTAAGACCTTCAATAATGGTAAGAGGTAAAAAATATCCAAAATTATATTTTATAACAAGATTAAATACAAGGGAAAATTAGTAGAGCTCGACAGTTATTTTTCCATAATGTGTTATACAAAATTTTGCATGAAAAGGTCTAAGGATTTCACAAGCCTATAACTTGTATTGATGTAATAATTTAAAATAATTCATATAGATATCATAATATTTATATTAAATTATTGCATCAAGGTTGAAAACATTAGGCCTCTATAATAATTAGATAGATTGTTATTGGTGAAGACATTTCTCATGTCTGAAATCTACAAATTCATCCATAGTTTTCTTCTATAATTTAATGTTGTGTTGCATCGAGTGGATAGGGTGCCTTCATACACTAGTAGAATATGGGAAAATTAGTGACTAGGTGAGTAAAAATGCTAGTCACCGCAACTTTTCCAAGTGATATAATACAAAAAATGAGCAATATTAAGTGACACAACTAAAATTGACTAACATACACAACCAATTTAGCCTCAGGTTAAAATATACGTCTATCTAATAAATAACACAACGAAAAATGACTAGTGTGAATGCATAATTTAGTCTAGGAACAAAAATACGACTACCTAACAAGTAATATAATAATATGAAATAGTCATTTATGTTAGTCATTTTACTTGTGTCACTTCAACAATCTAAACTTACAAGTCATAGGGGATTCAAAGGATGTTATAGATTGGATGAAAAGGTATACTTCCTTAAACACTTATTTATTGGATCAGTCGTTGATTAGAGTTATGGATTTGATTAGAATCTTCAGGGTCATATCCTTTTATCACATTCATAGGGAATTAGATTCAAAGGCTAACAAATTAAATAAAATGGGAGTGGACAAACATCTCATTTTTCAACACAACCTTACCACCTATATATGTTGCAACAACCTTTCCAACGTATTTAATGGGTTACACATCTATGTCACATTTATTCTTCATCTTGAAAAATGGTAGTAACAAGGAGATGGTATTAACTTCGAGATGGTATCAACTTCAATCAAGGAATGTTCACTTAGTACAACTACCAAGTTTCACTCGTGCAACTTGTCAAATGCTTAAATTTTCTTCACAACTTCTCATGGTGTTTAACCTAAATGGAATCTAAGAAAACCTTTGAAAAATCTCTTTCTTGGTGGATTAAGGGAATGGAAGCAACCCTCTATCTCTATCAAGATTATTAGGATGCTTACTTTTCTCAAGGGCCTCTCTCACTTGGAATTTATTGTAATGGTCTTATTTTGCCACAAATTTAGTGCCCTCAATTTTAATGTTATGACCAAAGAAGTGAAAATCGCAATTAAATTGCGATTTTTTCGGAAGGCCGATTTAATCGGTGTTTTTTTGGGCGATTTTTTGGAAAAAATCGCGATTTTTTCGGTAAAAATCGTGGGCCCATCAAACAGCAACCCTATAAGTTCAAAAATTGATTTTTTTGGGTCATTTTTGCAGCCCTCTCATTTTCCTGACACACCCTGTTGGCAATTAATGGTAATGTTAAATTCTTAAAATAAAAGGATGAAAATGAAAAATAAAGGAAATAATGAAAATGAAAAATAAAGGAAATATCACTTTTACATACATTTTTAACATTACCATGAAATGACTCAAGATGTTTAAGAGTGGTTTCGACCTCATTGGATTTCATATGGAGAAACTAGAATTTTAGATTTCACTTAAAATTCAGCAGACTTAATGGTTTTCAGGTTTTCATGGTTTGAGGATTTGCATTGTTTCCATTTTGTTCTATTATGTGTAAGGGTATGAGATTGGCATTTGATCAAGATCATGAAGTCCTTTAAGAACCTTGATGTTGGTGGCATTGATTGTTGAACTTTGTTGATCTTGGTGGTATTGATTGTTGAACTCCCCTACCGTGGCCTTAACAAGAATGTACCCTTCACTTAAAGGAAAACAACTGGTTAGGCATGTTAATCTTTTTCTACCACATTTTAAGGTTGAGGAGATGAACCCTTCACTCAAACCAAAATCATTGGTTAGGCATGTTAAAATTTTTCAATTTCTATCATGTTATAAGGTTGATCAATCCAAGTCTGAAGACTTTGAGCTAGATGATGTTTATGTATCTCTTGTTGATGATCCCATTTCTAATAGCGATGAATCAATGATAAGTTTCATGAGGAGGAGGAGGAGGAGGAGCAACAACAGGAGGAGGAGGTGACACCACCTACCCTTACTACCGGTAGAGGACGTGGTCTGCCCCATTTATCTCCTGGTGCTTCAGGATTTGGATCACAACAGAGTCCATTGCTAGCCCCACCAGCTTCTTTGTCTAGAGGGAATGCTATTACATTTTCTCGCAAGAGGGGTAGAGGAAATCAGTAGTAAAGGTTATTTGGTGCATTCCTTTGTATATAACACTATGACTCATGATATGAGATACATTATTATATTTTTTGTTGATATTCTGAGGTTGAGTTGAGACTCAGGACTTAGTATTCATGACATGATTCACTATTATGTGTGATGTAGCACTAGACATGATATTACACATCTTATATATTAGTTTTTTTTCATATTTATGTGTCAATGCATTTATTTTATGTTGTGGGTGCTTTAGATATTAGAAAAATTAAAAAATAAAAATGAATATTTTGTATGTGCCGATTTTTTCCCGATTTTTACAATTTTTCCGATTTTTTCCCCTCGCCGATTTAATCTTGATTGTGATTTTCAAAACATTGGTTATGAAAACAAACCTCGAATTGTCTTAAGTGACTCTTACAGCATTCACTTTCATTTTGTGCAATTTAGGGTTTGTTGTCGCAAATTGAGAATGGAGATTGATCATCAATAAATTATTACCAATGTATATGAGAGCTATTGAATATGATCATTGAAGATAAATGACATTCTATTATCTCTTTTTCGACCTATCAAGAGAATTTTGTAAATATTATTGCTTATTTGGACATCCTCACATGTTAAAATTTTGGTTTATTATTAAGATTAAAGACACATTGTCCTTTTATTTTTTACTTTTTTCAAGGAAAAACCAAGTAGGAAACCCAAAGGATGTGTTACCACATTCATGGATGACATCCCTAGTAAAATCATTGACATAAAATAATACATCAAACATAGTGTGATTTGAACTAAGCACTTTCTAGAGCATATCTAGCCAAATGCCCAACGAAATCAGTACAACTAGTTGAAATTTCCTCTCATGTTGACATGTTGTTCTTTTCATTAAAATACTTTCTTGATTAAAAAAAAATTATTATGTACCCCACATCCAACTCTAATACTATATACAATCACTTATATTACTATCTCATTATTCAAATATATATATAAAAAAATATTCATATAAATCTTATAGACATTTATCTTTAAATCAATTTTCCAAAAAATAAAATTGTATTTAAATTATCTATTGTATATCATTACACATATTTTCTTCATCCCAAAAATTAAAAGAACCATCTTTCCATTTTTCATCACAAACCCTCTTTATATTTTTCAATATTGTATATTTTCTACTCTTACTACTCTTTTTTGCATCCAAATATTAAAGAAACCCGCTTCCTACTTTCCATCACATAACCTCCGCTATTTTGTATTATTGTATATTTTGTACTCCGATTGGACCTAGGATTAGGATATATGCACCACTGAATACCACTTGGTTGGATGAGATGCATCAATATCGAAAATTAGATCGTGGGAAATGAGGAACGAAGAGGGAAAGTACAAATTTGTACAAGACACGTCACATCGCATGGAATGAATGGAGAAATTAAAAAAGGAGGAAAAGGAAGACTAGAGTTAGAGGTAGATGGAAAAATTGGAGGAATATCTTCTATCACAACCTACACATCCATGCTATGTTCTATCATCACAATGAATTATACTTCCACAACTCTTTAGGTGCATGCATAGTCGATTGGAGTTCCAAGCGCATGAATCTGTATGAATTACCTACCATCTTACCTTTTTTTCCCTACACACAGGATTGTCATATGAAAATTTTCACCATCAACGATCCTCGTTGAAACTTTTGTGCGCTAGAGAATCAATATGTGCTCTAAAATATCTTTATGGAAAATGATAATTAAAATAAATTTCATGAACCGATGAACATAAATTGTGATGAATTTGTAAAATTTGTAATGGAAACAAGAGGTAGTGATTTTTTTATTACTTCAACTTTTCTCTATTACGTAGTTTATAAATAGTGTATATCAAGTGAACCTTTAAGCATCACGGGAATATTTTTACCTAAATTATATACCCTTGAAGGGAATATTTATCCGAGAGGTGAATAGGGGTTAACAAATAGAAGATCCCGACTTATTTTTAACACTTAGATTAATTGCAAGCAAGTAGCCCTTCATCCTTGAGATATGAAGCTTTGACAGTCTGAATAATATGAATTGGTCTCTCGTGTATAGTTTTTTTATGGTAGTTAGAAGTACATATTTATTTTAAAGTCGGATCTATGAAACATTGAGTAGAACTTTAACTCCTAAATGTTTGAAGTTATATAGAATTACAAAAACCTTCATAAGCCAATGGGAAAATTCTTTAGAATTCAAGAAAACTTGTAGGTTTTTTATCAAATAGAACAATTTAAAATTTTAAGAACAATTATGAAAAGATAAATCAAGTAATAGAGAAATGACTGGATGGAATAGAAATTGTACTAAATATTATTCTACAGGAACAAATAAGGGCAATGTTAAAGGGATTCATGAAGGAATGTAAAACACCACCTATTATAGAGGAAATATAATTTAATCTAAATGTATACTCACTACCGTATGTGGTTAATTGTGTTTATCTCGGGCAATGAGGAGGAAATTTTTATCCTCCTCACCAAGATTCAACTCCCACAACTGATATGTTGAGCTCATATTAAGTATATTGTTGTAACAAATATGAACTTTGTTATTAAATGGTCCTATACCCTAAAGATTCTAGGGCTTAACCATCCTCAAAATGAGGGACAATATGTTTTTCCCAATCTTTGTAACTTTGAAACAAATGTTTGTATAAATTACACCAATGGAGTCAATCTGATCATGCAATACACTAAAACAACATACTGAATCCTTATAGAATATTTGTGGAATATAAATCACGATTGCTCAATCACATGCAAGTAAGAAAAATAAGTAAATCAATCGCGCAACACAATATTTTCCTGGTGAAAGAAACTACTCAAAACCCCTCCATATTTAATGTATAATCAACCAAGGCATCATGAAATAATACAATGCATGTGCACTCACAAGAACCTCAAGCACTCTAACAATCGTCTCACACTGATCTAGGAAAAGTTGTTGAATTTCAACAAGAAATTGTAGCACCTACACTAGTGTGGGACCAATAGGTCCTAGCAGCACCTACACTAGCGTGGGTTAAATTTGGTGCAGTCTCTAATTAAATTTTCCCTTAATTGAATTGGATAATAAAATGTAATATTATCTCATGATCACTTGTAATAGTTAATTGAGTGCGATAAACTCAGTTAATCTCATGTATGTTGAGTTGAGGTTAGTTGGTGAGGCATGCGGAGTAATTCTATTAGTTATGGAGTTCGAATTGAAGTTGGTGCATTATTTTAATGCATGTGTAATCATTTAACTTAGTTAGGTGAGTTAGAGTCAATTGAACTAGTTGTAACTATTGGTTGCACTAGTGAGAGATCAAGTGAATCAAATATTATTTAGTTCACAATCAGTGACCTATCATGCAACTAATGATTTACTATTATCAGCTACATGCATGTCAATTCTAGTGGAGACCCACTTGGACAAAGGTGAAAGGGAGGTTAACAATCAGATGTGTGATTAGTAGGATGCTTGTATGCAACCAGACATCCATTCGACTGCCCATGATCCTTGTGTTGTTTAGGAAGGCCAAAATTCCTAAACGGTAGGGATTGCATTCATTATGAATTATGCAAGAAAGGGAGATTGTTTATGTTGGGCAGTGAAAGAGGTATGAAATTACTATGAATTTATTCATTCTTTTACCATAGATATACTTCTGTTTGCCTTGGAAAGGTAGTTTATCATAAGAATTACAATAGAATTGGAAAGGTTTATGTTTAGTACAAAAATATGGCTAAAGGTTATTTTTGATTGACAAAACAGGAATTCGAAGAGGTGAACAGCTATACCAAAGGCGTGGCTGAGAATAATCTAACTGTTTCTCCATCAGCGTTGAACTATATCCAGCCAAAGGCAAGGAGATCTAAACGAATCGCCCAGAAAAGGCAGGGGACAACTCGGCCTTGGATAGAGTAAATAGAATGATGACTAAACAGAGAGGAGCGAATCCCTCAAGATCCTTCGATCCTGAGGGATCGCTGTTCAAACTCATCATCCTCCTTGATTTTTCCGTCGAAGAATTGATATATAAAGCAATGATCTTTAGAGACAGGAGGATGGTTGTTGTTGAGAAAGGGAGTTTAGTTGAAAGACTTTACATTTCTTCTATAATCTAATGTTTTATTGACTCTCTGTCGTGAGAGAACTCCATCTGTAATGCTTTATGTTGGTTTTATATAAGACACGTGTTTCATCCATTTTCTAAATTTCTGAATTAGCCCAGCAGTATTTCACTGGCACTAAGGGCCCGGCTCTGGTGGAATCACTTTGTTGTTTGTATTTTAATCTTTTCTTATTGTCGTGTGGAGTGCTTTTAATGTTTTCTTAATTATAGAATTGATTTATTGTTGATTGGATCAAATACAGAGTCATTGCTATTTCATTCTTCACAGGAAGCACGATTCGTTGTTTGATTATCTTGTTATCATAAAGTGTTGATGTTCTGTATCTGACTTAAGTTGTTGTCCCATTTCTTTATAAATTTCCATAGTTGGTTGTTGCGTGGTGAGTGGTTGTCGACAAAATTGAAGCATAGAAATCTAGTTTGCTTGATTATGTTAGAATCGTAATTGCTGTTCATTTCACACTATTGTTCCATTTCTGTTCATTGCTTATTCATAGTTTCGATTAGCAAATAAATGAGCTATAGTTACATACTGCTGTTCCATTCCAGATTGCATTCTTTTAAGTTGCTTTCATTGAATCTTCTTTTGTTTCAATTGCTTTAAGATCTCCAACTGTAGAGGATAGAGGCTATTGCTTCCAAATCCCCAGATTGGTCATCTTGCATCGATTTCTAAGGGAAAGAGTTACTACTACTGCATCCTTGATCGATGTTCTGCAAGATTGAAGTATTTTAATCTTTCCATTCATATCACTATAATTAGGTTTCTTTACAAGCATTTATTACTTTTGCATTTGATATTCTGTACTACATCTTCACAACATTGCTCTTAGATAATTGCAGCCTCAGAGAGAGTACACTCTTGAAAAAAAAAGTCACTCCCGGATTGATGATTAATGTAGGCTAATTAGGTGTTCAAAAGATACCCTTTTATCACTCAACATTTTGGCATCGTTGCTGGGGAGAGTGTATGCCATTTTAAGGGAGTAATGCACAGCTGATTTTTTTCTGCTTGCGGAGAATTGGGTATTAAAGATGGAAGGTAAGAACATGTGCACTGGGAAAGAAACACACTTTCTCGCAGCCCACTTCACAACAGAAGTAGGTAAGCTTCTTTTTTTGGGTAGGAATGAAGGTTTGTTTCTTTGAATGAATAAACCAACTAAGTGAAACAAAATTCCTCCTAAAACTGAAAAACCTAAGGGACCGGTGACCCTTGGGCGCACGACCTTTATTGACGAAATCCTTAAAAGAACTGAATCTCAGCCATCAGTAGGATTTAAAAGAACTACTTCTAGACAACCTGCTAGTTCCCTTCAGGCTATAGAGTCACCATCTGAAGCCTTTGCTGAGATACACAGTCAAACAGAGGGAATTAAGCAAGATTCCCAAGAAATTGAGAATCCTTGCATAAATTTCCTTCAAGAAGGGAACTCTAGCAATCTCCGAGAAGGAGAAGGGAAAATGGGAGAAACCAGAGACTCAAAATCTCCTATTAAAACTGCCCAAACAATAAGCAACCCAGATAAGAGAAGTGTTGTTCAACTTATTCAGAACCAAGGTCCTGAATCACCTAAAACAGTAGGACAACAGGGAATACTTATTATCCCAGACAAAGGGAGTGTTGTCAAAGATATTCCTACCCCTGCTCTTCAACCTAGAAATTCCTTGGAAATCCCAGAGGGGTATTGGCATATCTTCGATCAAATGGCTCAGAACCAAAATCAGAATCAGAAAACACCCCAGCAGACCTGTACGCTGCAATATCCTATAGTAGATACTGCAGTCAACGCACCTATGAAAGCTATTCCTCTTCAACATATTCCCACATTTCATGGCTTAACATCAGAGGACCCAGATGCATTTTTGTTTGAATTTGATGTGCTGTGTAGAGGATATGATTACGCCATCGACGCCCAAAAACTAAAACTATTCCCTTCTACATTAAAAGGGGCAGCCTTACGATGGTTTATGGGATTAGGTGGGGGTGTCATAACTGATTGGGATCATATGAAGGCTGCATTTTTGAAGAAATATCAAGATTATTGCAGGTCTCGGGAATTAAAAGATGAAATATTCCAAATGACAACAAAACCAACTAAAACCTTGGAAGAGTATGTGGAACGGTTCCAATACAATCTTCAGAGATCCCCTTATGCATCTTTACCCTTACCTGATAATGTTTTGAAAACCACATTAATTAGGGGAATGAAAGATCAATGGGTTGAAACATTGATTATTATGGGAAAAGGTGATATATATCAGGAAATTTATCCTAATATCATTAATTTGTGTATCAGGAGTTCGAGGGGAAATACAAGGTTGAAATCAGCAGAACGCGATATAATTACAAGGGAAAATAAGACCTCTAATGAAGGTGTGACTCGTGCAGAGATTGGAAATCTGTTAGAAGACTTTAAGATGGACATACTTGGGACTCTGACAACACAGTTCGATATTATGCAAGCCAAACAGAAACATGCAGAAGTAGAGCAAAACTTGGCAATATTCTGCCCCAGATGTAGAAAGAAACACAACCACAAAGAATGCCCATTGGATGTGATTAAAGTCTGCGCCATTTGCACAAAAGACCACCCTACAGAGGGATGTCCTTCACTTCCTGGCCTAAAAGAAGTTTATAAGGAGGCAGGAGAAGAATCAGAAGTGGTATGTCTACTTAACCAGTGCCAAAAATGGAAACCACGACCATCAGGTATGCCAAATGATTCATTTTCTTTTCAGCCTCCTCAATATAATGCTCAAAAATATAGTGGGATGTGGCAGAATCAACCACCTTTCCCTAATTGTTCACAACATCCATTTCCTCCCACATATTGGCCCAATCAAACAAACCAAAATAATTGGCCTAGCTTTCCTTTCTACGCACCATTTTGGCCTACACAATGGTCCCCCTCTACTTCCCAGAGTCAAGCCTGGCAGTCAAACTGGAAAAAACCTACAAATCAGCCAGTCGGATCAATTCCTCTCTCTCAACCTACACTGCCAGCCCCTTATACAAACCCCCAGACCAATTTAAGACCACAACTCCCAGCCCAACCCAACCCAAACCCAAAAAATAGGCCAGTTCAGTCTGTCCAAATAATGGAACCCTCAGAAGTAGAAACTGAACTGAGGGAGTGCAATGATCTTCAATTAAGGTCTGGGCGCATAGTGTAAACAGAGAGAAACAATGATGTCCATATTGAAGATCCATTACCTGTAGAACAAACAATACAAAGTGAGAAGAAAGTTCAACAACAAAATCAACAACGAAGTCAACAACAAGTAACAGCTTCCCCTCCACCATTCCCAGAATGATTAATTATACCTCGTCCATTAGAGCAACCTAATTTTTATCTTCTGGGAGAACTAAAAAATTTATGTATAAAAATCCCTCTCCTCCAAGCTATTCAAGACATTCCTATATACGCAAAAACCACTAAGGAATTATGCATAAAGAAGCCAAAGAGGAGAACAACAACCAATCCTACTATCCAAATAGTCGGTACCTTATCTGACTTATTATCAGGAATGGAAACACCCATTAAATATGAAGACCCAGGAAATCCTATAGTGATAGTACAGATCAATGGCCAATCATTTCCAAATGCCTTAGTTGATTTGGGAGCAACAATTAATATTTTAACGACCACCACCTGTCAAAAACTTGGCATTACATCACTAGAACCAACAACAACCTTGTTGGAATTGGCTGACCGATTAGTAGTCAAACCAGAAGGTACATTACAAGATGTAATGGTATCTGTAGATTCCTGGGAATACCCTGCTGACTTCCTGGTTATCAATCCAAAGAACCGACTAGATGGACATCCATTAATTTTAGGTAGACCTTGGTTGGCAACTACCGATGCTTATATTGGATGCTGACAAGGAAACATGACCATAACAAGGGGAAATTATGTCAAGAATTTAGCCCTATCTCCCCCAGCCTAGCCAAGTCTATCAATAATCTAAACAAGAAAACCACCTGCATCATATCTTATGGAAAATATGAGATCACCTCTAACTATAGAAAATGCTCTTGATTTTAAAGATCAAATAGAGGATGATATCATTAATAATTTTATTAATAAATCACAAACCAGATCTCATTTGCAATGTCACATGATCAAGGCAGCATTCGATAATAAAGAAGAAGAATATCCTTTCAAAGATATTCCTGATCAAGCAATACCTACTACTTCTGTGTACAATAGCCAGGTTGTAGAAATTGAGCCAGGTAAAACTCTAAACATCAACAAGAATCTCACTGCTGAACAAGAAGAGAAATTGGTCCAATTATTATGAAAATACAAAGCAGCCTTTGCATGGGATTACCTCGATATGAAAGGAATTGATCCTCAATTATGTACTCACCACATTTATATTGAAAAAGATGCAAGACCCATTCGTCAACCTCAAAGGAGACTAAATCCTCACCTTAAAGATATTGTGAAAGCTGAATTACAAAAACTATTGGATGTTAATTTCATCTACCCAATATCTGATAGCAAGTGGGTCTCTCCATTAGTAGTGGTACCAAAAAAGAACGGAAAGTGGAGAATATGTGTAGATTATCGTGAACTTAACAAGGCAACACAGAAAGACCACTTTCCCCTTCCTTTCATTGACCAGGTATTAGACACATTGGCAGGAAAGAAATTCTTTTCTTTCCTTGATGGCTTCAGTGGGTACAATCAAATCCAAATTTCCCCTGAAGATCAGAACAAAACTACTTTCACCTGTCCATGGGGGACATTTTCCTACCGAGTCCTACCTTTTGGCCTATGCAATGCCCCTGCTACATTCCAAAGGGCAATTCTCAGCATTTTTGCAGACTTAATAAATGAAGGTCTCGAAGTATATATGGATGATTTCACACCCTATGGGGATGACTTTGAGCCTGCATTGGAAAACCTAGAAAAGGTATTGCAAAGATGTATTGACACTAGGCTTTGTTTAAGCCACGAAAAGTGTCTTATGATGATGACTGAAGGAGTTATCTTAGGGCATTATATTTCAGCAGCTGGAATTCAAGTGGACCCAGCTAAAATTCAAATAATATTGTTAATTCCCACACCCACCACACAAACAGAGGTACGTAGCTTTCTTGGATTTTCTGGTTACTATAGAAGATTTATAGAACATTATTCTCGAATAGCTGCACCTTTATATGCACTGACTGGAAATGTTGATTTCATTTGGACAGATAAATGTGACAATGCCTTTAATGATCTAAAAAATCTTGTTTCAACAGCTCCAGCCCTGAGGGGCCCGAATTGGAATTTTCCATTCCAAATTTCATCTGATGCCTCAGACACAGCAATTGGAGCAGTACTTGGGTAGGAGGAAGACAAGAAGCCATATGCAATTTATTATATTAGCAAAAATCTATCCCCTGCTGATTTAAATTATACTGTGACTAAGAAAGAATTTTTAGCTGTAGTTCATGCTATAAACAAGTTTAGACATTATATAACTTGGTATCCTGTAGTACTATATACTGATCACTCTGCCATTAAATTTTTAGCAAATAAACCTATTACAAACAGAAGAGTGACAAGATGGTTGATTTCACTGCAGGAATTCGATATCACAATCAAATATCGACCTGGGAAAGAGAACCCTGTAGCTGATTTTCTATCAAGAATGCCAAAGCCAACAGATACAGAAGAAGTTGAAGACCACTTTCCAGATGAACATCTCTTCGTTGTTACTGTCAGAACACCGTGGTATGCTGATATAGAAAACTATTTGGCAATAGGTAAATTACCTAAACATCTACCCCTTAATGAACGCAAGCAGATAATACACCGTAGTACCTGATTCTCCTGGATTGGGGGCTACCTATTTCATACATGTGCAGATATGAAAATAAGGAGATGCGTTAGGGAGGATGAGGTATTTGACATCTTGAAAGCATGCCATAATGGACAGTGTGGCGGACATTTTGCAGATCATAGAATTTCCCATAAAGTTTTACGAACGGGCTATTATTTGCCTACTATCTTTAAATATGCCAAAAAATTTGTGCAGGCCTGTGATAGCTGCCAAAGGGCAGGTCGCCCTGGGCAGTCTGATGAAATGCCTTTGAACCCTCAACTAGTGATTGAACTGTTTGAACGTTGGGCCCTTGACTTTTTTGGTCCTATTAGCCCCCCATCAAACCAAAAAGCATACATCCTAGTTGCAACTGAGTATGTCACCAAATGGGTTGAAGCAGAGGCTCTTTCAAAAGCTACAGAGGAATCTGTAATACAGTTTCTTTTCCAAATATTTGTGCGCTATGGCCTCCCAAGGGACATAATCACAGATGGAGGACCACAGTTTGTAGGTAATAAATTAGCTGAAACATTGCAAAACTACCACATTCAACACAAGATTACAACTCCATATCACCCACAGGCCAATGGCCAAGTAGAGAGCATGAACAAAGTAATTGAATCTATATTAACAAAAACCGTTGCCTCACATAGACGAGATTGGGCCTACAGATTGCCAGAAGCATTGTGGGCATATCGAACAACGTGGAGACCTACTACAGGATATTCACCATACCAATTGGTATTTGGAAAAGAACCCATCTTTCCTATAGAATTCGAAATTCAAACATTAAGAACAACTCAAAAGGTGGGTCTAAATTTGAATGAAGCCCAGGCTAAAAGACTGCAGCAAATTAATGAGTTAGATGAAATTAGGCTCTCTTCTCTTCAGCACACAACATTAATTCAACAATAGAGAGCCAAATGGCATGACGCCCATATCAAATAAAAGATCTTCCATGAAGGATACTGGGCACTCCTAGATGATTCTAGGTTTCAGGATTTCCCAGGAAAACTCCACACACATTTTCTTGGACCCTATGAAATACAAAAGGTGCATGATAATGGCACTATTGCATTAGTTACCATTGATGGATCTAGACATTCCTTTAAGGTAAATGGTCATCGAGTATGATTGTATCATAAACCGCTTACCCGGGAATCCTTTTACCAACAGTTACGGGAAGATTCTACCATGGAAATTCTCGGTGAAGGGGAGAACTCCTCCTCGGCACCAGTTTGATAAATCATTTCTTTTTTCAATTTTGTACATGAACCATTTTTCCATTTCTTGATTGTTGTTTTATGGAATTTTTTTTTTAAACATTCTTTTAATATTACTTCTTTATTTCTTCATCTCTCGTTACATGAAATTCGATTTCTTTAAAAGAGAGAAAAGAGAAAAAAATTCCGTTTATTTCGTTTGTTTTGCTGTTTCTTTCTAAAGGAACAACACTTCTGTTGTTCCTTTCAAAAGGAATAGCAATTTCGCATAGTGCTTTTGTTGTTCCTTTCTAAAGGAACAGCACTTCCGTAGAGTATTTTTTTTCTGTTCCTTTCGAAAGGAACAACAGTTCCGCATATTGTTTTGTTGTTTTTTTTAAAGGAACAACACTTTTTTGAGTGGATTATTTTTTGTTTTAAGCCGGAATTTTGGATTTTTGATCACTTTCTAAAGGAAAATATATCATTTATATACAATCATACAAATTAAATCTTACTGTAATCATCAAATCAAAATAAATCATCATTTTTTAAGGAAATTGTCTAGTAATGATAAGAAAAAAAGGAAAAAGGGGCATGATCAATAACATAAATTTGATATTTTATTACCATTGAATTAATCTGATCGATTATTTTTATCATGATTGGTTCTTTCCCACATGCTATAACTTTCTTTGATGTTTATCTATGGAATAGGAATAAGGGCATATTTTTTTCTATTGAGATGTTCAGACTTCTTCCACCATCCCTACTCTTAAGGAGTGTTGAGCCATCCCTTATGAATAACTGAGGAAAAGTGCTGTATGAAAAAGAAAAAAATATTTAAATATTTTATTAATAATGATTTTGTAGATGGAGGATAGGGGGTCTCATCAAGAGCCAGCCTACCATGATCATAGGGAAGGTAGTGAAGTGGCATTCCCATCATGGCCACCAAACCAGGGAAATGGTCCAATAGACAATTGAAAAAATCAAGACGTCCTTGGAACAGGAGGTCTCATCACGAGCCGGCCAGCCCACCTTTCACTTCTTCCCGGTGAATGGCATTGTGGTTTATCTGGTCACCAAGCCAGCATAATGGCCTCTGTCATGATATTCAACAAAAAGCACTTCCTTAGTATAAATAAAGGACAATGGTTCTGTGGGTAAGAAAGCAACTCTATCAAGGTTATGGACACCTGTGGGCAATAGAGCTCTGCTGATGGTATTGGAGTCACATTTATACACATCAATAGTTATATTTAACCCTTTTCCTATATCTCTATTTAAATGTCAAATGAAAATATGAACTCCTCACCTCTACTTCCGAACCTATTATACATGAAAATCATTACAAATCGATCATATTAGTTCAAAATGGTAAATAATGCAATCGTACATATGTTTATCTTATGTTGTCCCTTCTCCTCATATTTGAATCATTACAAAACAATTTTCTATTCATTACCGATTCATCACATGCATTGATTTCAGTAATTGCTATAATTTGATTGAATGTATCATAATTATGCCTGCTTTTTACTGCTGTACTACTACTGTGCCACACTTGCCTCTCTCAATTGACGGTCGAGGACGACCTATCATTCATTCGGGGGGCACGGATGTTTGCATGCAAATCAAACCCCGAGATTTCTTTACCTGTATATAAACTAAATCCCTGCATTTTAGGAAATAACAAATTTTCAACGAACTGTGCTGTGCTGTTCCATTGTGATTACTGTGTGTTGAGAAAAATTAACAGAGCACAGAGATGGGAGGATGGCCAATTCGCAGTGAACCATAGGTGCTGATCATATTTGATGTTGCACAAGTAATTTTAGAAAGACTGGGGTGGATTACATATTTCATGAGGATGCAGCAACCCCATGAAGCAGTGGCCACCGAATTTTTATTGAACCTGTAGGAAGGATCCTCCATGGTCAGAGGAAGACAGATAGCTGTATCCGACGAGATAATTGCAGAGGTGTCCGGAATCCCCGCGCAAGGGACTATTTGGACTCAGAAAAAGATTAGGATTCGAGAAGCCATGAAGATTTTTCAAGATGACGGACAGACGTTAGTTATCAAAGGTAAAGGAGTCCAGCCAGCGTCATTAGGAGAACCATGGACAGAGTTGGCCAAGATTGTGTAGGCTTACATAACGTGTGATGGAAGAAATGATGTGGTAAGACCTCGCCACCTTAAGCTACTGGATGTATTAAAATAGAAATACATAATTAATTTTCCTGCATTTTTAAATTCTTTGTTGCGTGATACTGCTCGTGGTATAAGAAAAGTCCAACATGAAGATATGGTGGTCAGCCACCATTTTCTAATTCGATTAATAGTGATTCATAGCCTCGCCCAGCAACAGACCAGCTGGGAAGAGTTAATATTTTCCATTGACGGAGGGTTAGCTCTACCTGCTCCAAAACAGAAGAGGATGGCCGGCTCAATAGCTGAGCCTTCTACTCACAGACAGTCCCTCCGATTGAAACAAAGTAGGAGGATGGTGGAAGGACTTCTGGGCAGCAGCAGCCAGCCCCTGGAATTGCACAACTCAGAGGAGGAACAACCTTCACAATTGGAGGGAGTAAGCCCTCGTACTGATGAGGAAGAGGAATTGGAAGGAGAAATTCTCTACTTGGACGAAGAAGAAATACGTCGCCACACCAGTAGCGAAAAACAATCCAGTGCAGAGGAAGGAGATAATGAGGAAGAAGAAATCGAAGGAAATACTAAGGAAGAATAATTTGAAGGAGAAATTCGGTATTCAGATGAGGAGGAAGGAAGTTATCACACCTGTGAGGAGGATGAGGACAATCATAGTAGCAATAAGGATGAAACAGAGCTTCCCAAAAATGCTATCGTAAGCCCGTTACAGGAAGACCAATTGGCCCAGATTTTGGCCAATATGAGTGATTATGAACGGCCTCATAGCCCCTTGGACCTCAATATTGATATTAATCAACTACCAGAGTACTATGCTATTGATAAAGAAACAGCTGGAGAAAAGCTGAATGAAACAGTAAACCCTAGCGAAGCTAGGGTTGCTTCTCCTGAGAGGCGTGAACAGGAGAAAGAGAACACCGAAGCTGGAAGTCGCCAGGAGACGGCAGAGTTAACTGAGAATATGATTCCCAGAGAATTTAGCCAAGGGCATATGAATGTGGAAGAAGAACCCCAAGGAGAATATCAAGAAGGGAATTTTACTGAAGGCACGGCTGACATAGGCCAAAACTCTATTGAGCAAACAGGTTCAGATAAAGGAGCGGTTGTTCCATTAAGAAAGAGGAGGAAAACAACTGAGATTGAGAAGCTTCGCAGGGAACGAATAAAGCTTCATAAACTAGTAGAGCAGCTCAGGCAAACCATTAGGGTTCTGAGAATGAAACAGATGCCTAAGCGAGCCCCTAAGAGAAGAAGCATTGCTATCAAAAGAAGTTCGAAAAAGAGAAGGGTGACCGCTAATAGGAACCCCCAAGTTACAGAAGAAACCATACCTGAGCCTAATTATGAGGATGCGGAACAACAAACGGCTGTTCCAACACAAGTTGTTCCATAGGAACCTGTTCTAAGTGAAAATATGCAATCTAGCAGTCAGCACACTTTTAGTGATCCGACACTGGTCAGACTTCAAGAAGAATTGACACAGGCCTGAATAGAAAGGCAGAGATTGGAGGAAGATACTGTCCCAAGAAAGAGATATCAGGAATTGCAGCAAAAAATGAGAATTATTCATGAAGCAGAAACCGAAGCTCATGAAAAACGTCGGAAAGCAGAGGTAAAGGCTGATAAGGTAATAAACCAACTAAAACTAGCCTACAATCAAATGGACACTCTCTGCTCGTTGTATACTGATGCCTTAGCTTGTAGATGCCCCGCCAAAAACTATGATTTGTTTTTACTAGAAATATATTTACAATTAAATATCAAGGCAGTTAGGGCAGGGAAATCCATAGAGCTAAAAACAATAGATGACTTGGTATCATGCTGCAAACTTTATGGGATCAAAGTACAATGCCTTTTGTGTGAATTTTACTTGCATAATCTAATACTTGAAAATGACTGTGAATCAAACCCTAGCCCTTTTGTTGGAGATGTTCAATTTCAGGCATTCATTTCCTTTGCTGTAAATCAATTAAAATGGCTTAAAGCCTATAATGCCTTTCAAAGGCAGGAAAATGAATTAGATCTGTGGGTCAGAAGTGAACCTCAAAACCCACTTCAATTTTGGGCTAGGCAGAAAATATTGATGATTAAGGAAGGCATTACCCAAGATTTGGGGCCTGTCCACAAATCAATTATTTTGAATGGAATAGATTATTTCTCATCCATTAGAAACCAAGCTTATATAGCAGCTAAGGTCTGGTGGAGAACCTCCAATTAGAATGTGCAAAATAGGGAACCATTTAATTATAGAAACTTTGGGCTAGCTGCAGACCGCTTGATTTCCTATATTCATCTCATTTTAAAAGAATGACCATTCTGGTTAGGATGTAGATTCCGCAGCCCTATTGCATGGTACCCTTCTTCGAACTACAAAGCTATTTATGAACTTCCTGAAGGACAGACATAACATGTTTTTGAGGAATTAGCTGCACTACATGGTTTTAGGCCTGTCGATGACAAACCTTATCCGGCTTATTCTTTGACTGCTCTCCATGTGAACTATAGTTTTCATGAGGACATGAAAAAGATTAAGCAGGGGGGTATGTTGGGCAGTGAAAGAGATATGAAATTACTATGCATTTATTCATTCTTTTACCATAGATATACTTCTGTTTGCCTTGGAAAGGTAATTTCTCATAAGAATTACAATATAATTGGAGAGGTTTATGTTTAGTACAAAAAGATGACTAAAGGTTAATTTTTATTGACAAAACAGGAATTCGAAGAGGTGAACAACTGTACCAAAGGTGTGGCTGAGAATAATCTAACTGCTTCTCCATCAGTGTTGAACTATATCCAGCCAAAGGCAAGGAGATCTGAACGAATCGCCCAGAAAAGGTAGGGGACAACTTGGCCTTGGACAGAGTAAACAGAATGATGACTAAACAGAGAGGAGCGAATCCCTCAGGATCCTTCGATCCTGAGGGATCGATGTTCAAACTCATCGTCCTCCTTGATTTCTCCGTCAAAGAATTGATATATAAAGCAATGATCTTTAGAGACAAGAGGACGGTTGTTGTTGAGAAAGGGAGTTTAGTTGAAAGACTTTACATTTGTTCTGTAATCTAATGTTTTATTGACTCTCTGTCGTGAGAGAAATCCATATGTAATGCTTTATGTTGGTTTAATATAAGACATGAGTTTCATCCATTTTCTAAAGTTTTGAATTAGCCCAGCAGTATTTCACTGGCGCTAAGGGCCCGGCTCTGGTGGAATCACTTTGTTGTTTGTATTTTAATCTTTGCTTATTGTCGTGTGGAGTGCGTTTAATGTTTGTTTAATTACATAATTGATTTATTGTTGATTGGATCAAATACAGAGTCATTGCTATTTCACTCTTCACAAGAAGCACGATTCGCTGTTTGATTATCTTGTTATCATAAAGTGTTGCTGTTCTGTATCTGACTTAAGTTGTTGTCCCATTTGTTTATAAATTGCCATAGTTGGTTGTTGCGTGATGAGTGTCTGTCGACAAAATTGAAGCATAGAAATCTAGTTTGCTTGATTATGTTAGAATCGTAATTGCTGTTCATTTCATGCTACTGTTCCATTTATGTTCATTGCTTATTCATAGTTTCGATTAGCAAATAGATGAGCTATAGTTACATATTGTTGTTCCTTTCCAGATTGCGTTCTTTTAAGTTGCTTTCATTGAATCTGCTTTTGTTTCAATTTCTTTGAGATCTCCAACTGTAGAGGATAGAGGCTATTGCTTCCAAATCCTCAGATTGGCCATCTTGCATCGATTTCTAAGGGAAAGAGTTACTGCTACTGCATCCTTGATCGATGTTCTGCAAGATTGAAGTAGTTTAATCTTTCCATTCATATCACTGTAATTAGGTTTCTTTACAAGAATTTATTACTTTTACATTTGATATTCTGTACTACATCTTCACAACATTGCTCTTAGATAATTGTAGCCTCAGACAGAGTACACTCTTGAAATAAAAATTCGCTCCCAGATTGATGATTAATGTAGGCTAATTAGGTGTTCAAAAGATACCTTTTTATGACTCAACAGTTTAGAGGTTGAGAATTGGATAAGTCTTGGTTAGATTTGTCTAGGACAGTGTGATACATTTAGCAGAGTGCAGGAGACTCTTATGAGAAGAGTGCATTGTAATTGTTTCATGAATTCATGGTTAATATACAATAGAAGATATAGGGGTTTTGAGTAGCAATATTTCCATGAGAAATAATCTGTGTTGTGGTTTGATTTGATTCTTTCTTTGCTTCATGCGATTGGCGATTGTGTTTAATTTCCATAATTGATTTATAGAAGCGATTCAGTATCTATATTAGGTACATTATTAGATCAGATTGAATACATTTGTATACATATGTTTTTATAATTTCTACATGGTATTAGAGCACAAGAAATCACTATAGTGGAGGAGAAGTTGAGTTTGTGACTGAATAGAATTGTAATTTATAGAAGACATTCTTCGTGCTAAAGGCGATTCAGGATCGAAATGGCTTTCAATGGCTTGATTGTAGTATGCACTCGAGGGTAGCTCTAACTATATTTCCTAGAAAGACATGATGGAGGCAATACTAGAGGACAATTGGTTGAAAGAATTCACTAACAATGATGTTCCAAACCCACTGTAACAGATGTTTCAAATATTGATGCTTAGAAAAACAAAGTTGCAAAGGCGAGGAGGAACTTATTGGAGGGTGTACAAGACCACATTGTCTCAAGTCTCCATGGAAAAGTGACACCATATGCAATATGGAAAGCATTGACAGGTCTGTTTCAAAGAAGCAGTGATCATATAAAATTAGGACTAAAGGATAACTCAGGAAGATCAAAATGGAGGAAGGCGACTCCATGCCAAAATATTTAATAAAGTTTATCCAATGTCAGGATGAGCTTTGGAGCATCGTCATTACTGTCGTTGATGATGATTTGGTGAGCCTACCTCTTCTAGGACTTCCCAAGAGTTGGCATAGTTATCAAGACTATTTCAATGGAAGGGAAAAGCTGCCAAATTGGGAACGACTTTGGTCAGATTTGGTGCAAGAAGAATTGAGGTGGAATACCAGAGATAGATCTTCATCTAAGAATGAAGATGAGGAATGTTTTTCTTTGGATTTCAAGGAAAAGAAGGGTTAAGGTAATAAATTCCATTCCAAATATGAGTCCGATAAAGATGGCAAGAAGCTCGACATGTCCAGAGAGAAATGTTTTCACTGTCACGAGCATGGACATTATGATACTAATTGTCAAAAAAATAAGAAGAACAATAATGCTTCAGGATCTGCAGTGGGCGAGGCTTTGACCTTGCAATTTGAGCTTGACTTCTTGCTCATTGCATGTATGGTGTCAAGTGCAATGGGATTAGTGTGGTACTTGGATAGTGGTGCATCCTTTCACATGACCAGAGACAAAGAATTTTCAGTAGCTTGAAGGAGAAGGATCCCAGATGCATATCAAAATGGGGGATGAAGGGTGGTACAATGCTACTGGGATTGGTACCATTAACTTCCAGAGGTAGTCAGGTAAAACCTTTCAATTAAAATATGTAATGCATGTACTAGGATTTAAGAAAAGTTTAGTCTTAGTTGAAATGTTGGAGGATAGAGGCTATGATATTGTTTTCATTGAGGGAAAATATTTACTTTAACACAAAACAAAAGGAAAAACAAATAATATTGGGATTCGAGTTAAGAATGTATATAAACTTGATGTATATGGTTGCGCAACATTGATGGGTAAGGCGCACAAAGTGGTGAGCTGGGATGAGGGTGAGTTATGGCATAGGAGATTGGGCCATATTTACCATAGAGCCTTGAAGGTCATGCAAAATATTTCTACGGGTCTTCCCAAGGGTATACTTGCACAGTCAGACACGTCCAAGGGATGTACTATGGGGAAGTATGAAAAGTCCACTTTTCATGAGAAGGAGAACCTAGCTTCGGAAATCCTTGAGAGAGTTCACTCAGATGTGTGTGGACCATTCTCTACTGTTTTGAAAACAAAGCATAAGTACTATTTGATATTTTTTTATGATGTTTCTCGAAAGTGCTGGATGTACTTCATGCAGAAGAAAGATCAGACATTCTCAAAGTTTCTTGAGTTCAAAGAACTGGTGGAGAAAGACATGGAGAAGCATGTGAAGGCTCTTAGGAGCAACAATGCTGGTGAGTTCATCTCCAATGAATTCAAGAACTTTTGTAGCAAATAAGGAATTCAAAGAGATTTTATTGCGCCTCATAACCCATAGAAAAATGGGGTCACAGAAAGAAAGAACAGAACAATTGTGGGTGCAGGACGAGCGGAGGAACTCTTGGTTCGAAAGAATGAACGTCAAGATGTGGAGCAGCTACATGAAGAGGAATATGGAGTGGCAGAAAACACTCATGCAGAGCCATCCACCAGAAATGGTAGAAGGCGCAACACGAAAGTTGATAGATTGGGACTTGATGAAGCAGATAATGTAGGAGCCCCTAATTCACTATGCAAACAAAGACAATCTCCAGATAAGTTTACTCAATACATGGCTCTTATGAGAAAGTTTATTGTGACAGAACAATCTTCCTTTCAGGAGGCAGTGCAACAACCAAGTTGGGTTGATGCAATCGTAGAGGAGTATGACTCCATCGTCAAGAACAGTGGATGGGCGCTTTTCCCAAGACCGGTCAGAAAATCAGTGGTTGGATCTATATCGATATGTAAGGTGAATCAAGTTGTGGATGGGAGTGTGGATAAGTACAAGGCCAGATTTGTGTCCCGAGGGTTCTCACAAGTTGAGGGGATCGACTATGATGAGACTTTCACACCAATCACGAGGCACTCTTCCTGTTGGGTATGTGTTATATTCTTTCCATGATTAGCCCCACGCGTTGCATGTTGCATCGGGCGTAGCTGGGGGGTCACGAGGGGCGAAGCAGTCCCCACTGTTGGGGTCTGGGGCAGCGCCCCGGCCAAAATTTGTTTTTTGTGCGGACCCACTCATAGGCGAATCCACCCATGGTTTTGTGCATGGTTTTACACATGGTTTTGGGGTTCGATGGTTTTAGGTCACTGGTATTTTTGTAGATCCGGTCAAGGGAACTACGGTTATGTTCTAATCCAGGGTTAATGGATTGGGGTTTATATATGCTCCGGCATGTATATATATGTGTTGTAACACTAAAAGGAATATAATGAAAAATCAAGCTGGTCGCCCCGATTTGGGATCCAGGGGAAAATCTCTGTGTTTATCTGTTTTATGTTTTATGCTCTCGCTATTGTTTATTTTCTGTTATAAGATTCGTGTGTAGATAATTTATGTTCAGGGTTAAAACCTACATTTGGTATCAGAGTTGTTTCGGCTTCAAGGGGACGCCTTTGTTGCTGAGGGTTTTTTGCTCGGGCCTGAGGTAGACCCTGTTCAGTGGGAGATCTGTGGGATCGATTCTTGCGGTGAA
This sequence comes from Pinus albicaulis, assembly GCA_034641835.2. NCBI lineage: Eukaryota > Viridiplantae > Streptophyta > Pinopsida > Pinales > Pinaceae > Pinus > Pinus albicaulis. The sequence continues at coordinate 290,467,168 of CM076583.1, forward strand.
AGAAGATGGCGAGCGGCGGAAAGATAGAGATCGAGAAATTTAATGGTCAGAGTTTTGAGTTGTGGAAACTCAAGATGGAGGATTTGCTGGTGGATAAAGATCAGTGGATCGCGGTAGATCCAGGTACTAAACCAACGGCGATGTCAGATGAAGACTGGAAGAAATTGGATCGGAAGGCTAAGACCACAATACGGTTGTGTGTCTCAAATTCAGTATTGTTGAATGTATCTGGGGAAGCTACGGCGAAGAACTTGTGGGAAAAGCTAGGGACTTTGTACCAATCTAAGTCTCTAGTGAATAAATTGTTCCTACAGAAAAAGCTGTATAACCTGAGGATGAAGGATGGAGACTCGGTGACAGAGCATCTGAACGCCTTCAATACTGTGGTAAGTCAGCTATCATCTGTTGATATTAAAATCTCAGATGAAGATAAGTGCATCAGTTTGTTGTGTTCTCTACCAGACTCGTGGGACAGTCTGGTTATTGCAATAGGTAGCAACACAACTACCTTGAATTTTGATGACATTGTCTCAGCCTTGCTGTCGGAGGAAATGAGACGGAGAAATATGGAGGGTCAGAATGGAGATGCCTTATCCGTACGAGGAAGGTCCCAGAACAGAAACAAGAATAAGGTTTCGAGTGGGAGATCTAAATCTAGAGGGAGATCTAAATCTCCTGGAAAGTTTGTAAAGGTGTGCTGGAAATGCGGAAAGGAAGGACAATACAAAAAGGAATGCAGATCTAAAGCTCCTGAGAAAGGAAAGGGATCTGATGAAGGTCCTTCTGCAGAGGCAAAAACCACCTTGGATGAAGGTGGGGATGTGTATTTGGCTTCTTCTTCAAATACACATGTAGATCATGAGTCATGGTTGATTGACTCAGGTGCATCCTTTCACTTCACTCCTCATAGGGAGTGGTTCTGCGAGTATGAGAAATATGATGGTGGTGATGTCTTCCTAGGGGATGATAGGAAGGCCAGAATCGTCGAACGTGGAAAGGTCAAGCTGAAGTTGCAAGGTGGGAGGATTAGAACACTTCCTGGTGTTCTGCATATTCCTACATTGGCCAGAAATCTGATTTCTGTAAGCAAGATGGATGATGCAGGTGTAAAAATAGTGTTCGAGAAAGATGCCTATAAGATGGTTTGGGGAGCACTGGTATTAATGCGGGGAGTTCAGACTGGAACTCTGTACAAGCTACAAGGTAGCACTGTTATTGATGGGTGTAACAGTTCTGTGGTTCCTGAAAGTGGGACGGAAAGTCTAGCTGTCTCTAGAGAAAATACCATGCTATGGCATCAAAGGCTTGGACATATTGGAGAGAAGGGCCTTCGGATACTACATAGAGATGGTATGGTAGAAGGTATGTCTAATTGTTCTCTGGATTTTGATTTCTGTGAACATTGTGTATATGGGAAGCAGAATCGGGTGAGTTTTCCTTCTGGTGCTAAGAGGGCAAACAAGATATTAGAACTTGTGCACAGTGATGTGTTTGGGCCTGTGTCAGTTCCATCACTGGGAAAGTCTGGGTACTATGTTTCATTCATAGATGACTTCTCAAGGAATACATGGATATATTTCTTGAGGAAGAAATCTGAAGTCTTTGACAAATTTAAAGAATTTAAGGCTCTGGTGGAAAACCAGACAGAGAAGAAGATAAAGGCGTTGAGGACATATAATGGTGGGGAGTTCTGCAAGAAGGAATTTGAAAAGTTCTGTAAGAAGTGTGGTATAGCATGGCAGAAGACTACTCCATACACACCGCATCAAAATGGACTTGCAGAAAGAATGAACAGAACACTGATGGAAAAGGCAAGAAGCATGCTCAGTGGTACTGGGTCAGGACAAGAATTCTGGGTAGAGGCAGTGGAGACTGCATGTTACTTAGTTAACAGATCACCTTCATGAGCGTTGGAGGATAAGACTCCACATGAGGTATGGACTGGTAAGAAACCCTCTCTTTCACATCTAAGGGTATTTGGATGTGATGCATATGTACATGTTCCAAAGGAGAAAAGGACCAAGTTGGATAATAAATCTGAAAGGTGCATCTTTATTGGGTATAAGGATGGTTTAAAGGGCTACAAGCTTTGGAACCGAGAAACAAGGAAGGTTGTGTACAACCGAGATGTGGTGTTTAGAGAAGTGAAAGATGTTGTTAAACATGAAGTCCTACCAAAGGAACCTGAGAAGATAGAGTTTGAGCTAAAGGAGGATGAATCAGACTCTACAACAGAAGAAGACTCAGAAGATGAAGAGCCACAAACTCCGGCTTTGAGAAGATCATTTCGGGAAAGAAGGCAACCAGAAAGGTATAGTCCATCTGCTTTCTTTTCAGGTTTTGCCTTAACTATAACTGATGATGAACCCAGAACTGTCAGGGAGGCAGTAGATTCAGAGGATGGAAAACTCTGGAAGGAGGCCATGGTTGATGAAATGGCATCCTTGCACAAAAATGAGGCATGGAATCTGGTGGAGTTGCCAGCTGGAAGGAAGCCCATCGGGAGAAAATGGGTGTTTAATAAGAAGATGAATGTAGAAGGCAAGGTGGAGAAATACAAAGCTTGGTTGGTAGCAAAAGGTTATTCCCATGTGTCGAGAATTGATTTTGGTGATATTATTTCTCCTGTTTCCAAGGTTACTTCTATTAGATTACTTTTATCTGTTACTGCTGCATTTTATTTTGAGATAGAACAGATGGATGTGAAGACAACATTTCTTCACGGGGATCTAGAAGAGGAGATCTACATGAAGCAACCTGAAGGCTTTATGGTGAAGGGTAAGAAAGAACTGGTATGCAGGTTGAAGAAGTCTCTGTATGGGTTAAAACGGTCACCAAGGATGTGGTATCAGAAATTTGATACCTATATACGGGGACTTGGCTTCACCAGAAGCAAGGAGGATCACTGTGTTTATTTTAAATTAATTGGTGACCGTGTTATTTATTTGGTCTTATATGTGGATGATATGTTGTTGATTGGAAATGACAAAGAAATTATCCAAGATTTGAAGACCCAACTGTTCTCCAAATTCGGCATGAAGGATCTTGGTGCTGCAAAATATATTTTGGGCATGGAAATTAAGAGAGATCGGAAAAAGAGGAAGCTCTGGTTAAACCAGAGGAAGTATGTCGAGACTATATTGCAGAGGTTCAATATGCAAGATAGTAAACCGGTGAGTGTTCCTATTCCTGTAGGTGCAAAGCTTTCTGCTGAACAGTGTCCCAAGACACAAGAAGAAGAGGAGGATATGTCCCGTGTTCCTTATGCAAGTGCAGTGGGTAGCATGATGTATGCAATGGTTTGTACTAGACCAGACATTGCACATGCAGTGGGAGTATTGAGCAGGTTTATGTCAAACCCAGGGAAGGAGCATTAGACAGCAGTGAAGCGGGTTTTCAGATATTTACGTGGCACTAGTGATTATGGCGTGTGCTACCAGGGAAGACCAGGATTGGAAAGAATGTTGGACATTCATGGTTTTGTTGATGCAGACTGGGCTGGAGATCTGGACCAAAGAAGATCTACAAGTGGGTATGTGTTTAGCCTATTTGGAGGTGCAGTCAGTTGGATGAGTAAAAGACAGTCTATAGTGGCGCTTTCAACTACAGAGGCAGAATACATAGCAGCCACTCATGCAAGCAAGGAAGAAGTTTGGTTGCAGAGATTGTGTTCAAGTATGGGGTTGGTACAGCAAGCTATAAGGATAGACTGTGATAGCCAAAGTGCAATTTTCCTGGCTAAGAACCCTGCTTATCATTCAAAGACAAAGCACATTGATGTTCAATATCACTTTGTTAGAGATATGGTTGAGGCTAAAAGGGTGTTGCTGGTAAAGGTGGACACTTTGAAGAATGTTGCGGATGCATTGACGAAGTCTGTGAGCACTCAGAAGTTCTCTTGGTGTAGAGAAACAATGGGTGTTGAAGAATTGGCCAAATGACTAAGCTCTCCTGTGGCCCCCCGTGGAAAGAAAACAACAAGTGGGAGAATGTTGGGTATGTGTTATATTCTTTCCACGATTAGCCCCATGCGCTGTATGTTGCGTCGGGCGTAGCTGGTGTTCACAAGGGGCAAAGCAGTCCCCACCATTGGGGTCCGCACAAAATTTGTTTTTTGTGCGGACCCACTCATAGGCGGATCCGCCCATGGTTTTGTGCATGGTTTTGCACATGGTTTTGGGGTTCGATGGTTTTCGGCCCCTGTTATTTTTGTAGATCCGGTCAAGGGAACTACGGTTGTGTTCTAATCCATGGTTAATGGATTGGGGTTTATATATGCTCTGGCATGTATATATATGTGTTGTAACACTAAAAGGAATATAATGAAAAATCAAGTTGGTCGTCCCGATTTGGGATCCAGGGGAAAATCTCTGTGTTTATCTGTTTTATGTTTTATGCTCTTTCTATTGTTTATTTTCTGTTATAAGAATCGTGTGTAGATATTTCTGTTCAGGGTTAAAACCTACACTTCCATTAGATCTATCCTTTCACTCTCAACATAGATGGGGTGGCACATTCATCAGATGGATGTGAAAACTAGGTTTCTCAATGGATTCAAGTGTACATAGAGCATCCAGAATGTTTGAAGATCTTTGAAAGTGAGTCGCATGTGTGTTGACTCAAGAGAGAATTGTATGGGCTAAAGCAAGCACCGCGTGCTTAGTACACTCTGATTGACAACTATTTCATTAGGTTGGGCTTCAGCAAAAGTGAAGTTGATGCAAACTTGTACTAGATTGTGGTTGATAGTAATTTATTGATTATCGTATGTTGATGATCTAATTTTTACTGGTGATGAGTAGTTGATACACTCATGCAAGGAATATCTTGCAAGGGATTTCTAAATAAAGGACATGGGACTCCTTCACTATTTCCTTGGTTTGGAAATATGGCAGCGGGATAGTATGTGAAACTTACCCAATATCATTTCCATTGAGGTAGAGTACATGTTAGGAAGTCAAGCTGCATGTGAGGCAATATGGATGAGAAATAACCTGGTTGGTTTTTTTGGTTCTCAAATGGATTCGATAGTGATACACTATGATAACAAGAGTTAAATTAAACTCTTGGTTAATCCAGTGTTTCATGATAGGTCCAAGCACATTGAGGTGCGTAATTTTACTTCAGTACATTCCCACAAAAGATCATGATGCAGATATTGTGACGAAGGCGCTCAACAGGAGAAAATTCGAATACCATAGAGGCACGATCACGGTGATAGATAATCATTTTCTTGTTGAGAGGGAGTGTTGAAGTCCAACAAGAAATTTTAACCTACACTAGTGTGTGACCAATAGGTCCTAGCAGCACCTACACTAGTGTGGGTTAAATTTGGTGCAGTGTCTAATTCAGTTTTCCCTTAATTAAATTGGACAATAAAATGTAATCTTATATCATGATCACTTGTAATAGTTAATTGAGTGTGATAAACTCAGTTAGCTCATGTATTTGAAGTTGAGGGTGTGTTACACTAAAATTTGTCACCATGAAATTTTATTACTCCCTTAGAAGTCTACAATATCAAAGTTCCTAAATTCAAGCCTTGAAATTAAGAGGAAAGCTCATAAAAGTCGTAAAAGCTCTTGTACTGCACTTTCTCTTAGTATTGCTTGCGGTGCCGCACATTTTGGCTGTAAATCTTGCAGAGCCAAATGCACTGTTTATTCATTAAGGGTGCGGACCCCTGCAAAAGATAAAAAAGGTGCAAGTAAAATCTAGAAGGTCAGTTTGAGTCATTTTTGGAAGCTTCTAGAAACATTCTTGTGGTGGAAAGACTGCTCTTTTCAGGTTCATGTATCCCCTCCATTAAGGAGCTAACCACTTGATGTAAGGAACTAATCCCTTTGAAGGAGGATTCTATCCCTTCTTGTATGGAGCTGTGACTTCCTCTCTTTCACTATAAAAAGAGGCATAGGGCAGCCTCAAGGGGTTACAATTGATGAGTTCAAGCTTTAGTATTATTGGAGGTGAAGTGTTGTTGAAACTTAGACCCTTTTAAACAATGTTACCGATGAAATAGGTAACCTCAATGTTACCTAGTTTTTGAAGTATCAAGAAAAACACCTGATTTTGAAAAAGTGGCGATGCAAAATCAAGAAAAAAAAAATTGAGCATGTTTTTGGCACTTTAAGTTTTTTTCATTTTGTTTTTTTTTTTTAATGATTTTTTTTTTTTAAGTGGTGTTTTTTATGTTGATTTTGAATAGTGGTGGTGTATCATCACCAACTTTTTTTTATAGGGTTGATTTTGACACTATAAATTTTCTAATGTCTTCTTCTTCTGTGAGATGTTTATTTTTAAGTGCATTTATGTACTTGTGTTTTAAAAATAAAAAAATAATTTTTTTTAAAATAAAAACTTGTAATGATATCTTCACTTTTTCACATACATAAAATATGGAAAAAGGGTCAATATTCTAAAGTTTATATTTTCTACATGTTTATGTATTGTTAAATAATTTTTCAATGCACATCAAAAAATTGTCGCTAAAAAACCAATATTTTGAACCATAGGACAAAAAAATACAATTTTTCAATATAAATACAATGCAAAAAATACACTTTTACAGAGTTTTTGTTGGAAAAAACATGTTAAATAAACTAATTTTTTGGGAGAATATTAACAAAAAAAACTTAAGAAAACAACATTTTTATTGAATTTTATGTCAAAAAATAATAGCAATCACATGTTTTTTGCAAAAAAAAAGGGTTGTTCTCATAAAATATCAGAGTCTAAACATTACAAGTAAAACTAATTAATAGTTCTAAAAAATAAGCTTTGTGTGCAAGCATAACTTAAACATCATCAATAATATCAACTAATACATCTTCAACATCATCTAGAACAGCATTGATGGCTTCTTCCACAGCATTTTCTTCTTCATTTTGATCATCGCCATCTTCTAATGGATCTTTCATGTTAGCGAATCTTCCAAAGTGTCCCTTTCCAATCATTCCATATAATGGTGGTTGAGGTTCCTTTGCTTTTTTTTCCACACGTGATTCATTAAAATCTCCTTTCCTCAAACCAACTTCTTGCTTCACATCTGGAAGGAATTTAAGAGCGTTAATTCTTTGTTGAATAAATTTGCATTGAACTGGGTCTTTCTCAATGGCAATGCAATTTCTTCCTTTGAGTAGGCAACATGCTAGTGTTGTACCTAATCATCAAGCACAAAAAAAATAAGTAAGAAAATTAGTATGGAGACATAAAAAGTAAAAAAGACAATATTTAAATTTAAATTTGTATAATAAAACTTACCTAAACCTGAGAATAAATCCAAAACCCATTCTCCTTCATTTGAACATAGATCTATAAGATAGTTAATCAATGCTCGTGGTTTTTTATAAATGTTAACTATATCTCCTTTTGCATCTTTATCCTCATATGTTAGTTTTCTTACCACTGCATCATAAACCAATACTTGACTATGACTCTTCCCATCTACTCGATTCATAATAATATGCTTATAGCTATTGTCTTTTGTCCAAAATTCAACATGGATGAACTAACAATCATTTATAATAGGCTGATCTTCGGAAGAAACAATATTTGACTTTTTCCTGTAACATAACATAGTAAAAGTTCAATTAAATTTTACATGAATAAAAAAATTTAGGAGGAATCAAACATACAATTTCAAAATCTTACCATGTAAGTTGCATCCTTGAGTTTGTTTTACCCTTGAAGCTTGTTAATAACATTTGAAACTATGTGTCTGAATGAAATGTCACAAACCGCCAATGTGGTGATGTTGTCACTTCTTGAAAACCCGTAACCACTTTACTAAAAGCTTGATAAGTATATGGTTCTCTATCATATTCAATGTCCGAGAAATTGAAACCATGAGGAATATCTGCAATAACAAGGCCATATTCCCTTTTAGGTATTAGTGATGCAACATCTTCACAATCACCTTGTATTATTTGATATTGAACACTGTCAAGCCCATTCCAAATGTAATGATTAAGAGTAGGATCTAGTTCAACATTCATAAGACACTTCCTTCTCATGTTCTCCGTCTTAATTTTTTCAATAAAGCTTTTGAAAGTATCTGGTACTCCATTTCCATCCTTCTTAGACATCTTTAATGACATAAATATATATATATATATATATATATATATATATATATATTTATAAGTAATAAAATTAAAATAGTTAAAATATGAATAAAATAAATTTATAAATCAACATACCTTATTGAATGCAATATAAAACTCTTTTAGTGTTGATGTAGAACTTGCTTCTGGGTAGTTGTGTACAACATCATCCCAACTGTCTTCATTCAACATTTTAACCATGTGTTCTTGTATTTTCATAAAAATTTTCTGACTAAATAAATCAAGTTAAAAACGTTAATATATTTACATGTATAACAAATTCTACCAACATCATTATGTTTTATTTAAAAGAAAATTATAATGAAAGAAAAATAAGAAATAATTCAAGAAACTTACTTTTGAAATTCTGCACACATTTCTTCCATTGATAATTCACCCGACTTCACACGGGCTAATACTGATTTGACTAATTTATTATCCTTCACACCTTGCATTGTTCTCTAAGGTGTAATAGTCATATCCTCTGGAAGCTGCTTCATTTCAGGACCCCCCTTACTGTTGGTACATATTATGGGTTTACTCTTTCTAACCTTCTGATTTTTTATGGAAATATTCTCCCACCGATCAAAAATCTCATCAATCAAATTCCATACCTCCCCAGTTCTAAATGCCAACTGAAAAATGTTATCTGTGCCTCTGAAGAGATTTGTATTCAATTTTCCATCTTTTGCTTTTTTTTCATCAATTTGATAACCTGTTTCCATTAAACATTCCTTTCGATATGCTACACTAACTTGTGTCTTATCCCCACGACATTTTTCTATGAATTCATTATGAATAAATCTGACCCTTTGGATGAAATTCATTTTCATTCTGTACTCATTATCTGCATTATGATCCCATGCCAATAACTATGATTCCATTTCTGTTAAGCCAGCGTAAATGATGCACTTCACTGTTTGAAAAAGATAGTTATTGGGATATTCTAAAATCAATTGTCTCTTAGCCTCTATTGAATGGTTCCCTCCAATTACATAATATTTATAATCAAAACATTTTGTCTTGTCAAATGCTTGTTTGTTGGGAACCTGACATGGATCGACAAGAACCACATAATCCACCACATGTGCATATGGATTGAACCTGAAAAATGTTTTTAGATTATGTACATGTAGGTGATGGGCCTTTCTAATTTGATATTGAGATTGTCCTTCATCTAGGCCATAAAATTGGTTAACATTAAGCTCAAATGTTTGGCCACTAAGAATTAATTTATTCTTCCTCAACTCTTGGTGAATAGCATTTTGTTTTGTTTTAATAATGCCATCCTCTAACTCAGCACCTGGTGTTATGATTTCTCTGCTTTCGTAAGAGCTTTCAATTTGTTCTTCACTACTGCTCACGACCTTTACAGGTTCACCAATATTTGATTTCCTAGTCTTATTGGATAACATATCAGTTTTTTTATAAACAAGCTCTCCTTCACGAGGTACAAAAGAGACATCTTTGGCAATTTTTCTTTTTGGTGTCTGATCTATTTTCTCCTTTTGCACTATAGTTCTCATTTCCTCCTCACTAATTCTATCATAATTTTCTGTTTCATGTTCAACATATTCAAAAGAAACATGTTTAAGTTTACTAGATTGACCCACCTTAGTGACTCTTGGTTGATCCCCTCTTTGTACTGTTGCAGTGTCATGAGCTATTTCTCTTTGCTTCAATCTCTTTTCCTCTGCTTTGTCTTTGTGGAAAGTTTTGATCACATCCATAACATTTGGCACCAACATATAAATACCATCAAACATGTTTGAAAGAATCGGAACAAAATCCTATGAAACAAAATAAAACATGTTAATGATCAATAATTTATAAAAAATTGAATCATCCTTACAATAATGCATAGAGGAAATAAAAATAAGCATACTTACAATGTTATTTGCAATGTTGCTTGCTATTTCTTTAGAAAATTTTGAAGTTATTTCATATACTTGACGATTGATAGACGATATCTAACCTTCTCACATTTCTGAGCCTTCCTTGCAAGAACATAAATAGTGTTTGTATTTGGGACCATACATATGTCTCGTACTTTTCCCATCATATCATATGACTCACTTAAGTCAATCATACCACAAATCAGATAGATGTGTATATTAGCCTCCGTTTCCCTGTCTTCAAGATACCATGAGAAATCGGTTTTATCTATTTCATCGGCTTTCTTCCAATCAGAAATAAGCTTTAATGAACCTGGTGCCCCACTTGCTTGACTTTTATTAGTGTGTGCAACAATATCCTTATTGCATCCAACAGTGTCCATAGTACGTCTAGTTGCAACTTTAGATTTGAGAGTTGTATCCATAGTGCGTCGAGCTGCAGCTGTAGATTTGGGAGCTGCTGCCCTAGGTGCAGAAAGATTCACAGAAATCTTTTTTTATGCCATTTTCCTGATATATATATATATATATATATATATATATATATATATATATATATTAGTTAATGGAACAATATTGCGGATAAAATAAATTTAATAAACAAAATTTATTTCTAAAACTAAATAGTTTGAAATTAAAGCAGTAAAATTAACTATAAAAATTTTCATTTAAAAACAAAATATTATAAATCATATGTATATATATCTATATAATATGTTTTGAATACATTTTATAAAAAATTTAAAAATGTGTTTAAATTGTATAAAATAATTTAAAAAAAATAAACTAGTATTTTTAAACTTCAGTTTTTGTTTAATATTTAAAAAAAAAAACAAAAAAGTTACTAACTATTTATAACAAATGTTATAATATTATATATTTTTTTATTTTTTTAATTGTATTGTTATATAGTTTTTTTTAATTAATTTATTATATTGTTATATTAAAACAAATGTTTTTTTTTTAATTTATTATATTGTATTTTTTTTTTTAATTATATAATGTTTAAAAACAAAACATAATTGTTGTTTAATGAATTTTTTTTTTTGATATATATATATATATTTGTTATATTTTGAAATTTTTAACAATTATTATTTAACAATTTTTTTATTATATTATATAACAATTTTTGTTTTTATTTTTATATATAACAATGTTTCTATAAAATTAAAAAAAAAATCAAAATTATAAAATGTTTTGTTAAAAAAATTATTTAAAAAAAAAAATTAAAAAAAATTTAAAAAACAAAATTTAAAAAAAAAAAAAAAACCAAAATTTAAAAAAAAATTTGTTAAAACAAATTTATAAAAAACAAAATTTAAAAATTTTAAAAATTTTAAAAAAAATTTAAAAAAAAAAAAATTTAAAATCAAATGGCGCGCGACCCGCTCGTTGGGCGTTGGGGGCTGGCCGGGCGGCGCCACGGGGGCAGCCCAGCCCGCCTCCCGACCCGCCCTTGGCCGAGGGCCGATTCCCGGAATTGACCCTCGGCTAAGGGCGGGCTGGGCCGTCCCCGTGGCGCCGCCCGGCCGGCCCCCGACGCCCAACTGGCGGGCCATGCACCATTTTTATTTTTATTTTTAATTTTTTTTTAATTTTTTTTTTTTTTAATTTTTTAATTTTTTAATTTTTTATTTTTAATTTTTAATTTTTTTAAATTTTTATTTTGTTTTTTATTTTATTTTTTTTAATTTCGATTTTTAATTTTTTTTTATATAATATAATTATTAAAACATTATTTATTAATAAAAAAAATTGTTAAAAATATCAAAATATAACAAATTAAAAAAAAAAAAAAACAATTTATTAAATCACAATAATGTTTGGTTTTTAAACATCATATAATTAAAAAAAAAAAATATATATATATAATAAATAAATAAATAAACATTTGTTTTAATATAACAATATAATAAATTTAAAAAAAAAAACTATATCACAATACAATATATATATATATATATATATATATATATATATAACAAAACAATAATGAAAAAAAAAATTAAAGATTTAAAATTAAAAAAATAAAATAAAATAGAATATAAAATAAAAAAATTCTCAAATAAAAAAAAATAAAATTTAAATAATGAAATCACTGATATGTTTATGATAAAAAATAAAAAATAAAAAATGTTATAATATTACTTTTTTTTTTATGTGCATGGTCATTTTATGGATTTTTCTATCTAAATGAACCTATAAGTCTTAAAAAAGAAAAAAAAAATCTAAATTTTTGTTCTTAAAACCCTAAAAAATTTAGTTTTTTTTGCATTTTCTTCACTAAAAAAAAATTAAAAATCAAGGTTTTTGAACCTAAAAACCTTAAAAAAGTAGTTTTTGGACACAAAAAAACTACAGAAAAATAGATTTTCCCCAAAATCGTCTTTAAATTGACAGAATAGAAGGAAAACTAACCTTTGAAATGCAAAAAAATGCTGTCACCAATGCCAACACAACGCCTCCACAAAATTACGAATAGCAACACAATGCCTCCAATGCCAATGCAATGCCTTCACGAAGTTACCAATGCCAATGCAACACCTCCACAAAATTACCAATAGTGACACAACGCTTCCAATGCCAATGCAATGCCTCCACAAAGTTACCAATGCCAACGCAACACCTCCAGAAATTTGCTCTAACAAATACCAGAAAACTTGATGTGATGTGATGAATAGAAACAATCATTCCTTTTAAATAGCTTATATTGTCTGATTGGTTCACTGTTTAACGAATGTGGGATTAAAATTTCAAATTTAAAATATCTACATTTAGTTTATTATAGTTCATACTATAGTTAAAATACTTATTATTTGCATGTAGTTATCATAATTAATATTTTATTTAATGTTTACATGTACTGAATGTTGAATAATTCAAAAATAATCTCAGATTAAAAATTAAAATATAAAATACTTACATGTAGTTAATTATATTTAATATTATAGATAAAATAGTTAATATTTGCATTTAGTTATCATAGTTAATATTTATATGTAATCAATGTTTAAAATCATAGGATTAAATTTTAAAATCTAAAATATGTACATGTAGTTAATTATAGTTTAAATAGTTAATATTTACATGTTGTTATTTTTGTAAATATTTACATGTAGTCAATCTTAAACCATTCAAATAAGAAAATTATTTTAGTTTCGAAGACATGCATGAAAGAAATATTTTGTGGATATTTTGAATAGAAAGTATGGTGAAATATTTGAAGACCAACAATTTATTAATAAATTTTGAAATATATTTTAGATGAATATAACGTAAGTTTAAAATTTAAAATATTTACATGTAGTCATTATAGTTAAAATAGTTAATATTTGCATGTAGGTATTATAGTAATATTATAGTTAATACCTACATCTAGTCAATGTTAAATCATTCAAATAAAAACATTATTTTAGTTTGGAAGGCATCCATGATAGAAATATTTTGTGGATATTTTGAAAATAAATATCGGTAAAATATTTCAACATAAACATTTTATTAAAAAAAATGTTAAATAAATTTTTTGATTAATATTTGTACCAAATATATGAAATGAAAATTTTGGAGGGAAAGTTTTTCGCGAAATTTTTTGGAGGGAAAATTTGGAGGGAAATTTTCAGTCTTTAAGCTATATATTGTAAGTGGGAGAGGAATTTGTATCATTCAATCTATTCTTGTTGAAAGCCATGGTTTCTTCTAATAGCGGAGTTTTTCTTTCTAGAACATCAACATCTTCGTCACGCAACAACTCTATTCAGAGTGATGGATATAACGGGAGTTCGTTCACCATGAATAGAGAGTCAAAAAATCGACTTGGTCATTATCCTAAAGATGATGAGAACAAAATTGATGAGGTGCAGCAAAATGAAATTTTTGTAAATCGAGCGCCAGTTATACCACTTGCTCTTAATCCTAAGGATTATGAAAGCAACAGTGATGAAGGGCATGATGAAGAAATTCCAGAGTCAAAAGCTTCACTTTTTCCTAATCGCAAGGATTATGAGGACACCATTGATGAAGAGGGAGAAGAAGAATATCCACTTTAGCTTAATCCTAAGGATTATGTGAGAACAACAAATGAAGAGGGGAATGAAGAATCTGTAGAGTCAAAATATCCACTCTGTCCTAATCTTGAGGAATATGCCAGCACCACTGATGAAAAGGGGGATGTAAAATTTCCAGAGTCAAAATATCAAATTCGTCCTAATCGTAAGGATTATGCGAGCACCACTGATGAAGAGGGAAATGATAATGTTTCAGAGTCAAAACATCCACTTCGTCCCAATCCTAAGGATTATGCCAGCACCACTGATGAAGAGGGAAATGAAAAATTTACATCGTCAAAATTTCCACTCCGTCCTGATCCTAAGGATTATGCAAGCACCACTCATGAAGAGGGGGACGAAAAAATTCCAGAGTCAAAATTTCCACTTCGTCTTAATTCTAAGGATTATGTTAGCACCACAGATGAAGAAGGGAATGAATAATTTGCAAAGTCAAAATATGCACTTCGTCCTAATCCTAAGGATTATGTCAGCACCACTGAGGAAGAGGGGAATGAATAATTTGCAGCATCAAAATATCCACTTCGTCCTAATCCTAAGGATTATGCTAGCACCACTGATGAAGACGGGGATGAATTTCCAAAGCTAAAATTTTCACTTCATCCTAATCATAACGATTATAATTTAACCACTGATAAAGGGGGGGATGAAGAATTTCCAATAAATATAGATTCAAGGCATTCACTTATTCCTAATCCTAAGGATTATGAGAGCTTCAGTGAGGAAGGGGAGGGGAAGGATGAAGAAATTCTAGTGAATACAAATTCAAAGCTTCCACTTATGCCTAATCCCAATGATTATGAGAGCACCACTGAGGAAGGGGAGGATGAAGAGTTTCTTGCAAATGATAATTTTAGAGGCACAGATCTGAATATTGCATTTTCTCCAAGTGACCATTTCAAAGACACTCATGGTGATGAAGAATTGAATCCTTCCAGGGAAGAATTTGAAAGCATGGGTCAAGATGGTGAAGAATTTATTTTGAGTCAGGGTTACAAAAGTGCCGATGATTCTTGTGAAATGTTTTCTTCAACTGATGATGGTAAAGAAAATTTTCCACGCAATGATGTTGATGAATTTCTTAACTATGTTGAGGATGATGATAGTGGGGATAATATTCCTTATAATGGTGATGAAACTACTTTTACAAAGGATGATGGAATGATGAAGCTATTGCAAGAAAATATTGCAACTAGGAGTAGGAGTAGACCTTTTCATATCAATCCAAAGCATTCCAGTTATACAAGGGCGAGGACAAAATATCTCACGAAAAAAAGTTCTGTCGTTCATTTGATTTCAAGTGAATGTTGTCGAAGGGATTGCTTGAAAAATATGGATTTCAACTTTGCTTTGGAGAAAAGGAAAACATATATGTCAATGAATAAAAGCATGCAAAATTCATATTTAGTGGGTTGCATGCAATCTACACTAGCAGGTTATGATTATCATATTGGGAATGTATTGCTTTGCAGAAAGGCATTCAAAATGTTGTATTCAATTGGTAATTGTCATTTGTTAAGAATCCAGGATAGATTGGAAAAGGATCCCACATATTATTCAGAAGCACGTTATAAATGGGAGGTGGGGCCATTTGCAAATACTACTAAGACATGGATGAAAGATTTCTTTTCAAATCATGGAAAGTGTATGCCAAATAAAGACACAATACATATTCCAGATAATTTCTCGAGACGAGAAATATTCATGTTATACAAAGATTATGCAGAAGTTGTTGAAGGAATTGGTGATTTTATTACATATTCTTATTTTACAAGGATATGGAAAACTAAATTCAAGAATGTTCGTATTCCTAAGAAGACAAGGATGGGGATTTTCAGCACATGTGCTTCTCTTAAAGAAAAAAGAGATAAATGTCAAGGGGCAGAAAGAGGTATGTGTTCATAACATTGTTTTTTTAAATTTGATACTTCTCAACTATGAAAATATATTTATTCATATGTTTCTTTTATTTTATGTACAGATTCTGTTGTCAAAGAACTTCAAGACCATCGCAATCAGCAAACAAGTGAAAGACAAAATTTGTATAAACATCAAAAGAAGTGTTATGATCATCCAAATAAATATCTGGGATTGATAATTGATGGTATAGACCAAAAGAAAACACTTCTTCCACATTTTTCCGCACGCCAAAAAAATTACAGGAGGAAAATTTCATTCAGTTTCACTTGGTTGGTTGTATGGTATTTAATGAGAAGATGTTTCCAAGAGTTTTCTTCACAACTCCAAATATTCACAATGATGCAAATCTTACCATAACTATAATCCATGATGTGGTTACTCATTGGTCTGGGATTCTTCCTGAAGTTTTGTATTTACAATTAGACAACACAAGTTGTGAGAACAAAAATCAAGTTCTTTTTGGGTATCTAAACATGCTCATTGAATTGGGGATTTTTAAAAAGATAAAGGTTGGTTTCCTTCTTGTTGGGCATACTCATGATCATATTGATCAAATGTTCAGTCGTTTTTCAGTAACATCGAGGAGGAAAGGTGTTGAGAGCTTGCCATCATTAATTGAATGTATTAAGAAATCGTACATTCCAGAGCCTGTTTTTCATGTGTTGGAAGAAACTATTGACATGCGAAGGTGTATTTTTGGATCGCATGGTGAGGAGAAATGCATTGAACAACTTAACGACATTAGCTTCCAGCATCAATTTCGTATCAAAAAAATTGATGGGATAACACTTATATGGGGCAAGAAGTATTCAATTATTGAAGAATGGGGACCATCATCAGGTTTAGCATTTTTGAAGTTCATTCCAGAGCGTCCAATGTTTTCATCAAAGATATTGTTATTACAGTCAGTTTCCGAACTCCATAATGCACGAAGGTAGAAGAGAGACATAAATTATTCTGAATGTCTAGAGGAAATTAAAAGATGTATTAGAGATATATATGAATACTTCGATGTTGCTGATTCAGTTTGGTGGGAGTCTTTTTTCAGTAATTAAAGTGATATGATTTCAAGATCAGTAAATGGGGATACGCTTTTGAAGACTCCTTTTTTTGGCCACAAAATATGCCAAATGAACATGAACATCAGGAAACACACAATGTTGAACAACAACAGCCTCAAGCTATTATTAATTCCCCACAGGTAGAGGAAAGAGAAATCTATATTAGTTCTAGAAGATCACGTGCACAACGTGAAGCCATGGAAGACCTTTACAGGGGTTCTGTGCAGGATCTTAAGGAGGGTTGCATGATAGCAGTGTTAGCAGATGAAGATCCACTTGGCTATCCATTCTGGATTGCCAAGGTTATAAAGGTCATTAATGAAAATGAAGATATTACAACTATTGATGTACATTGGTATGCCACAAGTACCCACCCTTTCAATGGTGTGTACAAGCCAGAGATGGTAGTGGAAAAAAGAATTGGCAGAAAGAGAAAAAGAAAGGGCACAAATATAAATCGTCGCCGCACAGATGTCTTAAAATTGGAGGATGTTGACATACTTGTGTATGACTTCAATTTGACAAAGAGAGGAACTCTTCGGTTGCAGACCATAAATATTTTGAAGAAATTTCTACCAGAACAATTACTGTTGAAATGGGACTCTGCAAAATGTAGACATAGATCTACAAGACTTTTGAACTCTGAAATGGTGGGCATGCATGTTGACTCAGATGGAACACTAGTTGATGAAAGAGAAGAATATGGATCATTTTCATTTGCATCGAGCCATTCATCTAAAGATGTAGATTATGATGGTGTGCCAGAACCTATGGCTGATTTTGAATAACTATCTAAGACACTTTTATGTAATTGATGTTTGCATGGTAACTTGAAATAAAATTTTTGACTTCCATCTCATTTTTCATGAAGTTCTGAGACATTTCTATGTTTGTTGGATTATATGTTTTAATTATGAAGAATTCATTTCCTTAGAATATCGACAATGTAACAATGAATTACAAAAATAATTTATGTTATATTCAATGTACCAATGTTGATATTTTAATTATAAGTAAAATAGAAAATAAAAACTAATGTTGAATTTTTAGATTATGCAGTGATATTACCATGATATTATGTATTGTTACCATTTGGTATAAGATACTTTTAAAAGTTTTAATAATTATATGCGTCATTGAAACAAAACACTTTGTTTTGATGCTTTATTTTTAGGTTTTGGTTGAAATTATATTTAAATTTGTCTTATGCCAAGATTTGAAAAAAGATAAGTTTTTATTCTTTAAAATTAAAATTACTCTTACTTGTTTATGTTCAATGATAATTTTTTCATTTACTTGTTCATTTTTTTAAATTGTTAAGTCTTATAATTTCTCCATAATTTCATTGTTCAAGTATGTTGAACACTTAAGATTGAAAAACTTTAGATTTACAACTTGTCATTAAGGTTTTTATGTGCTACCAAATTTTATCTTAAAGGTTATGGTTGACAATAATTACAATTTTGGGGTTGTTTAAAGTCAAGATATTTTATGTTTAATAACATGGATGAAAATTGTTCGAAATGATAAGCCCTTCAGACATGTATTTGTTTATCTTTAACATCATCTATCAAAAATGTTAGAAATTTATGATTTTAAAAAATGTCCTAATATGTTGTCTTTAATTCCATTGTTACAAGTGTCAAAATTATGACACATTTTTTTTTTTTTTGTTATTCCAGCATCAACTGGTTTTGTTTTGAGGGTGTTTTTTCAATCCTTTTTTCAACAAACAATTTTGTTTTTAGCATAATTTTATAAAATGTTGAAATTTGACCTTCAAAAAAAGCCAGGTGCGTTCTGGAAGACACACTTTTTGTTTTTGGGGTGTTTTTTCATGTTTTTTGAGACTTTTTGGGCTAGAGTTCCCGTTTTGAGGTCAGGTTACCTATTTGATCGGTAACAGTGTTTTTAGCTGAGATTTCATGTGGGAAAGATTAAATAACTATATGTATCTCTGTTGGAAGAGTGCAAGGATGGTCAAATTAAAGGAAATGCCTGTTCCAAACCCCAGGAAGGTCTGTATGACATTAAGGAAGACACGGTTGTAAGGCTCTTCTTTATTTAAGTTAATACAAATAAGTCCATTTTTCTCAATAAGCTATCAATTGATTGGTTTATTTTATGGATTCCTTGATCACCATAATAGATATGATTTATGAATATATGATATCCATGTGCTATTTGATGTTTGTTTGTTTATGATTACAAATCTTCGAAGGCAACTCTTTCAGGAAACTGAAGGACTACTACTACAAACAAGCGTTGGATCAAAGGTAAGATCGTTAAGCCTTTATAGCATTTAATTATGAATCACAATATATATAGAGAAAGATTGTTTTATTTGTCCGTTTGTTGCTAGCTGTCCATAGGACACTTGGGAGGTCTGTCTTGTCTGCAAGAACGACTTATCCGTCCAACAAAATGGAAACTCCACTGGGGAATGGATTTTGAACTTTGATTTCTTTTATTTCTGACTTGTGTATTTATTTTCTGATTTTGATTGATTGATACTGGCTTGGGTAGTTTATCCCTATAGAATCCCTGAGAAATGTTTGAGAATTTTTTTTTTCTCTATTTTTCTTGTGTTCGCTATTTTCTTTTATAGAGAGTGCGGGTAGTTCCGCACTTTTCCTGTACCCACAGTGCGGGACCACACTGGTTTGCACTGAATCCTATGGACCCTGTGAATTTTTTTGAAAAATATTAAAATCCTCTCTTCTGGATTAGTTTGTTAGATTCTCAGTGAATACCTAGACTTGTATATTCTATCAGATAGCCTTGGTTAAGAGTTTATTTCAGCATTTTAAGTTTTGAATGATTTTCTGAAAGATCTGCATGTTATAATGATTTTTGCTTTGTCTTATATCCCGCTCAAAGATTAGAAACTCTGGTATACCTTCAGATCACTGGTATTTCCTTGGTGTCTTGATGAGTCTGACATCATAGCAGAAATTGTTTTATAAGATTTAGATCCCATTTTTCTCATTTGCAAATTTTTAAAAAATTTTGTTAATAAGTTTGGAATTTCACTTAAAAATCGAAAATTGGATGTTTTGAGTCCTTGCTGATTCAAGCAAAGAATTTCTTAGTTAGATAACAAGCTAAGCAAGACATCCTCAAAATATCTGAAGTTTTAATTCAGATTTAGTCTTTAAATTTTAGATTAGTGTTTTTAGCTTTGAATGTTATTTATAGGAATTGTAGTGTTCTTTTGAAGAAAAACTTGGTTTGTGGTTTCGATCTTGAATAAAAGGGATTTCTTATTGAGCATTAGATCATTTTGAGTTCTCATTGAAATTATATTTATTTTCATTTATTCTTGTTTGAAGGAAATATTTGTTTTTAAAAGATTGCATTTCTCAACTCATCCTTTAGATAGAATTCATTGAAACAAAACGGATTGTTTCTCATAATAGATGCATTTTTAGTGTGTTTTGAGTCGGGTCACTACATATTATCAGATTCAATTTTGCACCTATTGTCCTAAGAATCAACTCTTAAAATCAATGCTTAAATTAAAATCAATCTGGTAACTTTTATATTTCTAGGGCTTTTTTCACCAATATAGCTTAGGCTAGTGTCTTGGAGTAGGGAGTAATTAACTCTCCAAGACAATTAAAACAAACAAGTGGTTGATCTTGCGGTAGGAAAAAATCCAATAGTCACTTCTATGCTCTTGGAAGCTCCTCTTAAAGGAGTCAAGCACGAGGTCATATCTGAACCAGTGGGATAATCAATTCTATCTCATTGGGAATGACAGAAGATATGCGCGTATTAACAATGGTAAACCTCGGATAGACCATTGTCGAGGAGCCTGGGGTCACTTGTTGGTATACCTTGGATTATGTTAAGGAGCCTTCAAGGGGATTGAGCTTTGTTACTTTGCCCTTGCGCATATGTCGGACCGTAGACTGTTCCCCCAGGTATATTAGTTCCTGTTGGTAACCATAGTGACCATAATCTTACGGTTTTTTTCCTAAGGTGACGGTGGAGGAAAGATCCCACTGTACCTAGAGCAGACATCGACTAGACTCACTTGGACTCTCCGGAGGGTTATCTTCACTCGAGATGGTTTAAGTGGAGAAACTTGCACCAGTTTGTTTCATTAAGCAGGTTGTCGGGGTAACTTTTCCATCCGCCCTTTCTGCATTAAATGCTACGATGTTGGATTTCATCACCAACTAGTGTTTTTAGCGTGGGAAGTTAATGTTTGTGTGTGGTTTGATATCCTAGATTTTTTTAGGCATGTGATTCATTTGTTTGTTTCCTTAGTGACTCTAGGAGT
The DNA here is from genome assembly GCA_034641835.2 of Pinus albicaulis. NCBI lineage: Eukaryota > Viridiplantae > Streptophyta > Pinopsida > Pinales > Pinaceae > Pinus > Pinus albicaulis. The sequence continues at coordinate 290,488,501 of CM076583.1, forward strand.
TTTCATTGAAATTTTATTTGATTGCATGTGATTAATAATTTTCAATCATGGCTGAATTACCAAGACAATCGCGTAGACTTCAAGGGAAGCCTCCTGAGTATACACCAAGCCAAATTGAAGGGTTGCGAGCTCTAGTATCGCCTAGTGACAGTAGAATTAGATCAACAGAAGCAGGAGAGTCATCTATAGTTTTTCATCCTGATTATCAATTACAAAAAACAGAGCATATTCAAGAGCCGATTTCAGTTTCCGAAGTTACTGGTAGTATTTCTCCTTCCAGTGAATTAGTTGAAGAACCTGAAATTTCTGAACCTAACAATGAACCTGCTGTTTTGGAACCATCTTCAGGATTTGTTACTTCGATTTCTAATGATCCTGGTTCACCTAGGGTAAGACATATCATTACTGAAAATCTTCCTTCTGACCTCATTTCCATTGAAGAACTTGTCGGTCCAGACGAAGAAGTAACTCTTCCCGAAACCCAACAGACTTTTAATCTTAGGGAGCGTGAATCAATTTTCTACAGTCCTTTTAGAAGTGACGCTTGGTATTCATCATTGACAGATTTTTTAGAAAAACCGGGTCTTAGTTTTTCACCACCCTGAATTCCTTTTCATCCTACACCAAGAGGTTATTATCCTTCATCAATTATGTCAGGTGAGTCATCTATGTTTTCCCAATCACCGGAAACATTTTTATATGGTGGTCCTTCTGTTCCTTCGGGGTACGAGTCACTCTTTGGTACTTTCTCAGGAGCAACTCCTCGACCAACTGAACAATTGTTATCAACTGGTACAAATGGAACTAAAACTGAAACTTTGAACACAGAGAAAATTTTTATGATGTCTAGTAATATTCCAAATCCTCAACCCCAAGGTAGTCAGTTATCGCCTGGGGGGAAACCTCAAGGTAGTCAGTTACCGCCTAGGGGGCAACCTCAAGGTAATTTTTTACTAGGACAAACTGTAGGAAAATACTATTTACCTGGAGAACAACCTCAAGGACAGTACATACCCCAAGGTCAACCCTAGACTCAGTATATTCCTCAGGGTCCTTATCAACCCTAGATTTAGTACATGCCCCAAGGTTATCAACCTCAAGGTCAGTACCCAACTCAAGGTTTCCAACCTCCTTCCGGTCAATCATTTTTGCAAGGAGTTGGAAATTTACCACTTAATTATGAACCCTACGTTCAACCAGGTTATGGTCCTTCATATGCACAACCTTCTACAGGTCAATACCCCGAAATGAACATGGTGTGGAATCCATATCAAATTCAATAGACTGTGCAACTAAATGTGCAGTTACCTAATCAACCTGGATAGCCTTTATTTTCTGGTCCAACCCAGCAACCTGTCCAGCCTATTGTTCAAATACCTGCACCTAGTTCTGTTCAGTAGCCCGGGCCTAATACACCTCAGAATCCACCTCAAACTGCTGCAGCTATTGCAACTTTTGTTCAACCTACAACACCTATTTCTAGAGTATTTGTAGCTCCATTTTCTTCTATCCTTACATCAGTTCTAATCCCTCAAGCCTCTGTACCACAGTCAGGACCTACAATTCAGACTACGATCCAGATGCCTACAGGAGAAGCTGGTACTAGTATGATTGTCTCTAGTCAACCACATATTACTTATCAACCGTACCAGGGACAGTATCAAATTGGTCAAGCTACACAAAATCCAACATATCAGTATCAGCCGTAGGTCCGGTTAATCCTGGTTACCCAGGAGGTTTCATGATTCCAAATGCACATCCAATTCTAGGGTATCCTGGATATCCTCCTCTTGGTATCGGTTTGATCACTCAAGGTTATCAAGACCCTAGCCATCGGTTACCATTCATAGAAACTTTAGATTTATCGGATCTATCGCGCCTTATGAACGATCCCATTTTTTATCTTCCATATTGGCCGCCGATGCCTAACAAGTTACCAAGTGATATTCCGAAATTTGAAGGTAAGTCAGGAGAGGACCCATCTAATCACATTATGACTTATCACCTCTGGTGTGCATCCAATTCACTAGTCTATGATTCAATTCGATTACGTCTTTTCCAGAGAACTCTCATTCGTCTAGCTACCAAATGGTACATTGAGTTACCACGTGGCTCTTTTAATAATTTTAATGCGCTAGCTACTACTTTATTAAACCATTTTCAGTTTCCTGTCAGATACGACAACAACACAGAATTGCTGACTTCATTAAAACAGTCTACGTCTACGTACATATCTGATCACTTTCATGAATGGAGACGTAGAAGGCGTTTAGTGAAAGTCTTTATTCTTGATCAAATTTTGGCTGAATGGTTTATTAAATCATTATTGCCCAAAATTACTTAAGATGTGCCCAAAGGAGGTGTTGTTATGGAAGAGCAATTCATTGCTTAGGCTTAGTACCTTGACCTTGTGTATACTCAGTCAAGTACTTTGTATGATAAAATCCCTGATTTACCAAGACCTGGTCAATTAACTGCAACTACTTCTGGCTCTCATGCCACTGATGGTGTAATTGGTTCTGTTAGTATTGGTAAAAGTAAGAAGAAGTCTTCCAAGACTACTTATCCTATTATCAATTTACCCGATTCACCCAAAGGAGATTCTTCCCTAGAAATTTCCGCTGATATCCATGTTGTAGAGACATCTACGACCAAATCTAAAACTTGTGGTAAGAAGAAAGGTAAGAATAAAAAGAAAAAATATTCAAAAGAGAAAAATGATATAACTGAACCAACTGACGAAAAACCCATACCTCGATATGCTTGTCTCATCTGTGACCAAGATCATTTTACAAAAGAGTGCCCGCATAAAGCCGAGGTATCAAAATTCATTAAGGGTTTTCCTATACCTGCTATCTTGAAGGATCCCTTTCCCACTCAAGATAGTAACATGGTCGGATCTTCCTCCCATACAGTTGAGGATATCTTGATGGTTGCAATGCGATCGCAAGATTATGGTAGTAAAAATACTGGTAAATAAGCAAAAACATCCAATTCTGCATCGACTACATCTCCCTCAGTTTCTGATCCATTACAAATCGAGAAACAAAATCCTGACTTAGTGATTAAACTGCCTGCAAAAGGTGTACTTCGTAAGTCATCTTTCAATCCACATGCGAGAGCTGCTCAGAATTACAATATTGTTGAAGATTTGGCAATTTCCCCTTCAACAATGTCATCTTTGGAAGTATTGCAATCATGCCTAAGCCAAAAAAAATTGTTTTTGTCAGCCTTAGGAGCAGTAGATCTCCAGGATTCGAACCTCATGATCTTCTATTTAGAGAATTTTACACCCCGCCTACCCCATCAAATGGCTTTTCAGATTCCGGTAATAGTAAAAAACAAACGTATCTTTCGTACTGTTGCTGATGAAGGGGCTTCTACATGTATTATGTCGTTAAAATGTTGGAAATCACTTGGTTCTCCAATGATTAACCAATCACCAACTATTCTCAAAGCTTTTGATGGCAGAGGTTTTCATCCATATGGTATTTTACAAGATCTACCAATAGAGGTCGAAGGTAAAATGGTTAATCTAGATATAGATGTGGTTGATGCCCCTCTAGATTACAACCTTCTCCTGGGTCATAGTTGGTCTTATGCCATGACTATTGTTGTATCATCGATCTTTCATCTCATAATATTTCTACATAAAGGAAAGATTGTTAAGATAGATCAGCTCTCATATTATTCATCCGACCCAGCCTCTACTGATAGCATCCAACATATCGGAAAATAAATTATCCCTTATAAGGATGTCGGAGTAGGTTTGATTAAAGATTCAGCTTTACTGGGAACTTTTTCCCTGCCTCCTCCCAACGTACAAACTCATATTGTTAATATCAATATGATTACATCAATTACTATTTCCTTTGAAGATCCTTGGATAGTACCTTCAGAATCATAATTGGATTCTTTCGATGGCCCAGTGCCTTAGAGTCCTTTTGAGTTAGCATATAAACATGTATAGTCATTTTCCGATACTCCTTCAACCAACTCTGATCCAGTGAATGTGATCAATTAGGAGTCATTTTCAATATTGAGTTTACCTTCGACACCAATTCCGGATCATGCTCAACAAGTATTAAATACTGATGAACATATTTGTGAGTTATTGTCGGTTGATGAGTTACCATGGGAAGATCTTCATCATAGGTCTTCATTTTTACCTGATCTCAATCATTTTGAGAATGATTTTTCCTCCATTTTTATCACTGATTACGTCAAAGAAACTAGGAATCCTCTCTCACATTCTGAGTTTGAATTGAATTTAGAAGCAATTTCTACGATGGTTCCTCTTGACATTTCAGTAAAACCTGGAATTGTTGAAAACATTCACATAGGTGCTTCTTATATGCCTGAAGAAATTCAAGCATATAAAGCCCTATTTCATGAACTACGCCACATTTTTTCCTGGTCATATGAAGGAATGCCAGGAATCGATCCGTTGATTGTTGTTCATGAAATTAAGACATACCCGGATGCTAAACCCATTAGACAGAGATTACGTCAAATTCATCTAAGAAAAGTTGCCGCTATCAAAGCAGAAGTTGAAAAATTACTTCGTGCAGGTTTTATTTATCCGATCTCGTTAACAGACTGGGTATCTAATATTGTTCCAGTCAATAAAAAACAAGGAACGATAAGAGTATGTATCGATTATAGGGATATAAATCGAGTTTGTCCAAAAGACAATTATCCAACCCCTTACATCGATAAAATTATTGACAATTGTGCTGGAAGTGAAATGTTCTCATTCATGGATGGATTTTCCGGCTAGAATCAAATCAACATACTCCTTGCAAGTCAACATAAAACAGCTTTCATTTGTCCATGGGGAAATTTTTCTTACTGAAAATTACCTTTTGGCCTTAAGAACGCTGGCGCCACTTTTCAAAGGGCCATGTCTTATGCATTTCATGACATTAAGCACATTGTATAGCCCTACCTCGATGATTTGCCTGCTCATTCTTCATGCAGAGCAGATCATATTACTCATTTACGAGCCATCTTTATATGATGTAGGCATTATAAGATTCACCTAAATCCTCACAAATGTGTTTTTTTCTTACAATCCGGACGATTGTTGGGATTTATTGTCTCAAAGGCAAGAATTCATGTTGACCCATCCAAGGTTGAGGCAATAATCAATTTAACTCCTCCTTCTACTCTTCGCCAACTCGAAAGTTTGCAAGGGAAAGAAAACTTTTTACGTAGATTCATTCCTAACTATGTCGAGTTAACGAAATGTTTCACTAGGTTGTTGAAACAGAATATTCCTTTCTTTTGGGACGAGGTCGCTGATAGATCTTTTGATGCTTTGCAAAACGCATTGACCCATGCACTGTTACAGCATCCTCCCAACTACAACCAATATTAATTTTTGTACCTCACCGCTTCTGATTCCACAATAGGGATGGTTTTAGTTCAGGAAGATGAATTCCATAATGAACATGTGATTTACTATCTTAGTCAAAATTTGCATCCGATTGAGATTAAATATTCACATGTAGAGAAATTGACCTTGGTAGTTGTTCAAGTTGTCCAACGTTTTCATCACTACATACTTTTACACAAAACAATAGTGATCTCTGATTGTAACCCTATGATGTACATTTTGACCAAACAGTTGCTAGGGGGCAAATAATCTAGACGGATTGTTATCCTGCAGGAGTTTGATTTGGAGTTTGAAAAATCCAAATCTAAAAAATCATTGATATTTGCCGAACTTATGTGTGATTTCCCACGTACTGATACAGAAACTGTGGCGGAACAACCAATCACAAATGAATCCTTGTTTCTTATTAGTACCATTGATCCTTGGTATGGAGATATCATTGTTTATCTTTAGACCCAATCTTTTCAGCCTGAGCTTTCACAATTGCAACGACAAAAAATTCATTTCCAGTCTCAACAATATCATATTGTTAGCGAACATTATACCGTCGTGGTGCAGACTCAGTTTTTCGACGTTGTCTAACTCATGACGAAGCTGAAAAGGTTTTAAATGACTCTCACTCTGGAGCATGTGGCGTTCATATGTCTGGGTACGCCACAACCCAAAAAATATTGTGCGCAGGTTATTTCTGGCCGTCCTTGTTTAAAGATTGTATTTATGTGGTCCGAAAATGTCATAATTTTCAAATCTTTGATCGGGAAATGTGTGCACCACCTACTCCTCTTCACACTATAATTGTTGTTGGTCCTTTTGCAAAATGGAGAATTGACTTCATTACATGTAACCCTCACTCAGCCGAGGGGCATGGGTATATTATTCTAACAGTAGATTATTTTACCAAATGGACCGAGCGATGCATACATTTGCGACAGATGGCAAAAATGCAGCTACTTTTGTATTCAATCATGTGATTTCTCGTTTCGGTGTACCCTAAGCGATAATTACTGATCACGAGAGCCATTTTCGTAATATCATGATGACCGAGTTAACAGACCAACTTGGCCTACACCATGACAATTCTACATTATATTATCAGCAGGCTAATGGTTTAGTTGAAGAAATTAATAAATTTTTAGTCACCATGATCAAATGAATCATTGGAATTCATAAGTCGAATTGGCATACCATGCTCTTTTCAGCACTTTGGGCATATCGAACCTCAGCAAAAACATCGACAAGTTTTACCCCTTTTCAACTAGTTTACATTTTAGAAGTAGTATTACCCATTGAATGCGAGATATCGTCACTCCAACCAGCCATAGAGTTACTACCAGACACTTCTGAAGAGGAGAAACATTTTTTGTACTTGGCTCAATTAGATGAGAATCGACGCACCGTTGCATTAGCTACCGAGACTCATGAAAAAAGAATGAAAGCTCAGTATGATAGAAGTTTTACCCCTCATAATTTTTCAGAAGGAGACCTAGTTTTGATTTATGACCAAGCCAATGATAAACTAGGGGCTAGGAAATTTGAACCCATGTGGCATGGTCCTTATATTGTCAAGCAACAACTTGCAAAAGGGGCCTATGAATTGATTGATTTTGAAGGGGTCTCTTTAGGTAAACCCAGAAATGGACTTTATCTGAAGAGATATTATGCTTGATTTTTGTGTGGAGATCCTCTCTGTATGTTAGTTACTTTCTAGTTGGCGTGCTATAGATTAGAAACGTGTGCCTAGCCTAAGTGTGCTCTTACTATCATTCCTGCTTATCTGAATACTTTTGATATCACAGATGTCAACATCCTTACAAACATATATTGGTTTTGCTGATGACGCTTGTCATAGTACACAGAACATCTCTTCCGCAGCTTGGTTTATTTACTCACCCACTGACGAGTTAGTATCGATGCATGGGGTAAGCCTCGGTCAAACAACGAACAATATTGTTGAATATAGTGTAGTTATTGAATTATTTTCGGAATCCATTCCGTTTGGAATTCAGAGTTTGATCATTAGGTTAGATTTTGAACTTGTTGTATTACAGTTAAACCGAGTATATACCATTAGAAACCCGGTATTATTAATATTATTTTTAAGGGTTCGTCTCTTGCAGTGAGAGTTCGATTATATTAAGTATCAACACATTCCAAGAAGTTTAAATACATTAGAAGATGCAATAGCTTCTAGTGTTATAAACAAACATTTGGAATAACAAAGTAATAAATCAACATTTGATAACATGATTGAGCAGGTAACTGAAAATAATAGTATATCATAGTATAGATGTAGTGTTCAAAAATAGTACATCGTCTTCGATCATAGGTTCAAAACGCCTTATGATAAAAAAAAGTGATACAAAAAATGAGTCTACAAGTCAATCATCCACTATCCGTGGAAATGATCATGATAATACACTACTGCTCATGCCACACTAGTCAAAAATCTCCTGAATGGTTCAGGAACACCAATGACGTATCTCTGTAGATGAAGTGGGATGTCATCTATGGTAGTCTCAGGAATATCCATAGTGAGATGCTCCAAATGGTATTCTAAATCAGTTAGGATCTCTTTAGTATGATCCTGTGGGGGTGGTGGTGCCGCTGTTGCATCTCTTTGCCTCCAGTCAAAGGGGTAGAGAATGGCTGGTCGACTCGGACCCACATCTGAATTTGAAATTTTTTGTTATTAGTTTTGGATGATTTAAAAAGAAAATAAAAATTAGAAATTAGAATATGTCAAAAGAGATTTTTTACCTGACTCATCCCACTGAGCTCCTAGAGGAAGAGGCATATCTTGGTCTCCACAAAAATTCATGCCTGCATAAGGAAAATCCTTTATCATAAAAAGTTGGCGTTCTAGCCAACAAAAATAAGTCTAGGGAAATCAAACAATCTCCCCACCCTCGCTGTGGCGGGCCATCAAAGCAACCTAACGAATCATCTGAGGCTCTCAAGGTCTACCAGCATCAACAGGAATGTGATGTGGGGCTAACATAGGAATCCTCTCTAGAGAAAAGGTGACAACGATAGATCCATATCCAAATTTGTTTAACTTCCCATTCTTTGCTCTGGTAAGTTGGCCTTTCATATTTTCCAACACTGCCTCGCACCAGTTGAATATGGTGCCTCAAAAAAAATATACTGCAATCTGCATCTGAGATCCATTAGCTACATGAAAATCAGCACTTCCTCACAACTTAAAAACAGTAAAAGCAAATACTTTTAACTTGGGATGGATGATAGTTTTAATTTCAATCCGTTTGTCCCTAGGATTGGCTTCATCATTACAGAACTCTAATTTCAAGCTAGAAAGAGACTGGCCACCTAGCCTAGCCCAAAATAGAGATAGTGGTTCACCTCTCCTAGACAAACCAGTCAAAAAATATATGTCCTCCAGCTCAATCTCGAGCCGGTGACCTCCGATCACGAAACACTGGTCCTAAAAATCCCATTTTCTCACCAGCCAAGTAAGAAGATCTACTTGAGCTCTCATGCCACTGATAGCACAAAATTTTAAAAGCCAGCGTGCTCTTAAAACTTGAAAAGTAGGTTGATGGATCATTGCTACTTCATCTACCTCCTCATGTTCCCGTTCTCGCCAAATGAGCATTGTAGATATCCTACAATAAGTAAAATGAAGCATTATAATCATTTTGAACCAAAACATTCGGGTCATTTAGGAGGAAAATATGTTTTTAAATTCGTTACAGCACCTCCACATTTTATGCTCAGGGATAGTGTGTATCTCCGCACGCACTATGTGTTAAAAGTGTGGGGCCCCGACATTTTCCTTTGTGAGAAAATGTTGGGGTCCACAAGTACCTGGTGTCTTGCCTGCGGACCCCTGAGGGCGAATTTTTGAACCTATTTTCCTCCCAAAAATAAAATTTTGACCCTAATTTAAAAAATTGGACAGATGAAAAGCAAAAGGAAGAAGTTGTGGATTACCTGGAGTAGACGGTTTTCAATTCCGACGGTCAGTTTGCCCAGAATCTTCTCCGAAGTGTTTTTTGCCAAAGGCTCTAAATTCTTCACTCCAAACTATAACGGTAAAAATGAACTTGAAAAACTCCTTTTTTAAAGTTTTTTCGAATAAATGAATTTTAAATTTGTTTATTTTTCACTTTAAAAAGATGGTTTTTCGAAATATTCTTATTATTGAAATAGGTATGTTTAATTTTTCAAGTTTTTGTGCAGAATACCAGATTTTTCAGGACAAATGATCATTTTTTACGAAGAGTAAAATTTTATCACTTTTTCGGGCTCTTTAAAATTTACGAAAAAGCGAAACCATGGAGTCCTCTTTTAAGCCCTTTTCAGACTCTCTAAAAATGAAAATATTGCCGAGAACTTGACTATTCAAACTCGTTAAAGTAAATGAACGGTAGTCCCTTTAGTATAAGTTTACCCCTTTTCTATACTGAAATGGACTATTTACGAAAAAGGTATACGCTGACTAATCATGGTCAATAGGGTTCTCTCTTGCATTATTTTATCCTTTTTCGGGCCCGAGAGACTAAATTTACGAAAAATAACACCCATGGAGTTCTCTTAAGTTTTTTCTTCCGACTCCCTAAAAATGAAAAACACCGTGTTTCTACTATATTGGACTCATTAAAATTTAACAGTAAAGGACCTGTCAATTTCAAACAAGAACGGACCACTCCTTCTTAGGGTTCGATTTTAAACTAAGTTGGACTCATCTAAAGGATGAGCTTATAAACAAGAAAATGTTATCCTCCTCAAGCTTGTCAAAAATAAAGAGATACTTGCCAGAAATGGTGGGGGAAAAGCGAGAAAAAAAGATTCAATTGTTGCGCTTTGATTTGTAAAAGCATTACATCACTCTTGAACATGACACTTTTTGTCACACTTCTACCTGGGTTGGGAAATCCTTTGCCTATTAGTTAATCAAACCATATTGAAGGTCTTCAGCTAGTTTCTGGGTATTAGCTTAGGGCAACTGTCACCAAACCATCTGTAGTGTCGTTATCTGTTCAAGAGGTGAGTCAAATAAACCATTCATCTCCAAACATTTGTCTCCATTCACGTTGACCATCCATGAGTCAGTCCTTGCAAAAAATTTCTTCAAAACTTGATCTATGGTTTCGTGTCGTGAGCTTACTTATGACAGATCACTTTCTATCAACGAAAACTCATCATCTAAGAACTTGATCTAGAATCCATCAGTACCTTGGGATCTTCATGCCTTAATGGCAGGTTTCTCGCCTTCGACGACAGGTTGCGTCATTGACCTTCGATCGAACGATTCTGTGAAATGTTCGACTTTAGATCACTTATTCACATTTTATGGATTGTACTGAGTACTTTGAGAGCCATTGTCATTATTGGTGATTTCTCTCACACTTGTTAACAGTTCACATCATTGACTGGTAATCAACTAGTTTCTACCATGTTTGACTTCAACACATTTAATCGCATGGATAGAATCGTACTAGTTCGGGAAGCAGAAATAAAGACCCTGGATCTAGTTTCTACCATCCAAGATGCGAGGAGTTTTATTATTCATTATGCAGTAGAATATTCATTACATATTTCTACGCCCATGCGGTGTCTACACTATTGATGTAATATTAAAATCATTTCTGTATCAGAACAAGTTTAGTTAGTTTTGATATAAGTATGGGAATGCCTACCTCAACGATGATATATATATATATATATATCTGTGTGTGTGTGTGTGTGTTGCGTTGAAATTTTTTACAGGGTTTCGACTGGGGTGTCATAATGCTAATCCTTGAAATGATAAAGCACATCACTCTTCGAATACTCTCAGACTTTGCACTTTAGGGGGTAATTTGTTACACTAAAATTTGTTACCATGAAATTTTAGTACTCCCTTACAAGTCTACAATATCAAATTTCCTAAAGTCAAGCCTTGAAATTAAGAGAAAAGCTCATAAAAGTCTTAAAAATTCTTGTACCGCACTTTCTCTTAGTATTGCCTGTGATGCTGCACCTTTTGGCTATAAATCCTGCGGAGACAAATGTATTGTTTATTCATTAAGGGTGCGAACCCCTGTAAAAGATAAAAAAGGTGCAAGTAAAATCTAGAAGCTCAGTTTGAGTCATTTTTGGAAGCTTCTAGAAACATTCCTGCGGTGGAAAGTCCGCTCGTTTCAGGTTCATGTATCCCATCCATTAAGGAGCTAACCACTTGATGTAAGTAACTAATCCCTTTGAAGGAGGATTCTATACCTTCTTGTATGGAGCTGTAACTTCCTCTCTTTCACTATAAAAAGAGGCATAGGGCAGCCTCAAGGGGTTACAATTGATGAGTTCAAGCTTTAGTATTATTGGAGGTGAAGTGTTGTTGAATCTTAGACCCTTTTAGCTGAGATTTCATGTGGGAAAGATTACATACTTGTATGTATCTTGGTTGGAAGAGTGCAAGGCTGGTCAGAGTAAAGGAAATGCCTGTTTCGGACCCCAGAAAGGCCTGTATGAAATCAAGGAGGACACGGTTGTAAGACTCTTCTTTATTTAAGTTAATACAAATAAGTCCATTTTTATCAATAAGCTGTCAATTGATTGGTTTATTTTATGGATTCCTTAATGACCATAATAGATATGATTTATGAATATATGCTATGCAGGTGCTATTTGATGTTTGTTTGTTTGTGATTGCAGATCTTCGAAGGCAACTCTTTCGGGCGACTGAAGGACTACTACTACAAACAAGCGTTGGATCAAAGGTAAGATCGTTAAGCCTTTATAGCATTTAATTATGAATCACAATATATCTAGAGAAAGATAGTTTTATTTTTCCGTTTGTTGCTAGTTGTCCATAGGAAACTTGGGAGGTCTGCCTTATCTACAAGAATGAATTATCCATCCAACAGGGTGGTTGGTGAGGCATGCAGAGTAATTCTATTAGTTATGGAGTTTGAATTGCAGTTGGTGCATTTTTTTAATGCATGTGTAATCAGTTAACTCATTTAGGTGAGTTAGAGTCAGTTGAACTAGTTGTAATTGTTTGTTGCACTAGTGAGAGATCAAGTGAATTAAATAGTATAATTCACAATCAATGATCTTCCATGCAACTGATGATTTATTATTATTAGTTGCATGTATGTCAATTCCAGTGGAGAGCCACTTGAGTCAAAGGTGAAAGGGAAGTTAGCTATCAGTTGTGTGATTAGTAGGTTTCTTGCATGAAACCAGACATCCATTGGCATGCCCATGATCCTTGCACAGTTTAGGAAGGAAAAAATTCCGAAACAATAGGGATTGCATTCACCAGGAATTTTGCAAGAAAGGCGGGTTGTTTAGACGTTGATAATTGGCTAAGTTTTGTTCATTTTTGTTTAGGACAGTGTGAGAGAGTTAGTAGAGTGTAGGAGACTCTTGTGAGAAGAGTGCATTGTAATTGTTTCATTATTCCATGGTTAATATACAATAGAAGATAGAGGGGTTTTGAGCAGCAAGATTTCCCCAGGAAATTATCTGTGTTGTGGTTTGATTTGATTCTTTCTTTGATTCATGTGATTGGAGATTGTGTTTAATTACTGCAATTGATTTTGTAGAAGCGATTCAGTATCTAGTTTTAGTACATTGTTAGATCAGATTGAATCCATTGATATACATATATTTGTATAATTTCTATAAAAATTGGAGCAATACATAGCCAATTTCCTGCCCACCTTCAACTTGCCTTTCTCACGCAATCCCTACGCAATATAATTCCTATTAAATAGGAATTCCAACCTTCCTTGATTGTGTAATCCATCATGGGGATCTTGTGGCTTTCTAATTGCGCTCAGGAAATCCACTAATAATAAAACTAATATTTTACTTAACTTTAACCTTTGTCTCAACTGGGTTGCCATCAAAATTGGCATGCATGCAGCTATTAATATTGAATCATTAGTTACTTGGCAGATCACTAGTTGCGAATTAACTCTATTTTAATTCAGTTGATCTTCTACTAGCTCATCATTCAGATATAGCTCGTTAAACTAATTTTAACTCAATTAATTTGAGTTAACTAATTGAACTCACACCACACTAGTGTTACAACTGCAACTGAACCCTGTAAATAATAGAATCATTCTACATGCTTCACCTTTGACCTTCAACTCGAAATTCTTGAGCTAACTAAGTCTATCACACTTAGTTAACTATTACAGGTTGTTATGAGATAAGATTACAATTTATTTAAAAATTGGATAGCCACATTGGCACTAATGTGTCACTGAATTCCTCACTCATGTGTGACTTGTAATCCCACACTAGTATGTGGTGAATTTTCTTGTTGAATTTCAACACTTCCTCTAAACAGGAAAGGGATTATCCGCTACCCTGGTGTTGCCTTTTTGGTATTCGAATTTTCTCCCAACAAGTGCCTTCGTCAAGATATCTGCATCCCGATCCTTCGTGGCAATGTACTGCAAGAAAATAATGCACCTCTGAAGACAATCTCTGAGATGGTGGTACCAGATGTCAATATGCTTGGACGTATCATGGAATACTGGATTAATCTAAATTTTTATGCAACTCTAGTTATCACAATGTTTCACCGTCGAATCCATTTGATGACCAAAAAAAACCAACAAGTATCTTCCTCATCCAGATTGCCTTGAATGCATCCTGACTAACTACTACCTACTATACCTTGGTTGAATTGAGTGCAATTGATCTATGCTTCTTATTGTACCAAGAAACTATTGTTGATCTTATGCTTAAGATGCACCCTAATGCACTCTTCCTATCTGATGGACTACCCACCCAATCTGCATCGGTGAAGCCTTGAAGCTTCACTCCCTCTGTCCATCTTTACCATAATCCATAATCTGTAGTGCCATTGAGATATCTCAAAACATGCTTCTGTGCCTTCCAAAAGAGCTTGGTAGGCTTAACCATAGCTTGACTAAGTTTTTTAATTGAGTAGCATATGTCTGGTCTTGTGTTCACCAAATACATAAGTGAACCCACAAGCTACATTTAAATAATATCATCCATGACCTCACCTGAAGTAGCATCCTCCTTCCTTCAGTTTCCTGTGTAATATTCCAAAATTAGCATGCAGCTAATTGGAATATTGATTTTTTTTTTATCACCTAGGAGTTGAATAAATTTGTAAGGAGGCCCATCCATATAAAAAATATGAATAAAATCCCTCATAGTGTGAAAATGGATCATCATAGGAGGTTGATTTCACACCCTCATGTGTGAACAACGACATTTGCAGGTGGACCAGGTCAATTTTGACCAAGTCAACAGCACTAGGATAAGAGGTGGAGATCATCTTGTGAGACAACGTAGAGATAGTGGGAGGAAGATTCCTTGGTGGAGGAAACCCTAATGAGTGGGACCCAAGATGAAAGGGCTTCCATTTGTATAAAATGAGGGAAAGGTAGCCATAACAAGACATCTATGTTATTGATTTGATTTGATGGTCTATATGACTTTGTGCTTTCTCCAACTATTTAGTTGAGATTGTTGTGCTGCTTAGCACAAGGCATTCCTGTTCAGGAATTCCTTCTCCTTTATTTACAGGTCTCTTGAAGGAGTTTGTACTTTGTTTCTCCACATCTAGGCTTGAGTCCAATCATCCTCCTTCAGCTACAACATTATTTCTGTAGCAGTGGGGGGTCCACAACACCACTTCTAGAGCTTATATTTCAGAGGAGGAAGCTTTATCTCCTTTGTAAGATCAATGAGGAAGCCTTTGGAGCACATTTCAGGTCTTGGCACTTGGCCAACCTATTATCCGTCTCCTACATCACAGTCCCTCTCCTTGACTGTGTTATTTTTAGTGTGTATCTGCAGTGAGGGTTTGCAGGTTGATCGAAGGGTAAGATCTTCAGTGATAGGATCAGCCTTTCACTTAAAAGATCCATTGGAGGAGGTCTATTCAGCTTATGCATCATCTTCAGCCATATCCATTCAGTTCTTGAGTTGCAGCTGCTATTCAGTCTTGGACTGCAACTCCGACATTTTTGTATTCAGGGTGAAACCCCTTGGTTTTTGGTTAGTTCCTTGAGGAAAGGGTTAATCCTTCTTCCGGAAAGCTAGAAAAGGGGATACTCATATATTTATTGTATCATTCAGCTATATGTATGAAAAGCTATAGTCAGAATGTGTTATTTTAGATTTGGATGTACAAATCTGCTCTTTTGTACTCATGCTTTCATGAAACCCTTGCCGAGTCATCTTTATAAGGTGAAAAAAGGGCTAGATCCATCTTTTTATCCATGGTTTGAGTAAATAAACTCATGATCCATTGTTTACATCATATTGTTGTAGAAACCTTCAGTAAATAACGTAGCCATGTGCTTGAGAAATTCTGCATGGTGTAATTCTTGGGGTTTGGGTGTTTTTAATCCATTTTGAGGCCGGGAGATTTGTTTAACTTAGAAAAATGGATTTTTTTATTTTTTTTATTTTTTATTTTTTATTATTTATTTATTTAAGGGCCATAATACATAATCTAAGGGATCCAGCTAATATTTTTCCCTATTATAACTTAATGTTCTTAAAATAACATTTTTATGGTCAATATTGCTGAATTTTCCAATTTGGAATATTACAGTGGTATCAGAGCATAATCTTGGCTCAGCTTGTGGATCTTAGCCAATATGCTATCAAGAAGACAAGAATAAGAAAGGGTGAATAGAAATAAGGCTCCATTCTTTGGAGGAATAAAGGATAAGAAACTTCCAAAGTTTTTGTCTCAAACTTTGTAGAGTATTCATGAAGATCTCAAGAAGATGAGAAGGGAGATGTGTATAGAATCTCCAAGAGGGTTTGAATCTGAATCAAACTCTAGATTTTCATATGATGAGTGTGAGCATGCAGCCACACACTATGATGCAAAATGCAGTCACATGCCCATATTTGCCATGAGAGAGATGGAAGAAGAGTGAATGGCTAGGAGGGAAACTCTTAGTGACTTTCTGCAAGAGTATGAATCTCAAACTCAGAAGTTTAGAGATCATATCACTTTTCTGGAGTTTTGGAAGATCAAGGTGAAGATAAGAAAACAACATGATATGGATAGATTTCTTCTATCTACTTTTTATGGTTCACCTACATGTTTAGCTAGAGCTTGGGTGGAGGAGCTAGACTTCTATTCACAGCAACACCAAATTTCTGAAGATGAAGCCATCAAAGTTGCAGCGTTGCATTTTGGAGGTAAGGTCAATGAATGGTGGATATTTGAGTCTTTTTCTTTGAAAAATGAAAATACTTCTTCTTATGCAAGGTTCACTAAGACATTAGTGGAAATATTTTATGGAAAAAATTCTGAAACACATATGGTGGAGCCAAACAAACTTAAGCAAAAAAAACCTTGAATGTGATGAAGGAAACTATAAAATCAAAACCACTTTAGAAAATCCTTGAGGAGGTTGATATCTTGCATCATACCTTGCTAGAGGCAAGACCTATATCTTATATTCTTGAAGAAGAGAGTATGAAGATCCCTTTTTCAAAAGAGGATTCAATTCTTAGGAGGTTGCCCATACACATTGATGAGGATGAGGGAAACAATGCTATCATGTCAAGAGTTTATCTAGTACCTCATGCAGAGGAAGAGGGAGCTCTTGCTCCAATAGGAGGGATTCTTGCATCATTGCAAGGAATTCCCCAGGATCTCATATGTGGAGATCAATGCACAACTCGTGATCAGCATGTACCATTGATGATGGATGGTGGAACCATGTAGACAAAAGGAGGAGGTAGGGAGGATGAGAAAACTAATTTGATGAGGATCACACACCCCTATATATTTCAGAGGGTTGATGCACAAAGGAGGAAGACTGGATTGCACAGTGAGGGCGGGGATAAATCTCTCCATTCATACATGCAGTCTACTCTTGATCTTGATATCTCATTGTATGGAGGCATTTCACTGGGGAAACCACCAGATCAGTAGAGAAGGATGGATGCTTCATATTTTGAGGCACCACTCATTTATTTCAGAGGAATGGAGACCTTGGGAGAGCTTGATATAGCGCTGAGTGTCTTGGGTAGGCTCAAGGAGGGAGAGACTTTCTCTCAACATTATATTTTCCCACTTTCATTTCAGATTCTATGCTATTGCAAGAGAAGCATGGGAAGGATAACAACCTTCTAGTTTGCATATTTGGCATGAGAGATTTCAAATAAGAGGGAAGCCATATGACAGATTTTTTTTATGATAGATCATCAGCGCTGTCACTATGGAGGATAGATCCATATTGGAATTCCTAGCTATTGGTGGAGTATTCCAAGGATCTTTTTACTTGCATGATATTGGATGGCCAGTTGCATGAGGAGGGATATTCAGTGAGAAATGGGGTCATATACTATCATGGTAGGATCTTCTTATCTAGATCTTCCAAGCTCAAGGAGAAGTTGCTACAAACATCTCATGAAGATTTGCTTTTCAGCCACACTTATTCTATGAGAGCATATCGCACCATCATGGAAGGGTATTTTTGGGAAGGCTTTCAGGAGGAGATATATAAACATATGAGGAGATGCGTGGATCATGTAGAGATGGAGGAGATACATGAATCTGTGGAAGAGTTAACACAACCACCTCTTTTCTCTTTGAGGATTAGAGGAGACTCATCTATGCGCCACTCCATTTTCATGAGCAAGACATATGGTAAGGGTATTGTTTGTTTGCATAATGACTTGTATAATGTATATATACATCCGTTAACCATATATGTGCAGGACTTTGCTCAAAGGAGGAGCATTATTCCTTCTAGACTTCATGGTCTACTTGAGGCCATGAGTAGTTTTGATGGCCACTCCTTAGGAGGACTTGGGGAGGAGATTTTTCATGGAGAACATACTTACCTTGCCCCATACATCATTCACTTTCTCCAAACACATGAGAAGAGTGGGCCAGCAAGAAATTGGTTGATAAACCACACTTTTTGTCATTCTCTATTGAAGTTCAGGGTCAAACTGCGTTGGTTACATCTGAGGGACCATTGTCCTTCTCCCTTGGTACATATGGCAGCAAGTATGATTCTCATTATGTTTCCCTATGTTGCTGTTGTTCTTACTTTTATTGGGAGCATGATTGGGGGAGAGACACATTGGATGGATGTGTCCTTTGGGGAAAAGGATTCCCACACTTTTTGCATTACATGTCCTAAGGGGAGCATGGGAGGTGATATGGCCACCACAGCAAAACACTTGTCTCTTTATGAGGTGGGCCATGGGATTGATTTGATGCCATATGATGATGATTTCCAACTCATCATATATGGAATGATTTGGGCCAGCATGACGTTCGAGAGGAGATATTTGGAGATCAAATCCTCTTCTTGCCACTTGAGGGCAACATTATTGTAGCCCAAGATCTGAAAATACTCTACTCTCATCATGAGTGGAGAGGAGGAAAGCATGAGGTAGACTACTTTGCATACCATGATCATATTTTCAGCCCACCTGCTTTGCATGAGCTAAAGGTGGAGAAGGATTTTCAGGAGTTGCCATGTTGGGAGGTAGCTCATTTTGTATGAATGATTGCTTGGGGATGGAGGATCCACATGGGAATGATGCTTCCCAATACATTTGAGATCCCATACCTCAAAGGGACCTCTCTATAGCACCTTATTGCCTTCTTGAGTACTCTACTTGTTCATGATGATATCTATTTGGCTAGCTTGCATCCTTGGGAGGGGAAATATGGAGATTCAATGATGAGACAATATCTCATTCCTTAGAGGAGTTCATCGTATGTAGATGCTACAGTAGGAGGAGGGAAGACTTCTCAGTTCTATCCTTGCAGTTGCTTGAGGACAAGCAACATTTGGGAGTAGAGGACTATAATATTCCAAAATTAGCATGCAGCTAATTGGAATATTGATTTTTGTTTTTATCACCTAGGAGTTGAATAGATGGGTAAGGAGGCCCATGCATATTAAAAATATGAATAAAATCCATCATAGTGTGAAAAGGGATCATCATAGGATCTTGATTTCACACCCTCATGTGTGAATAGGGACATTTGCAGGTGGACAAGGTTAAGTTTTACCAAGTCAACAACACTGGGATAAGAGGTGGAGATCATCTTGTGAGACAACGCAGAGATAGTGGGAGGAAGATTCCTTAGTGGAGGAAACCCTAATGACTGGGACCCAAGATGAGAGGGCTTCCATTTTTATAAAAGGAGGCAAGGAAGCCATAGCAAGACATCTATGTTATTGATTTTATTTGATGGTCTGTATGACTTTGTGCTTTCTCCAATTGTTTAGTTGAGATTGATGTGCTGCTTAGCACAAGGCATTCCTTCTTAGGAAATCCTTATCCTTTATTGAGAGGCATCTTCAAGGAGTTTGTACTTCATTTATCCACATCTAGGCTTGAGGCCAAGCATCCTTACTCACCTACAACGTTATTTCTGCAGTAGTATAATTTTGTGTTGTAGGGTGTTGCAATGGGGGGTTCACAACACCACTTATGGAGCTTATATTTTATAGGAGGAAGCTTTCTTTCCTTTGGAAGATCAGTGAGGAAGCCTTCGGAGCACATTTCAGATCCTGGCACTTGGCCAACCTATTTGTTTTATCCCACATCGCAATCCCTCTCCTTGACTGTGTTATGTTCAGTGTGTATCTGCAATGAGGGTTTGCAAGTTGATTGGATGGTAAGATCTTCAATGATAGGATGAGCCTTTCACTTGAAAGATCCATTGGAGGAGGTCTATTCAGATTGTGCATCATCTTCAGCCATCTCCATCGAGTTATTGAGTTGCAGCTTCTATTCAATATTTGACTGCAACTCCGACATTTTTGTATTCAGGGTGAAACCCCTTGGTTTTGGGCTAGTTCCTTGAGGAAAGGGTCAATCCTTATTCCGGAAAGATAGGAAAGGGGATTATCATCTAATTCTTGTATCATTCACCTATATCTATGAAAATATCTAGTAATACTACATTATTTTAGAGTTGGATGTATAGATCTGCTCTTTTGTACTCATGCTGTCATGAAACCCTTGACGAGTCATCTTTATAATGTGAAAAAAGGGCTAGATCCCTCTTTTTCTCCATGCTTTGAGTAAATAAACTCCTAATAAATTGCTTACATAATATTGTTGTAGAAACATTTAGTAAATCATGCAGCCATGTGCTTTGGAAATTATGCATGGTGTAAGTCATGGGGTTTGGGTGTTTTTAAGCCATTTTGAGGCTAGGAGATCTGTTTAACTTAGAAAAAGGGATTTTTTTCTGTTCCCCTTTTGTATTTAAGGGAAATAATACATATTGTAAGGGATACAATCATTATTTTCCCCTGTTATAACTTAATTTTATGAAAATAATGTTTTTATGGTCAATATTGCTGAATTTTCCAATTTGGAATATTACATCCTGCAGGAGGAGTTTCCATGGGTTTGTTGCCCTCCATGTGGAACTTCCTCAGAAAATGCTTAACGTGCTTTCCCTAAGATACAAATAACTCTCCATATCTTTTCCATATTTCCAAGCCAAGGAAATAGTGCAAGAGCCCCATGTCCTTCATCTTAATCTCTATTTCAAGATCCATTTTGCAAGAAGTTATGATTTTCTCATCATTTGTCATTATAAGATCATCAACATAAATTAAAATAATCAAAATCTTACCATCAACCACAATATGATATAGTTTCGCATCCGTTTCACTCTTTCGGAAGCCCAACCCGATGAAATAATTTTTGATCCTGGTGTACCAAGAATGAGGTGCTTGCTTCAACCCATAAAGTGCTCTCTTGAGTCTACACACATGTTATTGCCTATCAACGGTCTCAAAACATTTTGGCTTCTCAATGTACACTTCTTCCTTAATAAATCTATTGAGAAAGGTTGTCTTTACATCCATCTGATGTATATGCCACCCCATCTATGCTAAGAGTGCAAGGATTTATCTATTCAATGAGTACCTTGCAGTTGGTGCAAAAGCATCCTCATAGTTAATCCCCTCTACCTTTGAGAATCCTTGAGAAAATAATATAGCCTTGTATTTCTCCAAACTCCCATATGTTGTTTTCTTCACCTTGCAGATCCACCTAGGTCCAACCAGTGATTTCCCCACTGGTCTTTGGACCACTTCCCATGCATTGTTTCTAATAATGGAGTCATACTCCTCAACCATGGCATCAACCCATGTAGGTTGTTGCATTTATTTCTCACAAGAGCATGGTTATGTCACAATATCCTCACCCATAAGAGCCATGTATCTAGTATACATGTCTAGGGACCTTCTCTGTCTGCGCTGTGATGTAGGTGCACCTACATGCTCTGTCACATATAGCATTAATTTGTCAGCCTCTTTGATACACTTCCTACCGTTTCTATTGGATGGCTCTGCATGAGTGGTTTATGCCACTCTATGATCCTCTTCTTGTGGCTGCTCGACATCCTGAGGTTCATCCAAGAGTTCCTCATTTGCATGAAATTCAAGCTCCCTCGCAAGGGATAATCACATGGCTTTCTCCTCATCAAATTTAACATCTCTCCTGAAAATTGTCATCCCGTTAGACTAGAAATACACCTGATACTTGTGGGGATTATCAGTGTACCCCAAAATATCCCAAAATCTATTGTTGGTTCTAGCTTCTTCCTGGCATATTTGGTCACATGGAAATAGACAGATGAGCCAAAAAAATTTAAAATATGAAACATTTGGTTACTTACCTGAAAAAGCCTCCTCTAGTGTACTTATGCCAAGTATCTGATGAGGACTACAATTCTACACAAATACTACTATGTTGCAAGCCTCTTCCCACAGATGAAATGGTAGTCCCTGATCATGTAACATAGCTCATGTTGCTCCCACAAATTTTCTATTATTTCTTTCTACTACACCATTTCCTTGTAGGTTATGAGGTGCAACCAATTCTCTCTGAATTCCTTCTTTGGCACAGAAGTTCCTGAATTCATTAGAGATATACTCACCACCATTATTTCTCCTTAGAGCCTTCACCTTCTTCCCTACATATTTATCTACCAGTGCTTTGAGCTTGCAAAACTTGGAGAACGTCTGATCTTTCTTATGGAAAAAGAAGATCCAACACTTTCTTGAAAAGTCATCAAGAAAAATCACATAATACTTGTGATTTTTTATGGAAGCTATTGAGAATGTTCCACACATGTCTGAGTGAAATCTCTCAAGGATTACTACTTCTCGGTTCTCATTCTCATGAAAGATGGCCCTAGTATACTTCTCGATGGTACATCCCTTGCATGTGTCTATCTGCACAAGAGTACCCTTTGGAAGACCTGTATAAATCCGTTGCATGATCCTCAAAGCACTATCGTGTAGATGGCCCAATCTCTTGTGCCATAACTCACCTATAGCCTAGCTCACCACCTCCCCTAATTTAATTCTCAATGTTGCGCAACCATCTACATCAAGCTTTTAGAGGTTCTTCACATGAACCCCAATATTATTTACCTGTCGTGTGGCTTTGTGATGAAGGAACACCTTTCCTTCACTGAAAACCACATCGTATCCAAGATCCTCCAACGTAGAAATTGAAACTAAATTCTTTTTCAATCCTGGTACATGCATGGTATCTTTTAATTTGAAAGGTTTACCTATCTGTCTCTCGAAAGTAACTGTACCAATCCCGATATTGCTATACCTCCCATCATCACCCATCTCATTGTGCATCTAAAGATCCTTCTCCTCCAAGCTACTAAAGAGTTATTTGTTTCCTGTCATGTGGAAATATTATCCACTATGGATGTACCACATAGATCCCGTTCTTACACTCAAAATTTTGCAAGGTGGCTTAATTAAGGTCTTCCTAGTTTTTGTGTTATACCAATTTTGATCATGAATTTGATAAAGGGGGGTGGAAACCATTTCTATCCTAAGGCCAAAAATCATCCTAAACTATGTCATATCAGTTAGTTATCATTCCATATAATCTCAAGGTTCATTTTAAATTTTACTAGAAACCTATCTGCTTTTACGAGATTTTGTAGCGCACATAGATATGAAATGACAGTTTGTGCTACGGAAACACCTAAACTTTCAGTAGCGAATCTCTCAGATTTTAAACTCCTGGTGTTGTGGAATCATGAATTTTTGCGGGAGACAAAGGTCTGAATGACATTTCATTTTTCCATTGGTTTGGGTTGAAGTGGGGTCTTTTCTAGTTAGTTATGGGAGTCTTCATCATTTTAAATCATGATTGTTGCGATTTTATTCTTGATTTCCAGCTCATTCCTCATATTTCCCACCGTGATGTTTTTAACTTTGATTTAATAACTTTCCACTCACTCCTGCCTATCATTAGTTCATTCATATCTATCTCACGGTAGGTTCATATTTGTCCCAACGCAACTCTCTTTCCATTTTTTAATTTGCAGGTGTCAGAGTAGTGAAGAAGTTGAGAATTATAAAGAGGATGGAAACCAAGATTAAGGCACACAAGGGAGGTTCTTGTTCAATTTTTGAACCAATGGCCTTGAAGTTGTTGAACGAAGAGCCCAATTTCGTTGAATCTTTCAAAAACACAGGTTGTATGAGATTCTGCTAAAAATTGCAGGGTTTCCATGTTCAGATATGAAAGGAGTTTGCAACAAATTTTACTAGCACAACATATAACGTGGGAATGTTAAACTTTTTTGTCTCCCCTGGGACAATAGCCCAAGCTACAGAGGTCCCAAGACAAGGTCAAGAGTGGTTCAAGTCCACTAAATTCAAGCTACAAAATTGTGATGAATACATGAAAGATGAATATGTTGGAACTGATATACCTACTAGGATTCTAAGAACATATCTGAAAGAAGACTATTCTAAGCTGCTAATGACCATTCATAAATATTTTAGCTACTAAGGGAGGTTCCACACGGTGTACCAATATCACTTCAAGCTTCTGCTGCATTTCACTTGTAAGCAAGTCATTGACCTTCCTTTTTACCAGTTTAGAAGTTTGAGTAAGATGGCAGATAAGGTGCAGGCTAGGCCACAAAACAGTGATACATCTATTTTTCATCACGAGCTAATTAAGTTGTTAGTGCTGGAGGAATTAGGAAATATAAATATACATTGGTATTCTTTCCTCTTTATTAATGGATATGAAGTTGATGTAGTGACTCCTAAGAAAACTCCTAAACCTAAGGACACTCACTCAATTCAGAATGAGTACCTTGTAAATGAAACAGAGGTAAAAAGTCAACAAACATAGCCAAGGAATGTTGAATAGGAGCTAATAGAGATTGATATAGAACCTGCACAAGAGACACCAGTCCCACTGTCAACACTTGCAAGAAAAAAAACCAAAATTCAGTAACAATAATAAACAAGAAAGAATGAAAATAAGTAAAACAAAGGGCCAATCAAGTCAAAAAGGTAATTTAGAAGTCATCCTTCAAGCTATAGACATAGAATAATCCCCAGTAGTCCATGCTATTGATGTTGGAGGGATCAGAAAGCAAAAGAAGGTTATCACTGCCAAAAATATTGACTTCACTAGAGAAGATGCAGAGTTTCTCTTTCAACCAAGAAAGCCATTGACTAGATCACAGCTAGCCAAAGATGTTATGTCTCATGCTACTGATAAAGGAAATCAACCTCTGATACAAGAAGTCATTGATCTTTCTCCAGTGAAGGAATTTATCACTGTGCAAAGAAAAGGGAAGGAAAAGATGGTTTAAAAATCAGAAATGGATCTCCTCACAGAACATCTAAGAGAAGTAAGGGAAGAAATAATTGAGTTAAAGTTGGATGTAGAGATCCACAGGTCTGAAAATATTGATTTTGATCAGATGATGGAGAAATGGGACAATGAACTTTCAATTTGTAAAGGAACCATGAATGATGCTGAAAGAGTGTTGAAAAGAACCCAGCCCCTAAGGCTTTTGGCTAAACACACCAGAAAGAGGAATATGCACTTGCAAGTTGAAATAAGCTCATTGAAGAATCAAGTAAAGGACCTCCAAGAATAGATGGAAATTATATAGGAAGAATTTAAAAAGAGGGGCCTGAAAATTACAGTCATTAATGAGCCTAAAGACACTCAAGCTTCAAATCACAAAGAAGGTTAGAATTACCAAGGTTTGAGAAGTGGGGTAAGTTTTTGTCAATTTTGAAGATTCCATACAACAGTTTCTATTCATCAAAAGGTGAAAATTTTGAAGAAAGGGCTCTTTCCTGCGTTTCTGACAGATTAGGTGTTTTCATAGTGCCAACAAGGCTTGAAGCCCAAAAAGCACTACGAAAATTCTGAATATGTCTTTTTGATAAAAAAAATATGTTTAAACTGGAAATTAAACTTTGAAAAAACTTTTTATTATCTCTTTGTACCCATAAAATAGATCCATGACATAAAATAGAGTTAATAGGTGGCGGAAGTTGGTAAATTAATTTTGCTACCAAAAGTTGCTACGAAATTGCCTTGTTTTCCCCTGTTTCGGTAGCAAGTTATATTTTGAAGGAATTTTCGTTTGAAATGATGCATTAAAGGTCATTTGGTCACATGTGGAGGTCAAATCTGGTTGGTACGATATTTTCATACAGGTTTGGTATATGAAGCTGTCCAGCTTATCGTTAGCTTATCAGTTCATTATGGAGATATTTTATCGTGTGTGATGATAGCGGCTCCTTAAAAGTAGGAATATATGTTTCATGAAGACAGTGACGAAATTTATGTTTTGGTTATGGTCAGTGTTATTAAAGAACATGATCCCTTTTGATGTAATTAGGTTTTCTTTTAGATAAAAATTTCATAAATAGGTAGTTGAGTATTGTTTGGACTATAACTCCTAAAGTTAGTAGGTGTCAATTTTTAATTCCAAGTATCTAGCTTATGGTTAGACTAGGTGGCAGCAAAAGAACTTAATGATTTAGCCTTGTTGGGAAATTTTATGTAAAGGTTTGATGCCTATAAATAGGCATTATTCTGATGAATGAAGGGTTGGGGAATATTGTATCACACTTCTACTTTGTAAAAGTTCTCATATTCAGTAATACATAGTGGATATTTTACCTTCTTCACCTGAGATTCGAATGAAGTTTTAATGAGTTTATGTCTTATATCTTTTCATGTTTTATATATGTAGTATATTTATGTATAGATATTGAAAATTCATGGAAACCATGCTCTGAATTCCTTTAGATATTGAACTGCAGTTCTCTCCCGTGTTGTGTACGTGTGCTATCTTTTTACTAAAACTTTCACTTTCCTCAGTTTCCACAAGAAGGGTTATTTTCATTGAGTTTCATGATGTTGACTCCATTAACCTAATGGTAGAAATTAATTTATATTTTCAACCTAAAATTAATCAAAATCATGTCACTGTCATAGAGTTAGCCATCTAATATAGTTTTCATTGAACAATCACAAGTTACCTTGAGAGAGCCCTCTTAGACTGAAGATGCTAGTCTTCAGTTAAAAGTTGGTTGAAGTAGTGACTCTAAGTTTTCTGGTGGAGCATCCCATCAGTACAAATTTAGAGATAATAGATCCCATCACAGTTGACACCATGCATGAAATGAGAGAGAAGTTGAGCTCAAACTGTGAGGCCAAAGCTTCACCCACTGCAACTCCCAGAGCCTTATTTTTGTTCTTCTTATTTTGTGGACAATTTGTGGCATAGTGTCCATGATCATGATAGTGAAAATTTTTCACCTTTGACATGTCATTCTTCTTTCCTTCTTTTTCGGTCTCAAATTTGGAATGGGACTTCTTCCCCTTCCCCTTATTTTCCTTACTAGCCAAGGCACAATTTTCCTCATCATTAGTCTTGGATGAGGATACATCCCTGGTATTTCACTGAAACTCTTCTTGTACCGAATCCAACCATAGTCGCTCCCAATCTAGTAACTTCTCCCTCCCATTCATAGAGCCCTAGTAACTATGCTAGCTCTTGGGAAGGCCTAGAGGTGCTAGGCTCACCAATTCATCATCAACTATAGTAATCCAAACATTTCCAAGCTCATATTGACAGTGAGTGAAATGGGTCAAGTATTTATGGATTGTGTTGCCCTTCACCATTTTGATTTTCCTAAGCTTGTCTTTGAGTGAAAATTTTATGTGGTCAATGCTGCTTTGAAATAGATCTGTCAAGGCCTTCCACATAGCATATGGAGTTTTCTTTCCATTGAGACTCATGACAATATGATCTCAAAATCCATCTAATAAGATCCTCCTTGCCTTTGCTACCTTATTATGTCATGCATCAAGAAGTTGGGCATTTGTCGTTGTGGGATTGGGAATATTAGTATCTATGAATTCCATCAACCCATTATCCTCCAACACGGCCTCAATCATGTCCTTCCATGCAATATAATTCGAACTGCCCTCGAATGCATATTCGAGTCTCAAGCCATTGAAAGACATCTTGATCAACTTATAGCTCCAAAGAAAGTATCTACAAATTTGAATATTTTTCAACACAAACTCAATTTATTCTCCACTATTGTGATTCATGGCACTCTGATAGAATGTATAAATTACACCAATGGGTTCAATCCGATCATGCAAAGTACTAAATCCTTCTACAATATTTGCAGAATATAAATCACGAGCACTCAATCACATGCAAGTAAGAGAAAGAAGTAAATCAATTGCAAAACACAAGAATTTCCTGCAGAAACTGCTCAAAACCCTTCCATCTTTATTATATAATCAACCAAGGAAGCATGAACCAATAGAATTCATGTGTGTTCAAAAGAACCTCATACACTATACCAATCTTTGCACACTGATCTAGGCATAATTGGACCAATACATAGCCAATTCCTACCCACCTTCAGCCTTCCTTTCTCACACAATCCTAAGGAAAAATAATTCCTATTAAATAGGAATACCAACCTTCCTTAACTACACAATCCATCATGGGCATCCTTGGATTTATAATTGCACTCGCACAATTCGCTAATAATACAACTGATAGGTTACTTACATTTAACCTTTGTCTCAACTGGGTCGTCATCAGAATTGACATGCATGTAGCTATTAATAGTGAATTATCAATTACTTGGTAGATCACTACTTGTGAATTAAATCTATTTTAATTCACTTGATCTTCCACTAGCTCATTATTCAGTTAGAACTAGTTAAACTGATTTTAACTCAATTAATTTGATTTAACTTATTTCACTCACACCACACTAGTGCTACAATTGCAACTTGACCATGTAAATAATAGAATCACTCTACATGCCTCACCTTTGACCCTCAAATCGAAATTCTTGAGCTAACTAAGTCTATAACACATAGTTAACTATTACAAGTTGTTATGAGATAAGATTACAATTTATTTTCCAATTTATTTAAAAACTAGATGCCCACATTAGTATTAATGTGTCACTGATTTCCTCACTCATGTGTGACTTGGAATCCCACACTAGTATGTGGTGCATTTTTTTGTTGAATCTCAACAATGTTCACTACTGAGCATAAATGGTAGCGAATACTGGGAGTGTTAAAGCATCACCATGAGAGTTGTGAAATAAATAAAGATAGCTATGTTTCAAAATTTTGTGAGATGGGGATGAGAAAATGAGTTTTGAGAAAAAATACAAGCTTCTCTCAAATTGACATCATCTAAAAAAATGATTTTTTTTTTGTTTTTTACTTTTATAATTTGTGTAATGTAGGTAGAAAATTTGTATTAGATCATATCAAAATAAGTAACATCAGAAATTTTTGTTATGACTACTTTCCTATCATAAGGGAAACCATACCAAAAGCATAACATTAATGTTATTGTCCAAATAAAAGTCTTGAATTTGATAGAAAAACCCATTACATAGTACCTGCTAAAGATATTATAGCCTACTTTGCAGGCTTGAGACCCTATTCTATCTTCATTTGTCATTAAAATAACATAAACAAGTGCCTTGTAAGTTACCATAAAGGAAACTCTCAAGAGGGTTATTCCACTTAGATTACAACAGGTTGGCCTGTATCCTCCTACGAGTCTATGAATTCCCAATTAGAAAGCTTTCTCACCATTGGTTGTCATCTTGATATCAATATTTTCAATTTGTTTCACAGCCTCATCCAAGCATAGTAAAATCTCATGTTTCTCTTTCTATTGATCCACCAAAACCTTGCCCATTATGATTTTCAGTTGTCATTAAATATTCACCTTTTGCTTGTCTAGTGTGCCTTGATCTTGTCTTGCATGTGTCTAGAATCCAATTGTCAATTTTCCCCAAGACATTTTTACTAGAAATATACATTTAATTCTAGCTTCCCTCTTCGCATCCTTAATTTTCGTTTGGATTGTCAGTGGGATATTATTGTAATATACTTCTACCAAGTGCTCCACTATTTTTTGTGTCCAGGAGGTTAATGGGCCATTACAATTGTGACGAAATCTTCTTCTATGAGAGAATATTCCTCGAGGCATGGTATTCCACTAGAGAAGAGAGAATGACCTAGTTTAGCCCAGACCCAAAGACTACCCACCATAGGGCCAAAACCAAAACCATGTTTTGGCTGAGGATAATAGAAATAGAGAGTAAAGATAAATAAAGTATGAAGGAATTGAGAGTTTAGGGTGTTAGCGCTCAAATCTAGCTTAGGCTGAAATAAGGTAAAACTCAAGGCTACATCAAACCACGCTCAGCCTCGTAGCTAGCCCTACGAGGACAGGAGAGGGCTCTCTCCGGGTCTATCTCAGAAAAGGTCTTCAAAGGGGCTGAGATGACTTATAATTGGTACTGATTTTAGGCTAGTAAAGAGATAGGAAATTTTGATTTTGATTTTTTCGGTTTTTGTTGGAGAGATGGGAAAAAACAATTTTGGGTTCGGGGATAAGGCCAGATCTTTGCAGAATTCGAGTTGCGGCGAGGTAGGCAATAGTCTTGATGCTTTTTGATTAAGTGTATGGATAGATCAGAATGAAAAGGAGCTGAAGAGGGCAAGGGAGAACATGGATCCTCTCCAAACAGGCGAAAACATGTAAAACTAAATAAATTCAAAGGCAAAGCACTGAAATTAATGGATTCAACCTCGTTTACTCATTCATTTAGTTTCAGAAGCATAAGAAAGAAATGGCATACATTAAACATGAAAGAACTTACAAAAAACTGAGAGAAAACACCATCAAGAACTGAAAGCCACAAGAATCCCAACAGGTGCTGCAAAACCTCTGATCTTTCCTTACCCAAAATATGAAAAATATGTACAATAGTGTGCCAAAATCTTTCCCAAGAGTCCAACCTGTAGAATGTCTCAAAAATTACATCATATAGACCTCCTAACCCCTTCCCACACCTCTAGGGGTCGAATTCCTCCTTCTAGGAGCAGTTCCAACTAATTCTAAACAAAGAACAAGAATATAGGCATCTAAACAACTTGCCTCTAAAAGGGAGGAAACTAATTCTTACATCTGATTTTTACTTTTTTAGGAGTGAATCATCTAGAATAGGTAAAAGTGAGTCCAAGTTACATGCAAACCATAAAATTACATCAAGATAACTAAAAAATTACATCCACAAGAAAAACTGGTTCAACTGGCCGAAATTCTGAGCTGGAAGGTGAAAAATTGACCAAAAATCCATATGCGTAGCGCCCCTGAGCCATACGCGTAGCGCGTCTTTCAGCCTGATTGTGGGGCACTTCCCGGCATCCAAATTGAGCTCATGATATCTCGTTGGAAATCCCTAGATGTTGGCTATCCAACCCAAGTAGAATTTCCCAATTTGGAGCTCATTTTCCCCTCCAAAACTTCATTCTCCCAGACATACTTCCTGCTGGTGCAAAAGGTGGCAGCAAGGTGGTTTTCATGGTGTTTTTGGGCCTTTTGATCATCCAGAACTTGATGAAATGCTTCGGAAATACTTGAGAATGCATAAATTACCATGAAAAACCTAGAAATATAAATTTTTCCTTCAGCAATTGTCCCAAACAAAAGTGAGCATGTCGACGCGCTACTCGTATAGCTGAAAAATCTGTTTTGAGACCAAAATATTTCAAAATGACAAAAATTTCTCCGAATTTGCTCAAATTCGGAGCGAAGACCCTCCATCATGTATCATGCCCAGCCAATGAATCCTCGGCCAAAATCCGGAGTGGATCAGGCCGTTTCCGCCGTTTTAGTGCTCTGCTCAACCTCCTCTTCAGAATCTTCATTTTTGCTTTGCAGACATGCATGCGAGCCCAATAATGACCTTTCATGTGACAAAGCATGTCTTTCTCTCTATTTTCCTTTGCCAAAAAATTCTCCAGATGAATGTTAACATGCGTGAGTTCAGTCTCTCGCTCAACTGGTGTCATATCACTAGGTCTCTTCCGGGCCAATTATCGATCCTCACGGATTCGCCGCAGCTCATAAAGTGTGTGCTCATCCTCTAGCTATTTGTTACGCTGCTCCAGGTAATTTATCACCCACTGAGCCCTCTGCAATTTCTCTTTCAGCGTGTCATTCTCAGCCTTTTGCTCCTGGATGATCTCTTTCAGCTTCGAGCTAAGAGAGCTCGCATCAACATCAATGATCGTGAAATCAGTGTCCCAGCCTCCTGAAGGGCCCTCATCATGCATGGGCCTCTTGCACTTATCCTGAAACTATACCTGTTCTGAAGAAGAAGGCGAGACCCCTTCCACATCACATGGAGATAATACTCGCTCTGCTGATGGAGTCAACGAGACCCCTTCCACCCCGGGTGGAGATAGTACTCGTCGTGTAGCTGCAAATAAGGCCCTGTGGCCTCGCTGGTATGTTACATACAATGGAGCACTGATATGCTCGATCTCAGGAATGTCAGGCTGGTGTGAAGGCTCTTCCTGATCCTGAACTACCTCGAGAAGTGGCTGTGGCACTGTAAATAAGTCACGAGAGATGATATCGTCCCAAGTGATGCCCTGCTGTGTCAACTGATGTACCACTACGATCTTGATCAGCGCGTAATGATATATACTTCTATGATGTTGTGCTGGGGTCTTCTTCTGTACAAAAATCATTATCCTCTCTATTTTGTGATACATGAAGTACGAAATGTTCATCATACGTACCCTCGTGAAATGCATCAACAAACGGACATGGTACGCATAGAGACGCGAGAATCTGCCCTCGCAATTGAAATACCGAATGATGAGTTTCATCAGTGATGCAAACTCATCCTTCAGGAATCTGAAAGGAAAAACCCTGCTCAGGTGCCTCATATACTTAGGTTTGATGTATGGCTCATAGTGGAATTTCTCTAACTGCTGACGTTTGTTCCATTCCTCTCCTATATTTGGTATGCCGGTGGCCTGAGCAATAGTCACTGGTGACAGAATGAAATCTACTCCGGTGAGGTTTACACGGCCATCATGTAAATGTAGAACAAATAGACGAGCTAGTTCATGATGATGTTGGGTTTGTGAGATCATCTCACAGTATTGGAAACATGACTTACGTTGAAAACAATCCATTGCAAGCGAGCAAGCCTGCAATTGAGCCAAAGAAGTAGGCTCCTCCCTGAGATGCTTACCACCTTTGCCAGCTTTGTGAGACCTCCGTGGCACATTACCCTCTACTGTGGAATCACTGTCATACTCCTGCTCATAAAATGAATCTGTCTCTGACATGGCTTTGAAAACAAGATGTCTGCAATATGTGTGTTGATATAGGTGTAGTGAAGTCAAAAGTTTCAATATATTCTCAAAACCCAAATATGTTGCATATGTACCAAAGCATCATAAGAAAATAAGTCACAGTGGTAATAGCTCTGTTTAGTGGATTGGCATAAAAATAGTCTCTGCTTTGATCACAAGGGAATTTGACAAATGAGCAAAAAGTGTAATGTAATGTGCAGCCTTTGTAATACTGGCTAAAATTTGTCAAAGGGGAAAATGAGTATGAGACTGTGTTTGTCACTGGGAAATGGGACACAATGTGACAATGACCACAGTGAAACAAATAGCAATGATAGTGGTAATATAATGGCGATAACAGCAGTGGTGAAATGACAAAATGAGAGCGTGAGGGCAGAGACACTTTGACAATAGATGCATAGGTATATATATCAACAATACAAGCTAGGAAAATCTTCACAAGGCCATCAACATGTATTCAAAACCCTAAGGAATGAATCTGCTATG
This sequence comes from Pinus albicaulis, assembly GCA_034641835.2. Taxonomy (NCBI): domain Eukaryota; kingdom Viridiplantae; phylum Streptophyta; class Pinopsida; order Pinales; family Pinaceae; genus Pinus; species Pinus albicaulis. The sequence continues at coordinate 290,521,892 of CM076583.1, forward strand.
AGCATAGGGTTTCACCTCTCCACATCAAATACACTAATTTCCCCACTTTAAAAATACCACAACCCTGTTCAAAAATCACTGAGCAATGATGGAGAACCTACTTGGAAGCCGTTTAAGGTGTTTGGGCATGAACTCGGATGCAAAGGCAAAAACAATTTCGGCCCTGAGACTGTATGGGTAGTGCGCCTACCCAACGCGTAGCGAGTAGCAAGTACGTAGCGCACTTGATATTTAACACGGGCTGGGGGTGTTATATGCGTAGCGCGGCATATATGGGTAGCGCACCTCCTCTGCGCGTAGCGCGCACCTCCAATGCCTGTCCACAAATCTACAAAACACGATTTCGGCCTTCAACATCACCAGCGCGATTTCTACCTTGAGGATTCGTGCAAATGAATTGTTTACCATGATTTATATGTGAATAAAATATCTCATAAAATCAGATTTGATTTTAAATCTACTCCATGACCCACTTTTATAATGTTTGGCACTTTGACATTCGATCTCTTAATATAATGTTGTTCTTTGGCTTTTTCATTACTTTTCTGAATCTTGGACTGATGATACTTTGTTGTCTCTTTGCAGGGATTTGGCATTTGACTTTGGAAAACATCAGAGGCTTGCTCTGAAACTTCTTATGGTAAAACAAATACAATTATTACAAACAAATGAAATTTGACAATTTCTAGTTCCAAAACAGAGTTTTGGACGAGAAATGTCTTCAAATGTTTTTGATAATAAAAACGTGAAATAGAAATCTTTTGAAACCAACCTCATGGCCTGCGGGCTTTTATTACATGTATGCAAAGGACTGAAAACCCTAGACTCTAGGACTAAAGACTCTTTTTAACGAAACTAATCATTTATGACCATGAATGCAATGACCATGAACTTCAGTGATTTTTGAAGAATTTTAATTAGCCCTGCAGGTACAAGCACGAGGAAACACAAGACAACCAGACCCCCTCGTCAGTCAATGGCATGCCCCTAGCGAAATGCAACGAAGTGGAACGAGCGAGACACCTAAGAATGATATGCAAAAAGCGAACTGATCTCTGACGGAGGGCTGTAAGGACCGACTCTAACATTGGCTCCAATGGGGATGGTGGCTCCGAGGAGATGCCAAGAACGACAGATCTCTGGGGGAGTCAGACAGTGCCTTTGTCCATTGGGCGATGGAGTCATTATTTAAACAGATAACACAAGACTTTTAATACATTTATTGACTGCAAACTTGACTGAAAAGAAACTGAAACTTGACCAAAACTAACTCGACTCTAAAACTGAAAAGACTGATAAAACTGACTTGAAAAAATTCAAACCAACCAACCTCCATCTCCAGAATTATAGCCTTCACTCCGGGCCCCAGACTGAAGATGAGATATCAGTACACACTTGCAATAAAACAGAAGTAAAATGATATATACAATGATGATGAAATCAACAGAAAATACTCAGAAGTGGTATCGCTTTAGTAGTCGACCATTGATCGGCCCTCCAGGACAATCATCTCCATTCATTTCCTTGAGGAGAAAGGCGTTTTGACCACGATACGCTGCAATCTTAAAAGGACCCTTCCATAAGTTTTCAAATTTGCCGTGCTTTCCCTTATCTTCATTCCGAGCATCCCACTTCAAAACCACCTCATCCAGCTGAAACTTATCTGCTTTTGCTTTTCTGTCGTAGATCTTCTTAATGCATTCCTGCAACTTGAAAGTATTTTGAAATACCTCCTCCCATGTCTGCTGTAAATGAATCATCTGATTAATCTTCCGCTGCATGGGATCTTCCTCACTACCAGCCTCCTGAAGCAATTTGACTACCAAGACAGCAAGCGAAGTAGGAAAAACCGTATCTATCCCGTACACCAACTAGAAAGGAGACATGCCAATAGACTTTTTCTGACTTACCCTATCAGCCCACAGTGCATTCACTAATTTCTTGTGCCAGCCCTTTTCATTGATTTCCAGCAATTTCTTAATGATATTCACTAAGGACTTATTTGAAGATTCCGCCAAGCCATTCCCTTGCGGATGGTAGGCAGTCGAATGTCCCAAGCTGATATTGTACTTATAGCAAAATTAAACCATCCTCTTAGACTTGAAGGCCGCTGCATTATCTGTGATTATCTTACTAGGACACCCAAAACGTGATAGAATATTGTTTTCAAGAAAAGAGATAATTACCGCATCCGTGGCCTGTCGAGTGGGAATCTCCTCGATCCATTTCGTGAAGTAGTCCGTAGCTGTCAATATCCATCTATGTTGTCTGAAAGATGCTGGGTGAATTTCCCTGATGAAATCCAATCCCCACTGCTGGAATGGTGCACTAACTTCAATTGGTTTGAGAGGCAAAGGCTGTAGTTTCTGCTTCCCTTCGAAAATTTGGCATTCGTGACAATTCTTAACAGCCTTGTATACATCTGAAAAAAAAGAAGGCCAATAGTAACCTACCCTTAGAATCTTATTCGCTGTGGTTTTCCAAAACAAATGGCCGCCGCAGTCTCCTCTATGAAATTCCTCTAAAACTTTTTTGGCTTCCTCCTCTACCAAACAATTCAATAACATTCCACCAGGGTCTTTCCAATACAATGCAGAATTCAGTATGCAAAATTTTCCAGCTCTCAACTTCAATGTTCTACTCTTATTTCTAGGCATCCTAGGAGGTGGAGATAAATTCTGAAGTACATATAAGATGTCAGCATACCAAGGGGAAGAAACAAAAATATCAGATACCTGAACTGACGTACTCTCCTCATCTTCATCGGACATGGCAGTGATCAAATTTATATCTAGAGCATGCAGATTTGTTTCAGCCATGAGCTTGGCGAGTCCTTGTCCTTTGATCAGCTTGATCGGTTTAATCTCCACATCGTATTCTAACAACGCAACAATCCACTTACCCCATCTTCCTTCTGGATCTGCCTGTACCAAAACATCTTTAACTGCTGCGTTAGGAACATATGCTATAATGTGGGAATGCAGTATATACACACGGAAATATTTCAAGGCCTTTACAAGCGCAAGTGCTTGTTTCTCAATAATATTGTATTTCAATGCTCTGTCCCTTATAATCCAACTGAAAAAAGAAATGGGCTTCTCAACTCCATCCCTTTTCTGCATTAAAACAGCTGCCAAAGTGTGCTCAGAAGCAAACGAAAACAAAATGAAGTCCTGCGTGTAGTCCGGGCTGATTAAAATAGGGGCTGAAGAAAGAGCTATCTTTACCAAATTGAATGATTTCACCGCCTCTTCTGTCCACTTTACCTGACTATCCTTTTTCAGCATATTCGTGATTTCTCTAAGATGCTCAGCAAGATTTGGAATGAAACGACGCAGTAAATTCATTTTACGATTAAAGGACTGTATTTCTTTCTTGTTCTGGGGCTGCTCAATCTGCTGGATGGCTTCAACACGTGCAGGGTCAACACGGATGCCATATTTCAATATGATGTGGCCAAGGAGCTTGCCTTCATCCATGGCAAAAAGACTCTTTTTCGGATTCAGCGAAATGCCATATTTTCTGCACTTCTGGAAAACAACTTTCAAATGATATAAATGTTCCTCATCAGAATTTGAAAACACAGTTAAATCATCAAGGTAAACAACCAAAAATACATCTTTCTCGTTGGCGAAAGACATGTCCATTTCACGCTGAAAGGTGGCACCTGCATTCTTCAAACCAAACGGCATTTTTGCATAATGAACGTTCCCCATGGAGTGGTGAACGCAGTCTTGTCACGATCATCTTCATGCACTAAAATTTGATTGTATCCTGAATAGTCGTCGAGTAGTGACATCCTTGATGCTCCAAATACTCGCTGCAATATATGGTCCATTTTTGGCAGCGGATAATTGTCTTTTAATGATACCTTATTCAAATTTCTGAAGTCGATACATAAACGGATCTCACCTGTTTTCTTTCTCACGGGCACCAAATTTGATATCCCATCTGAAAATCGGATAGGCACAATGATTCCTGACTTATACAACCTATTTACCTCTTTTTCAATCGATGGTAGTAGCTTTGGATTGATTCTCCTCAACTTTTGACGAAAAGGCTTCTGATTCGGTTTAATGGGGATAGTATGCTTAATGATATTAGTGTCATATGTTTTTAAATATGAGTAATCCCACGCAAAAGCATCAGAAAATGAAGACAACAATTTCACATACTCTGCCTTTACCTTTGGTGACAATGACTTCGATAACTTTACCATCTTGGGATTCTCAGTTGTCCCAATATTTACCTCTTCAACACCTTTTTCAGTCGGCCTCAATGTCGGTTTGCGGGCTACATCATCTTGGTCAAAGAGTTCCTCCAAAGGAATCAATCCTTTAGGAATGATGTTATCTTTAAGTTGCAGTACTTCCATTTGATTTATTTGTATATCATCATTACCATCATCATGTTCTGTATCTATGGAGGTGTCTTTAAACTTACCTTTATTCTGCAGAAAATCACTAATCTCCTCGTCATCCTAAAAGACTTGCCAACATCACTGTTTGTCTGGAACGGTGGGGCGGTGTTTCACATGAATCTCGAACTTGTTGCTGGAATTTATTGGGATTTTTAAATTGCTTGCTGCCTTAGCAAGTCCATCAGCAACACCATTTTGTATGCGAGGCACACATGTCAAGGTATGATCACAAAATAACTTCAAAATATCTAAAACTGCATTACGATAAGCCCTCATGTGAGGATGCTTGGCCTGAAACTCACCCTTAACCTACTTTATCACCAACTCTGAATCACCATAGACTGCAATCCTTTTCGCTTTCAGCTTTCTAAGAATCTTAAGACCAGCAATTAGAGCCTCATATTCTGCTTCATTATTAGAACAGTCAAATGCTAGCTTGTAGCAACACACTCTCACATTGCTTGGAACCTTATCCGGAGCGGAAAATGGACTACGAATCCAAACACCAATTCCAGCACCATCACTACCCACTGCGCCATCAAAATCCATGGTCCAAAGACCATCTTCATCATCCTCTAAATGCTGAAATTGCGCCAGATCTGTTTTTCCTGTTTGCTGCCCATTGTCTTTAGCTGATTGCTCCACAGTAGCTTGTTTTTCTCTTCTTATTTTTTATAGAACTTCTCTAAAATTCTCAGTGATTTCTGGTATATCTTCTGCCTGAACTAATTGACTATCTATATCATTAAAACTATCAGCAAGCAACACAAACGAATCTAAGTCAGTATGTACATAATTTACAGGATGATTGATTGGATTCTCTTTGCTGGTTATCATGTATTTCATCTTCTGCTCTCGATATAACTTTCTCATTTGACCGAAGACTGGAATTGTTGCATAAGAGAAATCTAACTGTAGTGTACCTTTCAACTTTTCCCCCCAAGATCTTGAAAGGAGCATCCCAAATCACGGAGGAATGTTCGCCACAACCACATCCATCAAGACATTCTTCGCTGGAATTTGATCTAAGCTTACAACCAAATTTTTGATGAGTCCGATACACCTCACACAGCTGGAATCAAATGAATACAAATCATGATATTTTCTTGTAATGTCTAGTCCCAATTTTCCATGATTTCCTTTGGCATCAAATTGTGCGAAGCACCCGAATCGAACATGGCATTGTGCAATACATATTCATGCAACCTCAAACTGATATAAAAGGGAGGAACATCATTGTCAGGGGACTCACCATCTAATGCAGGCCTGAAAATAAATTCCGGCTGATCATCTTCAACATTTACCGTGTCAAACATTGGATCAAAATTCAGAATTTTGGAGACTTGACCGCGGTAGCTGCTGTTCTTCATGATTTATGTCAAAGGAATAGATATTTTTAATTTGGAAATTTCATTTTCAAAACTAAATGCTGAAACTTTTTCGACTTCTTTGACCGAAACTTCCTTCTTTTCAGCCTTATCCTTCATTATATTTGACTGATTTACCTTTTCTACTGATGATACTTTACTAGCTGCGGGATCAATTGTTTCTTTTCCTTTCTTCTGTGGTATAGGTGAATCCGTCTTCGGTGCTGAAGCCTCTTTTCTTTTCTGAATTGGATTTATGGGCACATCTCGGTTTCTCAATGAGTATTGCTTCTGTTGAGCGGACAAAGCATTCAAATATCCTCTTTGGTAATCATCTAATTCTTCCTCTAAATCTGCATCATTTGCTAAAATGAAATCTTCATCTTTCTGAGCAGCCGAACTTTCTCCATATTCTTCATCCTCAGTAATGTAAATAGGCAGATCGTCAGGAGTAAAGAAGTGGTTTTTCTCACCTACTGCATCATCATCATCGGCTAAATCTTGACTCACAAAATTCTACAAAAGAGGTGTTTTAATCTGCTGCTGGGCTGCCGGCTCTTGTGCTCTCTGTTCACGCTGCTTAATTCTGAACTGTGGCTGCTGCTGGCCATGGTAGTTTGGATTACAAATCTGCGTTTCTAGTTTATCAAGGTTCATTATTTTGAACATTTTTTCCATCTCACGAAGCCAGGGCAGTTCTGATGCAGATGTGGAAGGCTCTTCCTTTATAGTCACTCTTTTCTCTGCTTTCAACCGTGCTCTCTTATCCTTCAGATTCACCTCAACACTAACGACAATCTTCTGCATATCTTCTAAGGTAGGCGGATCTCTGTCTCGTAGAGAATAAGCCATCTCCGGATCAAAACCATCCGGAAATTTAAGAAGAGATGACTTTTTAGACGGTCTTAAGTCATCTGGAATTGCATTATACACTGTATTGAATCTGATAATATAATCCTGAACGGACTCACCAGGATTACGTTTGATGTTAGTATACTCGGAAGTGATTTGCAATGGATCTTTCTTCATCTCCCACCGATCTACAAACTGATTCTGAAGTTCCTGTAATGTGTTGATACTCCTGGCCTGTAAAGCTCTGAACCATTTACAAACCTCTCCTCCAAAAGTCTGGGCAAACAATCTCATTGAAACATTTTCTGCATCAACTTCATGCAGGTCCAAAAAGTTTGTCATTCGGACAATATGCTGCTGAGCTGATATACTCTGTGGTGTGCGATCGAATATAGGAATTTTCTCTGGTAATCAGCAGGCATAGGATCCAAATTGGCCGGCAAAGCAAGAGGTGCAAATCTGGCAGCCATGACTCTTGGCGGATTTATAATCTGCTGTCTCGGAGAAACAGGAGGAATGGGAGCAGTAGGTGAACGAGGTGTATGCGGTGGAGACAGAGGAGAAACTACTGCTGATTGCTGATCAGAAATCTTAGGCTGAACGGGAATGGTAGGGATAAAGGAAGGTTCAGTGGGAATCCATGAACTAGATGCAACTTCAGACGGTCCAAGAGTTTGTGAAGCAGATTCAATGAATTCGGGAATGTTGGTAGCCACGATGGAATTTTGCAGCTTCAGAGTATAATTGTCGATAGATCTATTTGCTTGCTCAACTTATAAATACTTGATGAACTCAGGATTGATAACGGTAGAACCAGTGGCACTTTCAGATTTGGTTTCAAACAATGATAACTCAAACTGATCGTCGAACTCAATATCATCAATGTATTCAAAAAGAGTGGGGTATGAGTGAGATTTAATCAAAGGAACAATAGGAGCTTCTCGACGGAAAATTCTTGGGATTAGGTTGGGGTTTTCATATACTGGAGGCGGATTTGGATCAGGATTTGATCTGGTATGCCTTCTTGAAGCCAGTGTATTGATCTATTCGGGAAACATTTCAAGGAACACAATCAATTATCTTCAGCCTATCGAATTCTAGACTCAATCATCCAAAGGTCTAGAACGAACAAGTATACTAGGGTGATTTGCAAATCAAGTGCTGCATTCACAAGCTTACCGTAGATTGACTGAAGCAGTGTTTATCTACTTCCGCTTATGCATGGCAAAAGCGTTTCGAAAGCTACCTGGCATGACTTCAGACTCCGTCTAAGACTCATGAAACAAACACATCAACAAGCAAACCATTGAGATTGTTCCCTAGTATGGTTGCCACTATGTTAGCGCTCAAATCTACCTTAGGCTGAAATAAGATAAAACTCAAGGCTACATCAAACCACACTCAGCCTCGTAGCTAGCCCTACGAGGACAGGAGAGGGCTCTCTCCGGGTCTATCTCAGCAAAGGTCTTCAAAGGGGCTGAGATGACTTATAATTGGTACTGATTTTAGGCTATTAAGTAGATAGGAAAGTTTGATTTTGATTTTTTGGGTTTTTGTTGGAGAGATGGGAAAAAACAATTTTGGGTCCGGGGATAAGGCCAGATCTTTGCAGAATTCGAGTTGGGGTGAGGTAGGCAATAGTCTTGATGCTTTTTGATTAAGTTTATGGATAGATCAGAATGAAAAGGAGCTGAAGAGGGCAAGGGAGAACATGGATCCTCTCCAAACAGGCGAAAACATGTAAAACTAAATAAATTCAAAGGCAGAGCACTGAAATTAATGGATTCAACCTCGTTTACTCATTCATTTAGTTTCAGAAGCATAAGAAGGAAATGGCATACATTAAACATAAAATAACTTACAAAAAACTGAGAGAAAACACCATCAAGAACTGAAAGCCACAAGAATCCCAACAGGTGCTGCAAAACCTCTGATCTTTCCTTAGCCAAAATATGAAAAATATGTACAATAGTGTGCCAAAATATTTCCCAAGAGTCCAACTTGTAGAATGTCTAAAAAATTACATCATATAGACCTCCTAACCCCTTCCCACACCTCTAGGGGTCGAATTCCTCCTTTTAGGAGCAGTTCCAACTAATTCTAAACAAAGAACTAGAATATAGGCATCTAAACAACTTGCCTCTAAAAGGGAGGAAACTGATTCTTACATCTGATTTTTACTTTTTTAGGAATGAATCATCTAGAATAGGTAAAAGTGAGTCCAAGTTACATGCCAACCATAAAATTACATCAATATAACTCAAAAATTACATCAACAAGCAAAATTGGTTCAATTGGCCGAAATTCTAAGCTGGAAGGTGAAAAATTGACCAAAAATCCATATGCGTAGCGCCCCTGAGCCATACGCATAGCGCGTCTTTGATCCTAATTTTGGGGCACTTCCCAGCATCCAAATTGAGCTCATGATATATCGTTGGAAAGCCCTGGATGTTTTCTATCCAACCGAAGTGGAATTTCCCAATTTGGAGCTCATTTTCCACTCCAAAACTTCATTCTCCCAGAAGTACTTCCTGCTGGTGCAAAAGGTGGCAGCAAGGTGGTTTTCATGGTGTTTTTGGGCCTTTTGATCATCCAAAACTTGATGAAATTCTTCGTCAATACTTGAGCATGCATAAATTACCATGAAAAACCCAGAAATATAAATTTTTCCTTCAGCAAGTGTCCCAAACAAAAGCGAGCACGTCGATGCGCTACTCGTATAGCTGAAAAATCTGTTTTGAGACCAAAATATTTCAAAATGACAAAAATTTCTCCGAATTTGCTCAAATTCAGAGCGAAGACCCTCCATCATGTATCATGCCCAGCCAATGAAGCCTCAGCCAAAATCCAGAGTGGATTAGGCCTTTTCCACCGTTTTAGTGCTCTGCTCAACCTCTTCTTCAGAATCTTCATTTTTTCTTTGCAGACATGCATGCGAGCCCAATAATGACCTTTCATGTGACGAAGCATGTCTTTCTATCTATTTTACTTTGCCAACAAATTCTCCAGATGAATGTTAACATGCGTGAGTTCAGTCTCTCGCTCAACTGGTGTCATATCACCAAGTCTCTTCCGGGCCAATTGTCGATCCTCACGGATTCGCCGCAGCTCATAAAGTGTGTGCTCATCCTCTAGCTGTTTGTTACGCTGCTCCAGGTAATTTATCACCCACTGAGCCCTCTGCAATTTCTCTTTCAGCGTGTCATTCTTGGCCTTTCTCTCCTGGATGATCTCTTTCAGCTTCGAGCTAGGAGAGCTCGCATCAACATCAATGATTGTGAAATCAATGTCCTGGCCTCCTGAAGGGCCCTCATCATGCATGGGCCTCTTTCCCCTATCCTAAAACTGTACCTATGTTGAAGAAGAAGGCGATACCCCTTCCACATCATGTGGAGATAATACTCGCTCTGCTGATGGAGTCAACGAGACCCCTTCCACCCCGGGTGGAGATAGTACTCGTCGTGTAGCTGCAGATAAGGCCCTGTGGCCTCGCTGGTATGTCACATACAATGGAGCACTGATATGCTCGATCTCAGGAATTTCAGGCTGGTGTGAAGGCTCTCCCTCATCCTGAACTACCTCGGGAAGCGGCTGTGGCGCTGTAAATAAGTCACGAGAGATGAAATCCTCCCAAGTGATGCCCTGCTGTGTCAACTGATGTACCACTACGATCTTCATCAGTACATAATGATATATACTTCTATGCTGCTATGCTGGGGTCTTCTTCTGTACAAAAATCATCATCCTCTCTATGTTGCGATACATGAAGTACGGAATGTTCATCATACGTACCCTCGTGAAATGCATCAACAAACAGACATGGTACGCATAGAGACGCGAGAATCTGCCCTCGCAACTGAAATACCGAATGATGAGTTTCATCAATGGTGCAAACTCATCCTTCAGGAATCTAAAAGGAAAAACCCTGCTCAGGTGCCTCATAAACCCAGGTTTGATGTATGGCTCATAGTGGAATTTCTCTAACTGCTGACGTTTGTTCCATTCCTCTCCTATATTTGGTATCCCGGTGGCCTGAGCAATAGTCACTGGTGACAGAATGAAATCTACTCCGGCGAGGTTTACACGGCCATCATGTAAATGTAGAACAAATAGACGAGCTAGTTCACGATGATGTTGGGTTTGTGAGATCATCTCACAGTATTGGAAACATGACTGAGGCTGAAAACAATCAATTGCAAGCGAGCAAGCCTGCAATTGAGCCAAAGAAGTAGGCTCCTCCCTAAGATGCTTACCACCTTTGCCACCTTTGTGAGACCTCCGTGGCACATTACCCTCTACTGTGGAATCACTATCATACTCCTGCTCATAAACTGAATCCGTCTCTGACATGGCTTTGAAAACAAGATGTCTGCAATATGTGTGTTGATATAGGTGTATTGAAGTCAAAATTTTCAATGTATTCTCAAAACCCAAATATGTTGCATATGTACCAAAGTATCATAAGAAAATAAGTCACAGTGGTACTAGCTCTGTTTAGTGGATTGGCATAAAAACAGTCTCTGCTTTGATCACAAGGGAATTTGACAAATGAGCAAAAACAGTAATGTAATGTGCAGCCTTCGTAATACTGGCTAAAATTTGTGAAAGGGGAAAATGAGTATGAGACTGTGTATGTCAATGGGAAATGGGACACAATGTTACAATGACCACAATGAAACAAATAGCAATGACAGTGGTAATATAATGGCGATAACAGCAGTGGTGAAATGACAAACTGAGAGCGTGAGGGCAGTGACACTTTGACAATAGATGCATAGGTATATATATCAACAATACAAGCTGGGAAAATCTTCACAAGGCCATCAACATGTATTCAAAACCCTAAGGAATGAATCTGCTATGAGCATAGGGTTTCACCTCTCCACATCAAATACACTAATTTCCCCACTTTAAAAATACCACAACCCTGTTCAAAAATCACTGAGCAATGATGGAGAACCTACTTGGAAGCCGTTTAAGGCGTTTGGGCATGAACTCGGACGCAAAGGCAAAAACAATTTCGGTCCTGAGACTGTATGGGTAGCGCGCCTACCCAATGCGTAGCACGCAGCAAGTGTGTAGCGCACTTGATATTTAACACGGGCTGGGGGTGTTATATGTGTAGCGCGCCTCCTCTGCGCGTAGCGCGCGCCTCCAATGCCTGTCCACAACTCTGCAAAACACGATTTCGGCCTTCAACATCACCAGTGCGATTTCTGCCTTGAGGATTTGTGCAAATGAATTGTTTACCATGATTTATATGTGAAGAAAATATCTCATAAAATCAGATTTGATTTTAAATTTACTCCATGACCCACTTTTATAATGTTTGGCACTTTGACATTCGATCTCTTAGTATAATGCTATTCTTTGGCTTTTTCATTACTTTTCTAAATCTTGGACTGATGATACTTTGTTGTCTCTTTGCAGGGATTTGGAATTTGACTTTGGAAAAGATCAGAGGCTTGCTCTGAAACTTCTTATGGTGAAACAAATACAATTATTACAAACAAATGAAATTTGACAATTTCTAGTTCCAAAACAGAGTTTTGGACTAGAAATGTCTTCAAATGTTTTTGATAATAAAAACGTGAAATAGAAATCTTTTGAAACCAACCTCATGGCCTGCGAGCTTTTATTACATGTATGCAAAGGACTGAAAACCCTAGACTCTAGGACTAAAGACTCTTTTTAACGAAACTAATCATTTATGACAATGAATGCAATGACTATGAACTTCAGTGATTTTTGAGGAATTTTAATTAGCCCTGCAGGTACAAGCATGAGGAAACACAAGACAACCAAACCCCCTCATTGGTCAATGGCATGCTCCTAGCAAAATGCAACGAAGTGGAACGAGCGAGACACCTGAAAATGATATGCAAAAAGCGAACTGATCTCTGACGAAGGGCTGTAAGGACCGACTCTAACACAGGGATTAAAAAAAACCTCTTCGATAGGATAATCTACTGACTATTAAAGTATGACCCACTACCTTAGAGGAGAATACAAAGTAGATCAAAGTAAAAATCAGGAAGAAAGCCCATAAATCCTTTCCACAAAAGCAATGTAAGAACTGGTAGGAAAACACCGAAGGAATACATGGGGACAATTTAAAGCCTTTGATCACTTTTTTGAACCTTGAATAACATAGAGAATGAGACATTATTGAATATACTTCAGGGAGAATGAAAACAACAATTAAGCTACATATAGTTAGTAATCTAAAAGCTTGAAACTTCACGGGGTCCTAAACTGAACCAAATTGAAACAAATAACAACATTAAGATACTATAAGGATAACCGAAAGATACCATAGGAGAAAAGAAATAGACTTGGAGGTTGTATTTCGTTTAACATCCAGGTCCTATAACTTGCAATTACGTTTAAGAAACATTTTCCCAGGTACAATCATTGAAATATTTTTTTGTGCCATAGTAGATGTAATGTAGATATGGAATCACTTGTTTGTGCACCTTGACCTAATATAAATTTGGAATGGTTGGGTTTTTTTTTTATAACATATATATCTCAGCCTTATAATGATCATAGACTGACGTTTATACTTTAATATATAAAACATGGTTTCATTCTCTAAGTCTTGACCTAGATTTACCTCCTAGACTTCATTCCCTTTGTAATATATATATATACATATATATGATATTAGTATACTTCTTGAATTTCTTAGACTTTCACACCATTTTGAATTCATATATTTTTGTTAAAAACACATACTTCAGACCTCAGATTCCTCTTCGACCCCTCTAATTACTCACTGACTTTGGCTCTTTAAAAATTCAAATGAAAGATTTTGTTTCTTAGACATAACAGATCTGAAAATTTCTTGGATAGTAGGCCTTTGATTTTAAACATCAAAGGAAGAGTTATTTCTTGATTGATGACACGAAATTAAGAATATAGATCTTATATTGTCTCACAGTTAAACTTGTATTAAAATCCTTTTATTCTATGCAAATAATTCCAACAACTTTGTGATCTTCTAGCCTCGTTTTTTCAACCTTAGCTCTGATACCATGTTGGAAAATCAAAGGATATGTAAAATATTGATATTTTCCTTAGTTTGATAATTACTTGTGAACATTTTTGGCTTCTTATTAATTATTTTTTTGTTCTCCTTCATCAATAAATTATCAAAATGTAAATACTAAGATCACAACATACAATAGAAACAATATATAGGCTCCATGCCAGGGAAAATCACCACAACTTGGGGAAAAACTAAACAATCCACTTCTTATAGAATGAGATCCAAAATGAGACTTCCAAGAACGAAATACCTAGATATTTTCTAATTAGCAAGTCAGCCCTTCCAAAACTATCTTCAATAAATTTCATGTCAAATATGGTCAACCTGTTACAAGCCAAAATTTCAGTCTTGTAATCATAGTTCTAAATTTCTTCAATATTTGGCTCTGCAGCTACAAGCACGCAACTCGTCTTCCATATTTTTCCCTACAATTATTTTAGAAACCCTAACCTTTTCGTCACGTGTGAGAAAATTAATTCAGGGATCTTTCTTTTCCTCAAGTCTCACTTCCCTTCAAGTATTTCACTCTGTCCTTTCTTGTAACATCCCATATCAAACTTTCTTTGACTCTCTCTCAAATGAGGATGCAATCTATCCTATATATAGTGATTCAAAAGAGTGAAATATGTCCCAAAAAAGTCGACTTATGGCAAAGCCGACTTGGTGATTGTAGGATGCAATGACACAAAATTAAATTCTTTTGTATGCTACAATATAATCAAATGAGTCTTATACATAATGATATAGACCTTGAATTATAGAAAAAACCTAGAAACACTCAATAGGTGATTTGAACTATTGAAAAAAAAAGTTGAGAATGAAACCCATGCTTAATAAATATTTTTCTTTTTCTTCTTTTGACAAATACATAAGAATGACACACGTACAAACAAAAATATGAATATCTAACCTATTTTCTTTTCCAACACTCCCTCTTAACTATGGGGGTATTCATAATTGCTTAAAATGTCTATCTCAAGTGGAAATATTCTCATAAGAAGGAATCCAAATTGATAAGCATCAAATCATCGTAGTCTGCATTGTTTCATTACCAAGGAAATGACAGGTACACTCTAATTCTCACAATATTAGAGAACAATGCTGGGAGGTATTTCATGGGAAAACACACCACCTCACAAAGGTACATACTCAACCTAGGATACCTGGAGTATATCTATCACTAGATCATTTCTCTCAAGTAAATATCTATCTATCATACCATTCTTATTCAATTCCAAGTGAATTAGGAACTCTATCCTAATCCATCACACCAGATGATTCAAGAATTTTTGTACAATATGCTTACAAATCCATAATTCTCCTTATCCATGTCCAAGTACTTGAATTAGGATATCAGTCCTCATCCATCACAGTACCTGACATAAGGAGGACCAAGATTAATGAAATCAGCATTCTCCCTACCCGTGATGCATGCACTAGAGATATGGTTGTTAGTCCTAGCCTAGTACATGACATAGGGAGAAATCATGTCCAACCATACTCCCTCTTAACCTTAGAAAATAAATCCTTGATCACTCCCTCTCAACTTGGGGGAATTCATGAGAAAACCTCAGTTTCTATCGAAAGTATGCATACTTTTCTTGAAACAACTACTTATAATTGTAGCTTTCCTCTTACCAAACCTCTTGCTACTTAAGATTTCTCACATTGAAATTTCAAGGGATCCAACGATTCCTCCTAAAATATAATTAGTATGTACTTGAGGTATTCACCTAAATCATCTTAAAATGTGATCTTCACTACCATCCTGCTTCGCACTGCTTCCTACATTTTTCAACACACTAATTATCAGAAGGTTAGAAAATCACAACTTTGATTAAATTTTCAATCAATATTCATCAATCAACATAGCTCCATGGTCACAAAAAATTATTCCCTCTAGTTAATATCCTATTACTCCAATATTTCCAACTCATAGGGTCTTCAACTACTTTCACTCATATTTCTTCTATGCTTCTCCAGATCACGGAATTAGGGATTACAATTTTGTCCTCACACAATCCAAAAAACTGACTTATCTAGGGAACATTAGATAGCCCACATAATAGTGACATGTCTTCCCTATGTTACCATACTTATGGCTTCCAAATTTATTGTCTAAAGAATTTTGAACAAACCTTCACATTTCAATTTACGACAACTCCTTCATATGAGTCCTACAAACACATCATTGTCCATACTTGGTAACAATCATCAGTTCTTTATTAGTATCACAAGTCTCTTCAACCATCCCAGAAATCAAGATTGTATGTCACATATCTTGTACATAGGTGATTGTTTATATACTGAGGTAGCCCTAAACCCATGTCATATAAATATACCAACTAGCAAACTCCTTTCTCTAGAAACCTTTTATATTCCTATTTCCTCGGATTTTCCTACAGTCCTTCTACATGTTTCATCCATTCCCTATCTTGAGAAGATCTTTACTCTCTATTGTACACACCTTTTTCCAACCCAAAAATATTGCTACAAGAGTTTGGATCTGCTTCCAAAGTGATAGAGATATTTCGACCTGCAATACAGAGATTTATCCTTCACAATGTTCCATGGATTATCCCATGTTTCTCACTCATGGCCCGGTGAAATTTCTTCAAAAGATTTTTGCCTAGGTCAATTATTGCTAGTAGAACATGTTAGCCCTACCAGCATTTGTCTAAATCACCTTTGAAATATTTATAATATTCCCTTGTAGGCTTCTCCTTGTCCTTGGACATTGTAAAAACTATGAAATCTGTTTATTATTACCTCAATCCTCCTACACAACTCCCTGATATGTGTTCTTACCTCCTTTTAGAGATCCTAATAATGTGTTTTCCTTCTCTAATATTGTGGCCTAGATTATTATTCTTATTAGGCCTCTCATCCCAATCCAAAAGTGAAACAACCTTACTGCAATATAACAATACTACTCAAACATATGCACAGAACGAACCCAATTCACCTTCAAAATATGTGACATGCTTCACCAAGGAAACTAAAATGGACCCAAGAAAATATAAAGAAACCTCTTCCTTGACTTTTTCTAGGCTACTTCATATCTGTGCTATTTCATAGAGAAACCTTGTGATGTTTCCACACTTGTATTTATGACTTTCCTTGTATCCTTACTAGGCATATTCGTCGTCCATAAGGCCTATAATTTTACTTTGATGAAAATGATCCTTTTTCCTTACTTAGCTACTTCATTGTAAGAAACAATCATCCAAGAGCATGGCTATATTTCAAAAATCCGGCTTACTCTTTGATAACTTTTCTCCTTTATGACTGAAGTTTTAGTAGAAAAGTTTCATTTGAAATTTTCACTGCATATATGTTAATGCTTTGTATGATCATTGTAATAAGTTTTTTTTTCCATTGTAGATTTAATGTAGATAATGAATCACTCATTTCTAGACCTTGACCTAATATGAGTATGGAATGGTTTGAAATATTTTTGGATAGAAAATATATCTTAGCCTTATAATGATCATAGAATGACCTTTAGACTTTAAGATATAAAACTTTGTTTCATTATCTAGGTCTCAACCTAGATTCACCTTCTAGACTTCAGTCCCTTTGTAATATATATATATATATATATATATATATATACATACCTTAGTATACTACTTGGATTCCTCAAACTTTCAAACCCTTCTTACTTCAAATCCTTTTGTGAAAAACACAGACCTCAGAGATAGATTCCTGTGTAATATTCCAAATTAGGAAAAACAGGAATATTGAACATAAAACTGCAAAATGCAGTAAATAGAAATACATCAAACATGAGCAGATCATTGAGCCATTTTATTATATATGATACCAGAAAAGAGAGTACAAGATCTCGAGGAAAAGACACTCAAAGTAGGAAAAACAAGCCTCAAATTACCCTATACATCAATACATGAAAAAATACTGCTACATAAACTGTTGGGAGGCTATGACTGCACAATCCCTTCTAGAAATATTATTGCTAGAAACTATGAATGCATGGATATGCTGATATAGTGATCATAAAATTCCAGGATCTAAGATCTAGGCTTTTTAGCACAATTCCAAGATAACCCAGAAAGGGTTTCTGGAAATACACAAGATGAAAAATGTAGCCCTAGGGATGAATTACGCTCTGTAGGTGTCAAAATATTGGGAGGTGGCTAATATGATCTAAAAATAGCGGATAATCCTCCTCACTGACTTCTCGGATGAAGGGCTACTCCCCTCCTAGGAAAATAAGCTCAAGAACTTGGGTTACAAACCCTCCACTGAAACTGCCCTCCTAAATTGCTCAATTTCTGAAGGAAACTATGCTACTAGAGGTGGTCTAAGGTTGGATTGATGTTGGATGATGGAATGAAGCTCAAAGGATACTCTCCTGAGTGGGCACTCAAAGTCCCCCGAGGATGAGGTTGGGATTTTCGCTCAAAAACACCCTTGTGCTAAATAGCACAGCAGATTCTGCTAAACAGTTCAAGCATGCAAAAATTCATAAAAGAAAAAACATAAAAATATTCAAAATTATCTCTATGGCTACCATCCCCTTCATTATATGCATTGTGAGCATCCTCCCCCTTGGTCCCACTCAATAATTATGCTACTATCATGGAGACTTCATCCCATTATGACTTTGTTGTCCCCCATTATCTCCACTCTCTCCATGACTGCGTTGTTGACTTGGTCAATCTCCACCCCATCCAAATTGATTGACCCCATTCACACCAAGGGGTTATTTATTCAACTAGATACACTGACCCACTTTCACACTAGAAGTGGTTTTATTCCTACTAAATAGATTTAAGGGTCTCTCTACCCACTTATCCATCTATTTTATTAACAAAATAAAAATTCAATATTCCAACTAGATAAAAGCTAATTAGTAATATTACATTCCTCCACTCCCAAATGTTTCTTTTCTTAAAGCAACTGCAAATATGGATGCTGCAAAATATTCTCTCCTTCCCAAGTAGCATCCTCATCTGGTAAATTCCTCCATTGAATCAGATATTTTCTAATCACCCTGTTCCTTAGTTGCCTCTCTTGAGTATCCAAGATAGCTTCTGATTGTAAAACCCGATGAACCTCATCATCAATATGTGGGATGTCCATAGTAGCAACTACATGTTGTTCAATTGCCTTTTTGAGGCATGAGACATGAAAAATGTTGTGGAACTTACTCCCAATGGGGAGCTCCAACTCATATGTTACTTCTCCAACACAATGGATCACCCTGTATCACCCTTAGAAATGGGGCTTAAGCCTCTCATCCACCTTCTCATTCAACGCATATTTCTTGTAGGGCTAAATATGGAGATAGACCAAATCATATACCTCAAAATATCTCTCCACCAAACCACGATCTGCATACAATTTCTGTTCATTCTGGGTTGTAGCAATGTTTTCCTTGAGAGCACGAAGTATATCCTGACTCTCTTGGATCTACTCATTTTCTCTAGGAGCCTTACTTGCCTTGAAAATCATGTCAACAAATGATAAAGAATCATATCCATATAGATCTCGAAATGGAGACATACCAATGGACATATGAAATTTCATGTTGTAGCAATACTCTCCCAAGTGGAGCCAGCACAACCATGCTCCTTGCTGCCTCGAAACATGGTTTTTCAAGTATCCTTCTAGCCACTTGTTTACTATCCTTTTTTTCCCATCTGTCTAGGGGTGATAACTGGTACTCGGTGTCAACTTTGTACCCACCAAACGGAAAAGCTCCAGCGAAAAGCCACCCATGAAATGACTATTTCTGTCACTAATTATGGTCTTAGGAAGACCATGAAGTCTGAAAACATCTCTAAATAAGAGCTCAGCCACTTGTGAAGTAGTGTACCATGAATAAATGGAAGATATATGTGAATATGTTTTTAGTTGATCAACAACCACAAAGATACAATCCTTTCCTTGCACTGTTGGCAAACTAATAATGAAATCCATAGAAATACTCTCCCATTTCCCTTCTAGATTAGGGAGTGGTTGTAACAACCCTATAGGATGGTTGTTTTATGCTTTATTCTACTGGAAAACTACGCACTCTGTGATGTGTTGGAGCACATCCTCCTTGAGACCCTTCCAAGAGAATCTCTCTCGAATGGCTCGATATGTCTTTGTGAATCCCTGGTGGCCAAAAAGTGGTGAATCATGTGTTGCATGAAAAATATTCCCCTTGAGCTTAGAATCTCTAGTAAAGAGGATCCAGTCCTGATAATTGATTATCTCATCCATCACTCTATACCTCTCATCAGTCACCTGCCCATCTAGGATCTCCCATTTGAAGCGGTCTTTAGAATACTCCACCAACAACTGGGCCTTATAATATGTATCCACGCTCATCAATGAGAGTGTTGTTGGTCTCCATGATAAGGCATCCACTACTACATTACTCTTCCCTTTGACATACTAAATGCCAAATTCATATGCCTCGATTTTTCTAACCCATTTTTTTCCCTCTCTTGTAGCTGCTTCTGCTCAAGAAAATATCGAAGACTATTGTGATCAGTCCTCACTCAGAATCTGTTTCCCACCAGATGCTGCTATAAGTTTTCCAAAGCATGCATAATAGCTAACATTTCCTTATCATATATAGGATACAAAATCTCATTAGGAAGCAAATTCTGACTCTCAAAAGCTATGGGGTCATGCCCCCCTACATCAAGACTACTCCAATGCCCTCTCCTGAAGCATCACATTCCAGGAGAAAGGGTTGGGTACAATCTAGTAACAGCAACACCAGGAAACTGCTCATTGTTGGGGTTCCCATGTTTTGGCCAGATTGGCAAGGCCAAGAGATGAGACAACATCATAACCACTTTTGGGCCCTGGGATCTAACCCTCCTGGACCCGGAGAGGGATCTCTCCAATAAAAAAAAGAATGATATATCTTTGAAAGCTCAAAATGAGATGTTAGGCTAGTTATGAAGCACAAAGGGGGGTTTTAAATGATTTGGTTGGTTGGTTGTTGGGTTGGCCAGGAGATCATGGACTAGGAAAGCAATGGAAGGGAATGAACAAAGCAGCAAGATGTTTCAGGTAAGAGAATAGATCAAGAAAGTGCCATCCATTGGGCTATGGAGTCATGAAAGGAAATTACATGCAACAACTAGCCAAGGCTTTCAAAGGGCAAGTCATCTATACTAAAGGATATTTTTAGATAGATGATGGAATGGAACATTAAGGGAAGAAGGTGAAAGAAGGAAAGACACCCAATTTCTGTCTATAGATCTGACCAGAGGTCATTTAACTCCAGGCCTGCTTGGACATACTCAAGGGCAGCTCTCAAAGAAAGACAAAGGGGCAGCTTATAGATCGGACCATAGGTCATTTAACTCCAGGTTAGCTTTAGCAGCTCCAAAGGAAAAACAGAGATAAGTTTAACAGAAGGGATCTTATAAAGGCCAGCTGGTCGCACAAGGATCCTAGTGGACAGGGCTAACTCTAATCCCCAGTGTTCCCAAACCTTCCATCTTAAACCCAACAATAACATCTAAGAATAGATTCATTTAATTCATACATCAGAGAGCAGGCAATGATCTCCACTACACTAGTTAAATTAACTGAAATCAACTCTTAGATAAACACTTAGTAGAAAAAATTGAAGGCAAGGAGAGCAGAAACATAGGGCACCTAACAAGGGTGAATCCTATGCCAATATTCTGATGCAAGCCAGCAGAAAATGGAACAGTATGAAAATGTAATAAAAAAAGGTAGGAAAACATCACCAATAGTAATAGACCAGGATCCTGTGAAATTTGCTTGATTAATGATGCAAAACCAGTCATATACACTATGGCTCAATGGCTAATATAGTCTAGACTTCTCCTCCCAGCCTAATACATACAACTACTCTACAAATCTCTCCCAAGGCTGTTCTAACAGTCAAAATGAATCCCTCTAACAGCAATCGGCAACAACCGAACAACGTCGGCCCAACAACAACCTTTACAATTTGTTCTTGGGAATTCTTATAGGAGAATGAGAATAACAGGGGTAGATACAAATTAAATGAATTTCATTAAGACAGAATGGTGGAGGAGTTCTTGCCCATGCTACTTAATGGCTTTGCAGCTCTGTATGTACTCCGTAGGCTATTTGGAAGCCTCTGTCAGGTCGAAATTGACCTCTGATATGTTCTTTGTAGTCGTCTTGGCTGTCTGGAGCTCTGTGCTGCCTTCTGGATCTAGTTAACTGGTTTAAAGTCTGCGGGCTTCTCCATACCTCCATTACTACTGCTCAGACAGTCTTTAATGAAGCTCTGTTAGTGCAATTAACTGCTTATGGGCTCGAGGCGGCATGGAAACTACTATAGGAAGGTGTACCTCTGGATAAAACACGTTCTGCTGTTAGGTAGCGCAGTTATGACTTGCTGGTGCGCTCATTAGTCTTCAAGTTGAACCTTAATCCTTTGAACATGGGATTACACATTAATTATGTTAATAGCAAGCGTTTAACCCCCTTTGAATCTCTTTTGCTGATCCGCCGGCAAACGCTGAAGTGGCCATCTCTGTGCTATCTGCATAATAAAATAAATCTATTACGAACCCGGGCGGTGGTGGAAAAATGCTGCGGAGGTCGGAGGAGTGTTTGCGGAGTGGTGGAGGGCAGTGGACTAATGAAGAACGACGGAGGAATTTATGAACTTGGGTGGAACAATTATGAAATACAATAATTTAATGTAAAGTCTTAAATGTTGGACTTCGAACAAAATACAAAGGAATGCAAAGGAAATGTAATGAAATGCGTGGACGTAGATGTACGAGGTGGGACCCAGCTAGAAGCAGAGGCTGATTCATTTTGAACCGTTAGATCAAGGTGAGGATGGACGGTCGGGATGAAATCGGGCAATCGCAATCGGAGTGGGAGAGAGGCGACATACATTGAAACTTCTGATTGCGATTAGTGGGGACAAGCGATAGCCGTTGGATTGTTGATCAGACAGACGGATGGGATTAAATCGGGAGACGATGGGGAAGGCTTGCGATCACGATCGGAATGGGATTTTTGATTGAGCACTGGCCGTTGGATCCGGAGATCAGATCAACGGCGCACATTCAATTGGAGGGAGGGTGCGATCAGAGTGATCGGGAGAGGAGTTGCGATTACAATTGGCAGGGAGTTTGCGATGACCATCGGATTAGCGGGGAGGATGGATGGTCAGGATGTAATCGGGAGATCGGGAGTTAGGACTTGCGATTGCGATCGGTGGTTGAGGCGCGATTGAGCGCTGGCCGTTAGATCTAGAGATCATATCAATAGTTCACGTCCAATCGGAGGGAGAGCACGATCGAGGGCTACAACATGAGTGTTGCGATTTCAATTGGGTGGGGGGCTGCGATTAGCACTCCGTCGTCGAATCTCCATGATATATCGACGGTGTTAAACGCATCGCGAGACTCAATGTGTTAAAACGATCGCATCGGAGATTTTCAATGTTACACAGGATTTTTATGTCTCCGCTCCGATTCTTCCGATTGCGATTAGCGCTTGGGACTTAAGCACTTGGTCCCAGTGCACGGGCATGTGTGGGAAGTGGTAGAAGAGGGCTAGTGGAAAGGGGCTAGGCTTACCATATGGTTGGAAAGTGGGTTTTCAACCCATTTTTAATGGATTTTGAAGGTTTGGAGAGGGTAACAATAGGGAAGGAAAAAGGGGAATCTGGGAAAACAAAGGCAAGGGAGGGATTTTATGGGGGGTTTGGGAAGATTTAGGAGGTAAGAAGGGAAATAGAAGGGGAGAGGAAATAGAAGCTAAGTGGGGGTGAGATAAGAGGGGAAGGGGCCTTTTGGGCATTCTTCTTCATAACAGAGAGGCTTTATGATGGAATTCAGCAGAGGGGATTTCACCAAAGGACAAAAGGCATAAGGAGGCTTCAAGGATGATGCATTTTCAGGGGAAATGCATTCCTTGAAGGCTCAACAACAACTTAGCCCCCCATTTGCTTTTCAAAAAATTTATGGGGGGACTAACACTCATAACCTCCTTGAGCCTATCAAAGGCCCTCTATGCAATATATGTCCAACTAAAGGCTTCCTTCTTATTCAGATATGTGAGTGTTACTGCTAGTTGAGAGAACCCTTTGAAAAAATTTCGGTAGTAGGTGCATATGCCTACAAACCCCTGAAGTTCTTTTACATTCTTTGGCTTTGTCTAATCCCAAATAGCACGGATATTTTACTCGTGGATCCTTACTCCATCCACTCCAACGATGTGTCCCAAACAAAGCATCTCTGATAGCCCAAATTCACACTTTGAGAGATTAGAATAGAATTGATGCTCCTCAAGAATGCGTAATACTATCTCAAGATGTTGTAGATGATCCTCCCATGTGCGGTTGTAGATAAGAATGCCATCAAAGAAGACCAGAAAAAATTTTCTCAATTGACTACTGAAGATGTGGTTCATACAAGACTTAAAAGTACCTGTAGAATTGGTTAACCCGAAGGGCATCACCAAGAACTCAAAGTGGCCATAATGACATATAAATGCAGTCTTGAGGATATCCTAATCCCTCACCTTCATTTGATGGTACCCTGACCTCAAATCAATCTTTGAAAAGAAATTTGATCCCCTTAGCTCATCCATTAGCTCATTGATCCTAGGAAATGGGTACCTATTCTTCATTGTCTTCTTATTCAAGGCTCTATAGTCAATTCACATCCTTGATGTACCATCCTTCTTCTTCACCTAGACCACAGAAGAAGCAAAAGGATTGGTGTTTGGTCGAATATGTCCCAAAGCCAAGATCTCCTTAATATCTCTTTCAATCGCATCCCTGTAGGTTGTGGGATGCCTATAAGGTGTGGTGATCACTGCTTGTATCCTCTCCTCCAACTCAATAGTATACTCAAACCCATGGTCCAGTGTCCTTCCCTATGGTATGTCCCCAAATATTGTAGAATAGAGGTCTAGAATAGATTGCACATCCAGGTGAACTGGTACACCCTTGCCTCCTACCTCTGACATACATAGTTACACTGCCCATTGTATGTATCCTCTATGCAAATCAGCCTCCATCTATGTGTCGAGACTATCTGAGACAGATAGGTGTACATGCCCCTGATCATTTGATGCTTACCGCTCTTATTATCTGTCCATTCCACCTCCAAGGTCTCCCAATCCGTGGTGACCTTTTGCAGTGTGATCAACCACTGTACACCCAACATAACATTGCTGCCTAGAATATGAACCACAATCAAGTGGTCTGTGAATATGTAAGTCCCCAAAGTGATAGTCAATGCCGACACATATTTCACACACTGCATGGTTCTAGCCCAAAACTGAGAATCCCTCAAAATCTTCTGTAGGAATGCCTCTCGTATGCACTTGTTGGGTGTCAATAAAATTGTGGGTAGCCCCATTTTCTATTGATACCAACACTCACTTCCCCTGAATAGTGCATCGGACTCTCAATTTCAGATACTTGGGAACTCCTCGTAAAGCTGCAAGCGCTCCTCCAATTGGAGAAAATTCTCCATTCCCACCTCCTAGTGGTGCTGGATCTCCTCCTGATGCTACATCACAGGTATCTCCTAAGTCTCCTTATTCCTCCTCTTATCCATCAGATAATACCCCAATATAATGTGCCTTTCCAACAACACATTGATGCCCTAGTACCCATGGTTCTTGGCAAGTGAAGAAAAGTTTCCTCCTCCTTAGATGTCTCCGGACATCATCACTAAGAGATCATTTCTCTTGGTTCTCATTTGAGGGAGGAACCTTCACATCTTGCCCATTTGACTAAAAAGAGATCTTTTGCTGGAATGGAGTTATTTCCCTTGGAAAAACATTTTGTAAGTATCTAGCCCTCTCAATAGCATCCTGGAGCGTAGTTAGTCTAGTGGAATTTACCAACCCATGCAAAGGCTCTGCTATCCCATCAATAAACATGTATACTTTTCTAGCTATAGACAGATCTAGCACCATAACTGAAAGTTTATGGAATTTAGAGATATAGGTCTCTAGATCTCCTAACTACTTGAGCTTAGCTAGCTCAACAAAGTTTGCTTCTGGATCTCTTCGGTCAAATATTTCCACCAACCCCCAGGTGAATTCTTTGTATGCAGTCACACTTGCATGCCTCAAAGTAGATAGACCATGAAACCACCATTCATGAGCTTCACCTTCAAGGTGTAGTGCTGCTATCTTAATAGCTTCAATCTCTGAAACTTAGTTCAGCTGTAAATAGATGTCTTATTTATCTACCCAAGCCTTGGCTATGCACTTGGGTGACCCAACAAAAGCATTCAGAATGAATCTACCCATAGTATGTTGCAGATCATTGTTCTACATGTACCCTCCACTTCTACTGTTATTAGAGGGTCTTCTATTATCCTTGATCCGACAGAAATATTGGAAGTTCAGGTGCTATTTGAACCATTGAGATTTAGATTCATATTATAGGAAATAGTCACCAAGAGTCTCCTCCTCTTGGAGTCCTCCATGTTACACCATTTTTTGTTCATCTAACCTAT
This sequence comes from Pinus albicaulis, assembly GCA_034641835.2. NCBI lineage: Eukaryota > Viridiplantae > Streptophyta > Pinopsida > Pinales > Pinaceae > Pinus > Pinus albicaulis. The sequence continues at coordinate 290,548,058 of CM076583.1, forward strand.
CATCATTAGATGGACCCAGGTACACCATGTAACACCAATTTTACCCCAAGTAAAATTGCTTTCGCTATGAAAATAACATAGTAAACCACCTTTATTAAGTTTTTTATGGTCTAAACAGGAAACCCCATGAGGAAATATTAAATAAATATACATTTTTTTGATTTTCCTCAAGGAATAATTAGTTAAACAGTAGTTTAATTAATATTTCTGGTTATATTTAAACCAAAACTCGAAAATTAATTAGCTAAATCATTATTTATCTTACTATTTTCTAAGAATAATTGTTTAAATCTTATTTAAATAATATTCTTTGTTAAATATGACTAATTCACCCTTAAATAATTAAATAAATCATTATTTATTTGATTATTACTTAACCACATCCTTAAAATGATAAATAAATCATTTATTTATTTATTATTTACAAATAAAGGGATTTGACCCAAGTCAAATTCCTTTTCCCTCCAACAAATATAATAAAATATTCCATAAAATTTGGATCTTGATTTGGTTAATAATATTTTAATTATGCACCAATATCTAGACTAACTCAATATTTTGTTATAAATACAAGGGTTTTTGCGTTCATTTACCACCTTTTTTTGCCTAAAGATCACTTTGGATCTAAACTTTTGGTTTGGCTATTGATCCATAATCATAGCCATATTTTTCCATTTTTGTCTGGGTTTTCTACACCATCAAGAGAGAGGAATTCTAGATCTAAAGTGCTGAGGACTTATAAGAACCGATCCCATTGAGGAAAACAGGGAACACCCTCTTGTGTTTTCCTCCTAGGTGCCATTAATACAAAATTCATTTGATATATTCTTGCCTTGTCTATTGGATGCATGGAGTAAATCTTGTTTTTTCTACTGTTTAATGTCTTCTAAGGCATAGATCTAGATTTTTGCAGCATTTATCTTGATCACTTAACTGCAGATCTGAAGATATTAGTAGTCATTTCTGCTATTAGGGCTATTTGTTATGTGCAGCAAAACTGGTCTTTTTTTGCACGCTTGGAATTAAGATTCATACTAACAACTGGCGTCTCCACACGGGTTTACGATTACGACCACTTTTGTTTTTCTAATCCTTGCATATCCAGCTGCTTAAAACCCTAGGATTTCTCTTCAGCCCCTTGTTTTTTCTCTTCTTGAAGTTTTTTTTAACCTATAAAACCCTAAAAAAGTAAAAATTCTGACTTCCATGTGTTTTCGGACCTATTGCGCAGGTGACAGACATCAGCCGTAGTTGAGACAACAACTTTTTCTGAAACCTGCCGCCAAGAGTGCTGAAAGTGCAGGTCACACTTTTTGGCCCAAAACCTATGACTTGGACCTTTAGGGCACACTTTACAGCCCATAAACTGCAACCTCTGCTAAAAACAGGTCAGAAACTGCGACATGGACTTTTTGCAGGGATTTTTCTGAAAGTTTTCTAGGCTTGTCTGAGCCTCTGTTTAGGGTAGTCTGGCCTTCGTCTCCACCCATTTTAGACCTGTACTTGTTCTGTTTTTCTAAAATAAGTGTGAACCTAGCCCCCTAGGGCTTTAGTACGCTCCACTTTTTGTAGAAGAGTTTTTACTGTTGCAGGTTTTCTGAAATTTCAGAGTCTTCAACCTTTTTTTTTCATATCTGATACCTCACATTCAGATCCACTTCAGATTGGCTTGTTATCCATAAAAATCACCTCATATAGCTTTTTTTGGGTTTTCCTGTAGGGTTCACTCTATTTCCCTTCAAGAGATAGCCTTTTGCCACTTTTTTTACAACCATTTTTTGTTGTTGTTTTCTGCACCACTTTCCAGTAGATTTTGCCTTTTAGATCCCTGTCCCTCTTGACCTTATATCCATTAGATTTTTTAGTGTGTTTTGATTAGTTTTTTACTCACCTATAGACTAGTTGTTGAGAGACCTACCTCCTTGGGTTCAGATTATTGCATTATTAGCTGTTTATTTTCTGTTTTTGTAGGCCTATATACTTTCATTTGCAGGTTCATTTATAGCTATACAACAACACTCTTTCTTTTTCTCTACAAACGTCTGGGTTTAAAAATTAAAATTTACACACTTTTACACACACATCCTAAGAGAAAAAGGGATTGGTTAACACCACCAAGAAAAGACTCTAAAACATTGAAATATTTTGATCCTGCACCTCTTTGCCCTTGTTTCGACATTTTAATCATTTGATCCTGCACCTCCCTGCCCTTGTCGGTCTCTTTTTCTTTTGTGCCATGTTTGTGTCGCCACCATTGCACCACCAAGGAATTTATCCCAGAGACTTCTTGGCCTTCATCCTCAGTTTCCAGCAGGAAGACTTACTCCTCCGCGTAGGGTTCGAGTTAGTCCCCCACCGAGTCCACACACCAACTCTTCTTCTGGTCCTTTGGGTTCTCCTTCTCACTCCACCTTCGGTTCACCCCCTGACACCTTCACCATGTCTGGTGCAGGACCTGCTGCTGGTGGTAACCCCGGCCATTAGGCTGGGAATACCACTAGTGGGACCGCAACAGACACTACCACGGCTACGCCCTTGCTACCTTTCATGGCAGGCCTCAGCCTCCCTGATTTTGATCAGTTGATAAACAAACCTATAGACCATGATGCTAGTTGGCCTGCTATGCCAACAAAGCTACCTTCAGACATCCCAAAGTTTGAACGCCTTGCTGGAGAAGATCCTTCAAATCATATTCGATCTTTCCACATGTGGTGTTCGTCTAACTCAATTACCGATGACTCTGTCTGTCTTCAGTTGTTCCAATGAACGCTTATAGGTAAAGGTTCTAAGTGGTATGTTGATCGAGCCCCTTCCTCCCATACCACCTTTGCGACTCTTGCCCGGGATTTTTTGTCTTACTTCCAACTTCCCCTTCGTTACGACATTGGTACCAAAATCTTGACCTCTTTCCATTAATCGTCTGCAACCCGCCTTTCCAACCATGTTATGGAATGGTAGAGAAGAAAGAGCCTATGTCGAGCCCCTACCTTCGAAGACTGTGTCTACATGAACTGGTTCCTTAGATCTCTCTTGCCACCTATCAGGAAAGATGTCGCATCACACTTTCCTCAAACCAAAGAAGCCGCTCTCCAAATTGCGTTAAGATATGACTTGATCTACGCTCAGTCAGGTTATGTTTATACCATTCTACCTGATCTTCCTAGACCCAATGGTGCTAACGCATCGGGGGCATCTCACGCCGCCGACGGTATCGTTGGAGCTCTCTTTAATCCATATGCTCAACCTCCCATGGGCTATGGTTTTCCTCAGGGAGGGGCCAACACCTCCTGCAATTTTCCCCCTCCCAGCAGCACGTATCTAGGATACGACATGCCTCCTCTTTTTTCCCAACTTCCTTTTTATCCGTATCCACAACCTGGTGCTCCAGCTCCTCCAAAATTAGCACCTCCTCCTCTGTTACCTTCTCAACCCCCGCAACAGCAGCCACCGCCCCCTCCGGGGCAGGTGTACGCACAGCAGGTCATGACTAATCCTCCTCCCTCAAAAAAGAAGAGGAAAAGCACCCAAAATAAAGCTACCCCTGGTAATCTTGGACCCAATCAAGGTAATGCTCCTAACACTACAAACTAGCAACAAGGCACTTAGCCGAAGCAGGGTAGGCCTCTTCGTATGAACAAGCCCTCTTCTTGTTGTGGTGTTTATGTTCATTATATGCATGATTGTCCTCTTCTAATATAGATACGATAGCTATGGGAGTATTAAGCAACAATGAGAGGATAGCAAGTCGTCCCTTTCATTCCTCCGAGTCCTGCACCTAGTCAACCGGCTATGCTTACTGATCCTTTCCCTCAGCAAGGGTTTGTGGCTACCAAACCACTTAAAGATCAGACGACCACTCAACCTCCTCCATCTGGTTCCCCCGATTACCAGATTCTCATGATGTCCTCTGATCAGCCTTCTAAACCACCTTCCCCTGGCCCTTCAGTTTCAGTTGGTATTCATGAACCCCTTTATCCTCCTGGAATGGTTCCTCCAGGCCTTAACCACCTCGGAGCCATCCCGCCAGGCCATTACCCCTCTGGTTAGATATCGTTCCTATCTCCCCTAATAGGAGTGTACACAGTACCTGTTATGGCCACCCTCTCTCTTCCTAACCTGACCCTTGGGATTCTTTTCTAGTACCTCCAACCTCCAACCGCTACCCCTCCTGGTCAACCCAAACCTTATCTTACTTTGACCCCAGTTCAATCGGTTCCTATGACTTCTCCTGCTGCAACGGTGCCTCATTCACCTCAACAAGAACCACTCCCCGTTGCGACCGCTTCGGGTAAGAAGGGAAAAGCTCGCAAGAGGGCATCAAAGGACAAGGCTGCCCCAAAAAACCCTGCCCCTCCTTGGCCTCCAAAGCATACCATCCAGTTTGCTTTGTGTGATGTTGTCGGCCATGCCACCCACACTTGTCCTTAGTTTCCTCACCTTAAGTCCATGGTCAATGAGACATTTTCGGAATCTGATATCCCAGAGGTATATGTCACTATACCTGATTCAATACCAAAACTCAAGCCATTCCGCAAAAATCACCCTTGTGCTTTGTGTGATTTCCATGGTCACTACACTCACGTCTGTCCTCGCCTTGAAGAGTATCACTCCTCTTTTGAAGCCTTACACAGGTTCGAGACCAAGCGCAATGAGTCCACCACTCCCTTATCTGTGCATCTTGCTTCGACAACACTAGAAGACACGAATGCTCCCATTGACATTCCCCCTTATGATGTCGAGATAATGGGGCCTTGGTCCTCCATCTGCTATCTATCATCATCCATGAGACCCTCGATGGAAGTCCCCTTAGAGACTCCCCCTGATGTTTCATCTGACCTCCCTTCAGTGATTACCCTAGGCTCAACATCGGTAGATCATTTATCTGATTAATCTTCTATCACCACTTATGATGATGCGCATGTGAACCTCTCTTCTCATGATGATGAGTTAGGTAGCTTCACTGTGTCAGGTGGTATTTCTTCCACCAGTCACCCCATCCTCTATTACGATGATGAAATTGTAGAAGTAGTCACCACCCCTGACTTTATCTATCCCCCCTTGCACCAAACACATACATCCAAACCACAACCACCTTGTGGCCATTACATGGACACCTAATGTTCGAGTAAGGGGGCACTCATATCTGCGAATCCAGGAGAAGAAATTCTCCACAACTCTTCCAGTGTATCTAGTCGTGTCAGCCTTAGTACCATGATTCTTCTACATTTATAAGAACATCTAGCATATCATATCACTTCAGATCACTCTAGGGATGATACCCATCATCATTCCTTCATATTACATAAACAACCCAGTCCTTTCAACATTGTTGTTGACCAACCTGTGAATTTTCTGGGAGAGCACTAGTTCATTATCCCAAAATCCTCTCTTTGGGATAGTGACACCATGAATGCCAATCTGGAAGCTTAAAGTCCATTTGATTCACATATGCGGTACCAAAAGAGATTGGTAATCCTTCATTCCCTTTCTCAAACTGCATAACCATATAAAAAACAAATGGCACCCCACATCATTAAAATGTGTTTAGATTCCCCTTTTTATAAATACATTTTGGCATGACCACAACATGCTTGGGGGCATCTATGCCCCTCAACCATAAAAATCCCAGATCTCAATAAAAAACAACGCTGAAACCCCCTTCCTCTGACAGGTCACATTTTCCAGGTCATTTCCTGGGATAGGTCGGAGTTTTTTGCCCAGTATCTGCTACCCAGGATGCAGAACAAACCCTAAAAAGTGCGACCTCGCTTGTTCATGAGCTCTGGGTACCTAAACTAAACTTCCAACCCAATGAAATGAAAGAGTAAGATTAGGCATCTTACCTGCAACTGATGGATCTCAAATTCCAATGGTCAGTTTGTCCACTACGATCACCACAAGATTTAGGCCCTCCTCTCCTCACTACATTCACCACAACTCCACCTACAAATGAGTGAATTTGGAAGGAAATGCCTTATTAAAAGAAAACCCATGATTTTTCTTTCGCTTGCTATGGCGAAACCATAGCTCAGTTTGACGAATCGTCTATACCATTGGAAATATGTCACCAATCCCTCGAAATGGTATCTGTTAGTTTTTAGTAACTTGATACTTCACTAGGACACATTTCTTCCATGAAGCGTCACTTCAACCCTCCTCAAAATCAAATTTCTTCACTTGCAAGACTCATATTTGGGGGCACCACTTTGCCTCCATACTGGTCCACGCTCGTGTCAGCTTTCGTCGTGAGTTACCATCTTCTACTCATGTTTTCATAGTACCCATTGGACCCTTTCTTCTATTTGGTAGAACCATTGAGTCAATTTTGTTTAAAGCATCTGAGTTGAGTCATCATTGCATTCATGGAGTCTATCCCAAGTCCCTTTGAATCCCGTTATAGTCATCCATCCTTCATTGTTTGGTCCCTCTCTCGTGTCGCACATTATGGCCTTCATTCCCATTGTTCAATATCCCTCATAATATTATGATAGTTTCTTCCAGGTCATCCATGCCATTTATGCTCTAACAAGGGAATTCATCCATTTTCTATTCAGTACCCCCCATTTCATCATCATCATTGGTGTCAGTATGTCGGTCGCTCTACTATTTTCTCTCTTGCCTTCGTTGAGGATCCCTTATTGCCTCACCTATGGTGGACCTCCTTCTGTTGACATCAGCTCATTCATTCCAGAAGACAGGTCTAGAGGGTAGTGTACCTTGGTTCCAACTTCCATTCTTGTTCGGTGCCTCGGATCAGGCAAAGTGTAGTGTCCCTTCTTGGTGAGATAACGTTGATGACACTTAGAGAGGGTGATTTTGATATAATGATATAATATTATGAATGATAGACTTATGGACATGATTATATGCTATAGAATTGGTTTGGGTCACCTGGTTTCTATATGGCTATGATAATATCTATGGTTTTGTGTATAAGAAGCAATTTTGGTTAAGAGCATATTAGCTATGTTTTCTCTTTCTGTATCCTAGTTTTGAAATAGGTGTATGACATGGATGGTGATCCACGATTGGGACACATAGATCCATGGATTCTCATGGTTATGTGGAGCATATGGTTAAATTATGATTTATGGATAATACGTTACTTGTAGTATTATATATATGTCTAACCTTGTACTGAGCAGGATGTGGTAGGGGGCCTGGTCCTTTTCAACAAGGATGTTCAATTATGAATGACTGTGGAAGTCTTGCACCATTCTTGGTAAAATGTGATTAAGTTAACTTCATTGTGAAATTCATATGATTCCTTGATCTATGATATTTTCATGTGTCAGGTCTTCGAACAAGGCCTTACCAATGAACCGTCAAATGGGTAAAAGCTCACAATTAGTACCATAAGGAGAAACACAGAGTTTCAAAGCACAGTAGATGAGAAAGCATAGAAATTAGGGCATGGAGTCCTAAATCCAAGAAATATAAAGACGTGGAGTCTTGTATATTCAGGGCATGGAGTCCTAAAATCTAAAAAGATCAAGTTATGGAATCTTAGATCTTTGGAGTAAATCAGGGCGCGAAGTCCTCAATCTACTAAGACATGGAGATGCATGAAATAGGTGTGCGGAATCCCTATTCTCTAAAATAAAAATACCACTCATGGATAAACTTCCTTAAATAAAATCTCAATCTGACAATTCTGAAATGACTTTCTAAAAATAGAAAGTCATGTCTACCATCTCAAGCATGACTTTCCAAAAATAGTAAATCTCCTTGCATATATTGGTAATCTAGAATAGTTGAAGGAAATTAAATTAAGTTATCATTAATCAATCCTAATAGTTAAATATTGACTTAATCTTCAATATTATTATTATTATCATTATCTTTTATGAGAACATGATATTTTTTTTAAAAGGGAATTACAAATTAACTTCATCTATTCAATCAATTCACACCTCTCTCCTTCATGACTCTCTTGGCTCTATGTAACTCTCTCTATTTTAAATATTACATTACACTCTCTTGTATGCACTCATCAAAGAATGACATATTTCTCTTACACTCATTAAGTATATGTCATAAAATATTCCTCTTACACTCTCTTTAATGCATATGTTACACTCTCCTTAAATAAGACATGCATACCTCTCCTTAATGGCACAAGTGACACTCCTCTAAATGGAATACAATGCATTCATATCACTCTTCCTTTATGACAATAATTTGTTGCTCCTCCTATATATGAGTCTCATGTATTCTCACTTGAGGAGGGAGGGTGATGCCAAGAGTGGAAGAGACTTTAGGAATATTGTGAGAGGGAGAGATATGGAGAATATCCAATTGCTTCCAAAATAAATATGAATTCCTTACTAATATACTAAGTATCTATTGAGGTTGAACATGAGTGGTATTTAGAGGAAGTGAAAACTATCTTCCTCAGTTTGCCTTGTATCTCTCTCTACTGTTGCATTGTGGTATTGGTTGTGAGCTTTTGCAGCTCAGGAGTTCCAGGGGGAGAAGTTCTTTCTGGATATGGTTGGGAGGAAAACCAGGTGGTTCATGATGAGTTGGTAAGGATATTGGCTTTGGAGCATAATATTATTGAAGCTGGAGCATACATCCATCCTTTTGGAGTTGTACAAATTCATTGCCAGGTATGTGGGTCAAATTATATTATGTAATTTTGTAGTTTATTTCATAGCTTTTTCTTGTTTGGTTGTTTGTTAAAACTTACATGTATATGAAGTGTTGCACACTAAATGTGAGGAAATTTCATAATGATTGTAGAATTATTTTCTTGTCTAGTGTTGAATCAATTGAAAGAAAGTCCCAATGGATGAATCTTGTAGGCTGTCATGAATTAGATGAAAATGTTTTAATGGCTTAAATTCTGTTCTCCTCCTCTTTTTACAGCTCTAGATAAGTTTTCATACTATGTGTTTGATAGAAGTCATAAATGAGATTGTAGGATTTTTGGGTTGTTGGTGATTTGAAGAATCGCATTTTTGGGCATCCCTGTTACGATTCAGCTTAGATTCAGTGGGTATTCATACCATTTGGCCATTTCACCCTGACTTTGATTTCAAAAATCAAGTTTTCGGACATCGATTCCCAAATTAGCTCTGTTTTGTAGATTTGCTACTGCATGTAGGAACCGCCTATTGTTTTTTTTTGCTGTTTGGTTCTTTTTATATTGGATCTACCTCATAATTTATACTAATGAATCTGATATAGGCTAACCACTTGGAAATTTTGTTTAAAGTCTAAATTTTTAATACTTTGAAAATTTAAATAACTTATGGCAAAATGTTTTATGACTGCCAACTTTTTGTCAAAATTCCCCAACGGTTGTACCTTACAGCATTGTCAGCTATGTTTAAAATTCCTAAATATTTATATTCATTGGTATAGATTCAACAATGAATATGGCTGATAGTCTACTTATATTTTAAGTTAAATTATTGACACTACTCACAAAAAAAATGATGTCATGTAAATTTTGGATTCATATTAGCTAATTGTTGTGAAAACACCTTAAAGAGATAATGGTTGTAAGTGTTTGGCAAAATGGCTCAATGGTTGTACATTTCATGCTTGAAATTTTTTTGTCATAATGTTCAATGGTTGCATCTAATTACGTTTATGAACCATCCATAAAACAAAAAGCCTTAAGTTAATTTAGGATTTGCAATCAAGGTGTTTCTAGTGTAATAACTCCATTGAGTTAAAGGGTCCTGCTGAAAAGTCAGAATTGGGGTAAGTAATTTGTTGCAATATTAGCTCACATATAAATTCCTAATTATTGGATGCCAACCCTATATAATTTGAGTTATCTTTTTAAGAAAATAATTCTTAAGCATGTTATTTAGGACAAAATCAAATTAGTCACTCTTGAAAACATTTGATTACAACCGAATTAACAGTTAGCTTATTGTAAATTGTAGTTCATAATGGTTGATATTTATTCATCCCACTAAATAATTTATATTTTAAAGGTGATTTTAGTCTTGAGAAGCAATTATTATGGTTGTATGTTTTGGATCTTGATAAACCTTGAACCTTGTAGCTTTGAGGATAAGTTAGTAGAATTTAGGGTTAGTATAAAGGACACCAATAACTTCTATGTCCTAAAATAATAATATAAAAAAATATATCGCATATTGATTTAATATAATATTTCTCTACAATAATTATGGTAGGTAAGGTTGGGACCTTACATATGGTATCAGAGCTAGTTACAACACTAGGGCCTAATGGTCCAACATGCTTACTTGTAGGTTGATGATGCATAAATGTTGATTTTGCATACATGTTGAGTTGTTTTATATCTTGACTTGGAAGCATATTGGTTGCATAGAGGATATTATTATCATTATGTCATTTAGAAACTCATGAAAAAAAAAAAATATTATTTCTTATATTCCTTTATATTTTTGTTAAGACATATTATTAGAAATATGTTAAAATGCTTAAAGACATGCTGCAAAAGGATGTGCTTGAGAAAGTTTGGGTTAAACCCAAGTATGTGAATGACATGATTTTTACTCGATGAGTGAGATAGGTGGAGTGCATGCAGTGTTTCATAAATGTTTAAATGCATCATTTTTAATGTGATGTGGGTTTAGTAGCCATCTTTACTAGCTGAAATCGTATCTACCAAGAAAAATACTAGCTTAATCTGGACTATAGTATGATGACCTTGTTGTGTATACTTTGGGAACGAGTAACAAGTATAAGGCTGATATTCAATTAACATGATGATTGAGTTCATCATTTTTTGACTCTTTTCTTACCTACACTAATGGAAACTTAACAAAATCTACCTTGAAGGATGTCACTTTAATTGTGAATGTAGATTCAAGCGTAATGTATGTGCATTAATTAGATGTGTTAAAATATGATTTGGGAATACATTCTTAATGAATAAGAATGAAATTCCTCTTATTTCTTTGACATGATTTTGTGTAGTTTGGGTTGACATTCTGCAACAAATAGCTTGAAATGACTCAAATACTAGGCTGAGGTATGACCTTCCTATAAACAAGAGGCTTAAATGACTAGTGCATGAAGCGTTGTGGAAGCCATTTTAAGGAACATTTGAAGGTTATGTTTTACTTAAGCTAACGTATGGGTGTGGGATCCGTACTAGCATATATCTATGAGAAACTTTATGGGTGTGGAATCCATACTAACATATTCTATGAGCTAATGTATGGGTGTAGAATCCATACTAGTATATATCTAGGAGAAATTGTATGGGTATGGAATCCATACTAGCATATAACTATGAGCTAATGTATAGGTGTGGAATCCATGCTAGCCTATATATCTAGGAGAAATTGTGTGGGTGTAGAATCCATACTAGCATATATCTATGAGCAAATTTATGGGTGTGGAATCCATACTAACATATACCTATGAGCTAATGTATGGGTGTGGAATCCCTACTTGCATATATCTAGGAGAAAATGTATGGGTGTGGAATCTATACTAGCATCTATCTATGAGCTAAGTAGCGAGTTAAGGTATGGGTGTGGAATCCATACTAAAATATATCTATGAGCTAAGTAATTCTTATGGTTAGAATATTTTGATGGAATATTAGAGACATGATTAAGGAGGAATGATTATGGGTAATTAAATTTAAATGGATATAGATTCGTAACATGATTTTTCTTGAGATTTAAATCCATTATTTTATTTTTATTACAAATGAAGATACTAAGATTGGTATATTTAATGCCATTAGGTGGTTTAGAATGTTTATAGTAACTGATTTAAAATAGAATGTGTGAACTAGGTGTCTATCCTCTAGTATTGTAATCCTTTTGTATGTGTTGGATTTAGGTAGAATTAAAATTATTTTCAAATTATTAGAAAAATATTATTGTAATAAGTTGATGAAATATATTTTCTATTGAATAATATCTTTAACGATTTTGACAGTTGAACATTGGTTGAATTCTATTTAACCAAATTAATTAGAGAAATTAAGAGGATTGAACTCGTATACTGCTATAAACTATTGTAAGTTAGGCGATCGAGTCTAAATTCATATTGTTTATAAATTGTTAAGAGAATGACATGTTTAGAAGGTAAACATTTATGTGGTGATAACTTTTTTTTATTTGAACTTAAAAAAAAAGTATGTGATTAATGAAAGGCTTAGTTGAGTTCTTGTTATGCAAGAATATGTGCTTGTGATATTTTTTGAGGGATAAATTGAAAGAAAGTGAGATCACATTTTGATGAATTGGAATTATTGCATGATTTAGAAGCCTAAGATGATTGTATTGTATTTGGAATGGAAGAGATTGTTGGATTTAGGAATTTTTTGTTGAGATGTATAGTTGTATGACTATTTATTGGTCCTACAAAATGTTGTAATAATTTGAGAGGGTAGTAATTCTCAAGGGTTTAACTTTAGGCTAGAAATTCCCTTGTGATAGTATAAATATTATTTAGATTCAACAATATTCATCACATTTTGAGAAATGTGTTTTTTTTATAGTTTGTTGTCGCATACATATTAATAGTAAGTAATAAGACATAGAACCAAACGAATTGATTAATTACTGAATAGAAATCATGATTGATTTCAAAGTTGGAAAACAAATTGACTTATAGTTATCAAGGTAGATTCAATAATATAGATACTGTATTTTCATAATTATGAGAGTTGTTTTTTATTACAAGACACCTTCAAAATGCTATCATTAATTTTCTTTTGGAATGAATATCTTCTAACAGAGTCATTCATAATTGATTCTCAAGTTATAAAAGTAAATAATAATTAGGATTATGGAAAATAAAGGAATGGTATATAATACATAAGTGGGTCAATGAAGACTCTATCAAACCTTAGCTTGTTGGTTTATTAAAAAAAAAAAAAATGGTGCCTTGAACTTCAAATTGTGATTTTTCCTAAAGAGTAAACTTCTAGTTAAAAAAAAAAAAACAAAACTAAAGGTGGATCCTAGATACTTTGATTGCAAGGATGTCTTATGGAATGAAAATGGGAAACTTGGATTGAGAAGACATAGATCAAGTCGGATGTAAGAGTGGGTTCTATATATGACATCATGTTTTGTTGCATAATTTCACTCACAATTGTATGTGGATGAATTTATGGTTATTGTATGCAAATTTGATTGTGATATGGGATGGACCATCACTGTTGTTTATACAACCAATGTGTGATCTATTTATAGCTTGAAAAAGCTCAAAATAATACAAAACCCAGAACATAACAATGTAGGATTCATACAGACTACGAGAAAGAAGAACATGTAGAATATCAAATTATTATAGATAACTTAAGTAGATTTCATATCAATTACATAAAATAGTATTTTGATATGGTACTATAAATTGTATGGATGGTTTTGATATATAAATATTTGGTATTTTATATATCAAAACATGCATAATATAGCATGGATATATTTTCTACTTGACTAAGAATGATACATTTCAGTTTTCATTGAGTTGCTTCCAAATTAGAAAACATTAAACTATGGATTGGCATGATGAAAAATATATCAAATACATATACATAAGGTTAAAAACTTAATGATAGGATAATCGAAAAGAACTAAGTATCTTCTGACTATAGGAAAAAACTTCGGGCCAAGTTTAACCTAAGAGGGGGAGTATGTAGTGTCCCTTCTTGGTGAGATAACGTTGATGACACTTAGAGAGGGTGATTTTGATATAATGATATAATATTATGCATGACAGACTTATGGACATGATTATATGCTATAGAATTGGTTTGGGTCACCTGGTTTCTATATGGTTATGATAATATCTATGGTTTTGTGTATAAGAATAGATTTTGGTTAAGAGCATATTAGCTATGTTTCCTCTTTCTGTATCCTAGTTTTGACATAGGTGTATGACATGGATGGTGATCCAGGATTGGGACACATAGATCCATGGATTCTCATGGTTATGTGGATCATATGGTTAAATTATGATTTATGGATAATACGTTACTTGTAGTATTATATATATGTCTAACTTTGTCCTGAGCAGGATGTAGTAGGGGGCCTGGTCCTTTTCCAACAAGGATGTTGAATTATGAATGACTGTGGAAGTCATGCACCATTCTTGGTAAAATGTGATTAAGTTAACCTCATTATGAAATTCATATGATTCCTTGATCTATGAGATTATGATGTGTCAGGTCTTCGAACAAGGCCTTACCAACGAACCATCAAATGGGTAAAAGCTCACAATCAGTACCATAAGGAGAAATGCGGAGTTTCAAAGCACAGTAGATGAGAAAGCATGGAAATTAGGGCGTGGAGTCATAAATCCTAGAAATATAAAGACATGGAGTATTTTATATTTAAGGCGCAAAGTCCTAAATATTTAAAATGATCAAGTTATGGAATCTTAGATCTTTGGAGTAGATCAGGGCACAGAGTCCTCAATCTACTAAGACACGGAGATGCATGAAATAGGGGTGTGGAATCCCTATTCTCCGAAAGAAAAATACCACTCATGGATAGACTTCCTTAAATAAAATCTCAATCTGACAATTCTGGAATGACTTTCTAAAAATAGAAAGTCATGTCTACCATCTCAAGCATGACTTTCCAAAAACAGTAAATCCCCTTGCATAAATTGGTAATCAAGAATAGTTGAAGGAAATTAAATTAAGTTATCATTAATCAATCCTAATAGTTCAATATTGACTTAATCCTAAATATTATTAGTATTATCATTATCTTTTATGAGACTATGATATTTTATTAAAAGGGAATTACAGATTAACTTCATCTATTCAATCAATTAACACCTCTCTCCTTCATGACTCTCTTGGCTCTACGTAACTCTCTCTATTTTAAATATTACATTACACTCTCTTTTATGCACTCATCAAAGAATGGCATATTCCTCTTACACCCATTAAAGATATGTCATAAAATATTCCTCTTACACTCTCTTTAATGCATATGTTACACTCTCCTTAAATAAGGCCTGCATACCTATCCTTAATGGCATAAGTTACACTCCTCTAAATGGAATACAATGCATGCATATCACTCCTCTTTTATGACAAGAATTTGTTGCTCCTCCTATATATGAGTCTCATGTATTCTCACTTGAGGAGGGAGGGTGATGCCAAGAGTGGAAGAGACTTGAGGAATATTGTTAGAGGGAGAGATATGGATAGTATCCAATTGCTTCCAAAACAAATTTGAATTCCTTAATAATCTACTAAGTATAAATTGAGGTTGAACATGAGTGGTATTTAGAGGAAGTGAAAACTATCTTCCTTAGTTTTTCCATGTATCTCTCTCTACTGTTATATTGTGGTATTGGTTGTGAGCTTTTTCAGCTCGGGGGTTCTATGGGGAGAAGTTATTTCTGGATATGATTGGGAGGAAAACCGGGTGGTTCATGATGAGTTTGTAAGGATATTGGCGTTGGAGCATACTATTATTGGAGCTGGAGCATACATCCATCCTTTTGGAGTTGTACAAATTCACTTATGTGGGTCAAATTATATTATGTATTTTTGTAGTTTATTTCATAGCTTTTTTTTGTTTGGTTGTTTGTTGAAACTTACATGTATATGAAGTGTTGCACACAAAATGTGAGGAAATTTCGTAATGATTATAGAAGCATTTTCTTCTATAGTGTTGAATCAATTGAAAGAAAGTCCTAATGGATTAATCTTGTAGGTTGTCATGAATTAGATGAAAATGTTTTAATGGCTTAAATTTTGTTCTCCAACTCTTTTTACAGCTCTAGATAAGTTTTCATACTATGTGTTTGATAGAAGTCATAAATGAGATTGTAGGATTTTTGGGTTGTTGTTGTTTTGAAGAATCACATTTCTGGGCATCCCTGTTGCGATTCAGCTCAGCTTCAGGGGGTATCCGTACCATAAGGCCATTTCACCCTGACTTTGATTTCAAAAATCAAGTTTTCGAACACTAATTCCCAAATCGGCTTTGTTTTTCAGATTTGCTACTGCATGTAGGAACCGACTATTGTTTTGTTTTGCTGTTTGGTTCTTTTTATATTGGATCTACCTCATAATTTATACTAATGAATTTGATATAGGCTAACCAATTGGAATTTTTTTTTAAAGTCTAAGCTATTAATACTTTGAAAATTTAAATAAATTATGGCAACATGTTTTATGACTGCCAACTGTTTGTCAAAATTCCCCAACGGTTGTACCTTACAGCATTGTCAGCTATGTTTAAAATTCCTAAATATTTATATTCATTGGTATAGATTCAACAATGAATATGGCTGATAGTCTACTTATATCTTAAGTTCAATTATTGACACTACTCACAAAAAAATGAAGTCATGTAATTTTGGATTCATATTAGCTAATTGTTGTGAAAACACCTTAAAGAGATAATGGTTGTAAGTGTTTGACAAAATGCCTCAACGGTTGTACATTTCATGCCTGAAAATTTATTGTCATATTGTTCAATGGTTGCATCTAATTACGTTTATGAACCATCCATAAAACAAAAAGCCTTAAGTTAATTTAGGATTTGCAATCAAGGTGTTTCTAGTGTAATAACTCCATTGAGTTAAAGGGTCCTGCTGAAAAGTCAAAATTGGGGTAAGTAATTTTTTGCAATATTAGCTCACATATAAATTCCTAATTATTGGATGCCAACCCTATATAATTTGAATTATCTATTTAAGAAAATAATTCTTAAGCATGTTATTTAGGATAGAATCAAATTAGTCACTCTTGAACACATTTAATTACAACCAAATTAACAGTTATCTTATTATAAATTGTAGTTCATAAAGGTTGATATTTATTCATCCCACTAAATAATTTATATTTTAAAGGTGATTTTAGCCTTGAGAAGCAAGTATTATGGTTGTATGTTTTGGATCTTGATAAACCCTGAACCTTGTAGCTTTGAGGATAAGTTAGTAGAATTTAGGGTGTAGTATAAAGGACACCAATAACTTCTATGTCCTAAAATAATAATAAAAAAAATATATCACATTTTGATTTAATATAATATTTCTCTACAATAATTATGGTAGGTAAGGTTGGGACCTTACACAAAGGGACTCATCATTTCCCTTTGACTTGATTGCTTCTCAGCTCCAGCTCCTTTCAGCATGATCGAGATCCGTATACTCAATGGTTTAGTGATGCAGCAGCTAATATCGGTGATTCCCGGGGGTGTGTGAGATGTCTCAGCCCTCATAAAGGGGAGGCCCAATAGGTAGCCCCCCACACACTCAGATGACCTCTTCATTACAGCCTTCAATGCAGCTGCATACATTTGATGATGTCAGCCTCAGCCGCTTGCAACGCCTTTTTATTTGCATATATCAGTCAGATTTTTAGAGCCCTTTAATTTTTTCAAGGGCATCTGGGTTGCGTTTATATCTCATGTACTTAGATATCATTGTACAAGTCCTGGCTCTTATCCCAGGCACAATATTTATGTGGGATTCGTTATTGTGTTGTTTATCTGGCTCATTTTTATGCCATCATGTGTTATATTGGCCAGTCCCATGGTTTTTCAGACGCCTTATTGTTTGTACTTTGCCTCAGCGGGCATAGGTATGCCTCCCCTGCAACCTATAGCATAGGTACTCATGCTTCAAAAAGGACTTGTCACACCTGTAAGTCTCACCTCCTCAGGGACTAGTTCTCTCAGCACTTTAGTCTACCTTATACTTCTCGCTCTTTAACTTCCCCTTCGATGTCTAGTGATTGAGTTCTTACAACGTAATTCGGCCATACGATTAGCTCCTAATGCTCACACGCTAGGGGGCAATCCGTTACACCATTTTTTGGTCATCTAACCTATCGTCATTAGATGGACCTAGGTACACCATGTAAGACCAATTTTACCCCAAGTAAAATTGCTTTCACTATGAAAATAACTTAGTAAACCACCTTTATTAATTTGTTTATGGTCTAAATAGGAAACCCCATGAGGAAATATTAAATAAATATACATTTGTTTGATTTTCCTCAAGGAATAATTAGTTAAACAATAGTTTAATTAATATTTCTGGTTATATTTAACCCAAAACAAGGAAATTAATTAGATAAATCATTATTTATCTCACTATTTTCTAAGAATAATTGTTTAAATATTATTTA
Source organism: Pinus albicaulis (assembly GCA_034641835.2). NCBI lineage: Eukaryota > Viridiplantae > Streptophyta > Pinopsida > Pinales > Pinaceae > Pinus > Pinus albicaulis. The sequence goes on from CM076583.1 coordinate 290,566,137, forward strand.
AATAATATTCTTTGTTAAATATGACTAATTCACCCTTAAAGAATTAAATAGATCATTATTTGTTTGATTATTACTTAAATACATCCTTAAAATGATAAATAAATCATTTATTTATTTATTATTTACAAATAAAGGGATTTGACCCAAGTCAAATTCATTTTCCCTCCAAAAAATATAATAAAATATTCCATAAAAGTTGGATCTTGATTTGGTTAATAATATTTTAATTATCCGCCAACATCTAGACTAACTCAATATTTTGTTATAAATTGAAGGGTTTTCCCATTCATTTACCACCTTTTTTTGCCTAAAGATCACTCTGGATCTAAACTTTTGGTCTGGCTATTGATCCATAATCATAGCCATATTTTTCCATTTTTGTCTAGGTTTTCTACAGCATCAAGAGAGAAGAATTCTAGATCTGAAGTGCTGAGGACTTACAAGAACCCATCCCATTGAGGAGAATAGGGAACACCCTCTTGTGTTTTCCTCACAGGTGCCATTAATACAAAATTCATTTGATATATTCTTGCCTTGTCTATTGGATGCATGGAGTAAATCTTCTTTTTTCTACTATTTAATGTCTTCTAATGTATAGATATAGATTTTTGCAGCATTTATCTTGATCACCTAACTGCAGATCTAAAGATATTAGCAGTCATTTCTACTATTGGGGCTGTTTGTTATGCACAACTAAAGTGGTCGTTTTTCGCACGCTTGGAGTTAAGATTCATACTAACACTCCAGCCTCATTTTACACTGTTAGGAATGTAGGCATGGTGGAGTAATGTGAAGTTTGCTACATTGTTGGTTGCTCACACCAATGATATAAGGTGCCGAAACATTCTCCATGTTGAAACCCTCTAGGGGATTCCTTCTGTCTTTTTACCATCATCTCCTTGATTTATTTGAAAATATCTTGCATAGTTTGGAGAAGAAGTTTTGGGAACTCCTTTTCATCCATTTGTCCCGATGAGATAGGTGTAGTGCTTGACAGGTTGTGCCAAGATTATGATCTCATACCACTATAATATTCCAAATTAGGAAAAACGGGAATATTGAACATAAAACAGAAAATGCAGCAAATATCAATACATCAAACATGAGTATATAATTGAGCCATTTTATTATAAATGAGATCAAAAAGGAAAGTACAAGATCTTGAGGAAAATACACTCAAGCTAGGCAAAACAAGCCTCAAATGACCCTATACATCAATACATGAAAAATGCTACTACATAAGCTGCTAGGAGGCCATGACTATGCAATCCCTGCTAGAAATACTGCTACTGGAAACTATAAATGCATGGATCTGCAGATATAGTACTTAGAAAATGTCGAGATTAGAGATCTAATCTTTCTATCACAATTCCAAGATAACCTAGAAAGGGTTTCCAAAAATACAGAAGATTAAAAATGCAGTCCTAGGGCTGAATTACACTCCGCAGTTGTGTAACTGTTGGGAGGTGGCTGATATCTAAAAATAGTGGATACTCCCCCCCACTAGCTTTCGAGATGAAGGGATGCTCCCATCATAGGAAAATAATCTCAATAACTTGGGTTACAAACCCTCCACTGAAATTGCCCTCATGAATTGCGAATTGTTTTACGGAGACTACGTTGTTGGAGGTGGATGGAGATTGGTCTGATGCCCGATGATGGAATTAACCTTGAAGGAACCTCCCCTGAGTGGGCACTCAAATTCCCCCGAGGATAATAGTGGGATTTCCACCGAAAAAATCCTTGTGCTAAACAACACAACACACTCCTCTAAACATCTGAAGCATGCAGAAAGTCATAAAAGAAAAAACATAAACAATACTCATAATGCTCTCTATGGATTCCATCCCCTTTCTTATATGCATTGTGAGCCTCCTCCCCCTTGGTCCCACTCAATAATGATTCTAATCTCATCGAGACTTCATCCCATTATGATTGTGTTGTCCTCCACTATTTCCACTCTCTCCATGACTACATTGTTGATTTGGTCAACCTTGACCCCATCCACATGCATTGACCCAATTCACACCAAGGGATGATTTATTCAAATAGATACACTGATCCACTTTCATACTAGAAATGGTTTTATTCCTACTAAAGAGATTTAAGGGTATCTCTACCCACTTATTCATCTATTTTATTAGCAAAAGAAAACTTTAATATTCCAACAGATATACATAACAGATCTACAAGTTTCTTCGATTGCAGACCTTTGATTTAAAGAGAAAAGGAATATTTATTTCCTTGATTGATGCCACTAACTTAAGAATAGAGATCTCATATTATCTCACATTGATACTTCTATCAGAATCATTTTTTTCTCTTCCCATAATTCCAACATCTTTGTGATCTTCTAGCCCCCTTTTCTCAACCTTAGCTCTAATACCATGTTGGAAAATCAAAGTAGATGTAGAATATTGATATTTTACTTATATTGATAATTACTTGTGAACATTTTCAAATTCTTATTAATTATTTTTGTGTTATTTTTCATCAAGAAATTATAAAAATGTAAATATGAAGATCACAAGATACAATAGACACAAGATATAAGCTCCATCTTAGGGAAAAACCTAAACAATCCACTTATTATAGAATTAGATCCAAAACAAGGCTTCCAAGACCAAAAGATCTAGACCTTCTCTAATCAACAGGTAAACCCTTCCAAATTTATCTTCAATCAATTTCATGTCAAAGATAGTCAATCTGCTACAAGCCAATATTTCGGTCCTATAATCATAGTTCTGAATTTATTCACTATTTGGCCCTGAAATTAGAATTTTGCAACTCATCCTCCATATTTAGACCTCTAATTATTTCAGAAACCCTTTATCACATGTGAGAAAATCAATTAAGGTCTCTTTCATTTCCTCAATTTTAGCTTCCATCCAAGTCCTTCGCTCTGTCCGTTATTGTGATATCCTAGATCGAACTTACTTGGTTTCTCTCTCAAATGATGACGTAATTTTGTTGGGAAAAATGCTAAGAAGGGGAGTGAATCAATATTTTATAATATTCATAAATGTTTTCTTTTATTCTGATTTTTTTGTGCTACTTTCTTCAAGTAAACCTACATATATACGCGACTTTTATGCAAACAACTAGCATATATAGAGTAAACTTCTATTTCATTTAAATATTCATTTGTTTTTCTTAAACCAGTATGTTAGTGATTCATAAGACATTAGATAAGCACTAAAAAAGTGCAGTAAGAATATAAAGCATTATACACAAGAAACACACATGAACACCAAGGTTTAAGTTGAAAACTCAATGCGGGAAAAAACAACCACTATTGTCATCTCTCTCTTCAATTTTTTTATTATGAAAAACTTCTTACAATATTGTACTACCACAGAATCTTACCAAAATGCAAGAACCCAACTGTAGAAGGATTCAACCTTCAGTTGTTCTCCATCTCCTACTAGAAGGGAACTTCAACCCCCTGATATCATTTACCAGCACCCAATGGAATGGAGTTCTAACCCCTTGATATGATCAAAAAATACTACTGGAATGAAGCTTCGACCTGCTTATTGAAGTCTCCAACGGTCAACATCATCATGGACCAAATTTCATAATATTCACAATGGATCCACCTGCTTCAACACATCACAACTTGTAGGCCACTTTTCATCAAATTTCTAGGTTGAACCTACTAATATCATTTAAGCCTAGTACCATATATCAAAAATAAAATAGATCATTGTACCAAGTCATTCAACCAATCACTAAATCATTGAATCAAATAGTCACTCAACTAATGACCAACTCAAATCAACCAACTTATTCAAAACAGTGAGATCATTGTAACCAAAATATTTGTATTGAACCCAAAAAATTGAATCAACATACTGAATCAATTTCAACCTTGATCAATCATATGACAAAATATGTACTCTACTTTTCTTAAACAAGCCTACATATATACACTCTTTTCATGAATTCAAGTTGTGTACAGATCTCAACATACCAAATTCTGAGCTATTGTCAAATCTCACCTAGACAATGAAATGCACACATTCATACTGAAACATTATGTCAGCCTCAAACAGTTAGATCCTTCATGGAGATTCTTAAACAACTAAATACTCAATCGATTCAACTTCATACATTACTATTAATCCCATATCAATGTGAATACTTCATCGACAGACAACAAAAATACAACAATACTATATAGACAGATCAGACACATTCTTCAGCAGAAACCCTAGATTTAATACATGCTCTTCATAAATCATTTCCACGTGTATACTCTATTTTCAGGAAGTAAACCTGCATACATATTTCAATGTACTGTAGAAAATATTTAGAAGAGCATCATCATGTGTATGTGCCTTCCTAGAGACAAACATGTGTACAGATATGAAAATATAAACTTGTAACTTTGTTACGAATCAGATCTTCAGACATACCTAGATCACGAAATTCAAAAGACTAAACACACGTAAAATGATAAATCTAGAAAACCCATAAGAAAATCATACAATGTATGGTAATTTCAGGTTTAATGATCCTGATCCATCATTGTATTACTGGATGCATATTTATTTCAGATTAACCACTCATTAATAGTCCATAACATGAAATAATACTTTAGATTGAAGTGATCATCAATCACTCCCACATATGTACCCCCTATCACTTTTATCTTCACCTCCTTATATAGGATAGGCATAAGCAAATATCACAGGTCAAAAACTATACTATTTCCGGTAGTAATATTTGACGAGATCAAATATTCATTACTTCGCTCAATATTGAGGGCTAATACCAGGGTAAAGACCCTTGGTATTTAGTGAATCATAGTGCACAAAATTTACACACATTTTCTTCTTCATATCCGCATGTGTACACAACTTTGCTTCATACAACTTGTGTATAGTTCTTCAAATTTTCACCTTTATAATTATTTAGCCTCTGACCTAGATACCTCTCTCTAATCATTCTTTCTATCTGTTCAATCAATCTGTCACCTTTGAACATTCCTGTGTACTCACCCTTTCAATAAATAATTATCCTGCTACAAGTGGGTTTCCATCAAGGACAACACATTCATCCTAATGCCAACAATATCCCCCTTTTGAATTGATGGTAACTACGATGGTTTTTTATCTCCACAACCTATAGATACCTGGAAAACACATGAATGTTTGCAATTCAAATACCGAAGTTACTCTCCCCCTTTGACATTAAGGGAAAAGGGTGGACCAATGACGAATCAAGGTCTCTCTTTTCTTGTAGAGAAAAAATATATGATCTGCACTATAGACTGACCATGCTCTCCCTAAGCCCATGGTGAATCTTCTGAAATATTTTCAATGAAGTACTTGACCTTAAGACTCAACTAAATATGAACTTTCCTATCACCAAGGACTAAAACTTACATCAACCACCAAACCAAGTTGGGTTACATAACATCATCTACCCATGATGGGATTACATATATAAATGACTTGAATTTGAATAGTCCAAACATGACTAAGTATTACAATATTTACATTATGGGTTTTTACATGACCTTTACATCAAATGGAAGATATGAATTTTATAACTAATACCAAAATACTGTAGCATAGCATCATTCAACCAACTACATAAGTTTCTTCAACATTATTGCAAACATAATGTCAACAATGCATCATTAGCAACAAGGCTAATACTTCCCTTGAACCTGTGCTACATGTTCACTGTCAGATCTTCCCACTTCAACTCATACATCAAATAATTTTCATGAATCATAAAATCATAAATGTCATGTTGTATCAACTCATATATCAGCATTACTCAAAACTATTTATAAGTAGCATCAAAAAATAGTAACCATCAACATCAGAACATGAAATCCAAACAATAACTGACTGAAGCATATCATAATCTATTCTTCAGTCTATCTCATTTTTTCTCTATCAAAGAAATATATACGTGATTATTTATACAATAATTCACATATATACATGAATTTATTTCATAAAACCCACATACATAAAGTAAACTCCTGAAAATATCATTTTTTCTTGAAAGAATGAGAAGACTGATAAGCAAAGAGATGAGGCAAAGAAATATCCTTAGGATTTGCTTGAAAGTGTCCACCAATCCCATCAACATGCATGATATCTGGTCTAGTACCTGTTACATAAAGTAAGCTTCAAACCATAGACCTGTATTCTGGTTGATTCACAGCATGAGATTCATCATCTAAGCTAAGACTACATCCTTTCATCATAGGAGTACATATTCGTTTACAGTCTTCCACCCCATATTTATTCAGAATGTGGTTGAGATATTTTGTTTGTGAGAGAAATATTTCATTCTTTGCTTGGTGTAATTGTAAACCAAGAAAGTATGTTATTTTCCCAAGTAAAGACATTCGAAATTCTTGTTGCATAACAGAAGAAAATTTTTGACTCATAGATTCTTCATTGCTGCCAAATATCATATATCTACATAAAAAATAATAATTAGAAATTTATCATCATCTATATTTGTGTACAGGTTACTATTTGCAGACCCTTTTGTGAAAGCTTGTTTTTTAATATACTTTTCAAGAAGATAATACCATGCATGAGGGGCTTTTTTTAGCCCATATAATGCCTTTCTGAGTTTGCAAATAATTTTTACATCATATCCGGAAATAAGCACTTTTTTTTTATCAATATACACTTCTTCTTCTAGATCTCCTTTAAGGAATACATATTTTACGTCCATTTTATAAATTTTGAAATGACGTAAGCTTGAAAATGAAAGGAACATTCTTATGGATTCAAGTCTAGCTACAGGAGAAATTTTTTCTTCAGAACCTATTCCTTATTTTTTAGCATAACCTTTGTAAACGAGTCTTTCTTTGTTTCTAATAAATTCTCCATTTTCTTTCAATTTATTTTTTAATATCCATTTTGTGCCAATAACGTTTTAATCATCAGGACTTGGAACTAATTCCCATGTATGATTCTTTTAAATTTGATCAAGCTATTCATCCAAGGCATTAACCCAACATTCATCTTTGCTAGCTTAATTTACATTTTGAGGTTCAATAGGGGATAATACAGCTAGATAACTATGAGGTCCCACGAGAGTTCTTCTTCTTTGTACTCCAACTCCCTTTTCACCTATAATTTCAGTTTTTGGATGATTCTTTTGAACATACGTGGATGGAGTTTTTCCTAATCAGTTGTTCCTTCTTTTGATGCTTCATTGGTTTCTTATTCTATATCTCTTTCATTTTATATGGGAGAGCATTCATCATCATCAACATTTGATGTTGCTACCTTTTTGGAATCTTTGCATGCTTCATCAATTACAACATCAATACATTCAACAATGTTTCAAAGTCTCTTATTGTAAAATATGTATCCTTTGTTTCTAGATGAGTAACCGAGAAGAATTCCTTCATATGCCCTAGCTTCAAACTTACTAAGTTTTTCAACATTATTTTTTATGAAAAATTTACTCCCAAAGACTCTAAAATACTTTATAGTAGGAGGTTTACCATATCAAACTTCGTAAGGATTTTTATCATTGTTTACCTAACCATGAGTTTTGTTGAGAATATTTACTACAGTATGTGTTGCTTCACCCCATAATGTATTAGGTGTTTCAGACTCATCAAGCATAGCATGAGCCATTTGTTGAATTTTTCTATTCATCCTTTCTGCTACCCCATTTCGCTTAGGAGTTCTAGCTACACAAAACTGCCTTTTGATGCCATGTTGTTCACATAAATAAAAAAAATCATCTGATATGAATTCTCCTCCTTTGTCAGAACTGAGGCATTTTTATTTTTGGATCTAACTCATTTTCTAATAATGCTTTAAATACTTTTAATTTATCAAATGTTTCATCTTTGCGTTTTAATAAACCGATCCAACACATTCTAGAGAAGTGATCAATAAATAAGATGACATATTTTTATCCTTTCCTTACTGGTCCACACAAATCAATATGAATAAGTTCAAGAGGCTTACCTGTTGATCTTTCTTTGGCATTGAATTGCACCCTAGTTTTCTTACCAAATTGACATGACTTGCATATGGAACTTTCTGGCAAGGTGATGTTGGGAATATCATGAACAAATTTAACCTTGCTTAATTTGTGTAGTTGAGAGAAGCTTAAATTTCCCAGCTTTTTTTTCCATAGCCAACTTTCCTCTGCTTCGCCTAAGTAACATTGTTCTTGGCCACCTTTCAAGACATAAATATTACTCAAAGTTCTTGTTCCCTTTATTATGGTCTTCCCTATGTCAATCTCATGAACCACACATTCTTTTGATATGAAAAAAACCTCATTTCCTTGGACACACATTTGACTAACAATTAACAAGTTATGCTTCAATCCATAAAAAAACATAGAATTACCAAATTTAACCTTTTATTTTAGAAAAAAAGATCCTTTACCTTTAATAACAACAAATGATTCATTGCCAAAAGTAAAATTATTTTCTTTCTCTCATTCATTATATGAAATTAGATTATCGTTATCACCTGTTATGTGTTTTGAGCATCCGTTGTCATTGTACCACTTGTTTTCTTGATCTTGCACATATAATGTTATACCACAACATTAAGATTCTAATTTATTCCTTTTCCATACCTTAGAAGTTGTTTTTATTTTCTCCTTTTGAAATGTTGGTTGTATTTTTCTCCTGCATTTAGATTCTTCATGCCAAAGTTATTGCAAAATGATCATTCAATTTCATCTTAAATAGGTGAGAAATTATTATAGGTGTTTTTCTTGATTCCTATCTCATTCCTTTGTTTTATTTATTCTCTAGTCATGTGGTTTTGTATGCAACACATTGAGCAGCATTCGAGCCCAAATTATGGCATGAAAAACATTGTCCATTAAAGTAGAAATTTATGTGATCACAAAATCATCTGATTGCGATAGGGGACTTAAACCTCATAGTCTCTGTAGAGGCGATTTGGGGGACTCGATGTAAAATGAAACCTTTATGAGATTATTTCAATGGAATATTCATACAAAATAATCTTTTTGACATTATCCCATGCCCTCTTTGTCCTACTTAGTGGAATGGATAGGTTTGGCGGGAGGGTATTAAAAACCACCCAAACTGATTATTGGTACATGAACACATGATTTAACATAATGGTGTGGATTTTTCATGGGTCTCTTTTGTCGAAATGTCTAACCATTCTCCCATTTTACTTGAGTGGCGGGGTGAGTGTATCTGGAAGGATATCCATTTTAAATTTAACCACTGTTGGTTTATGGAAAATGAATTATGTAGTTCGTCATACTTACTTTAACTGGTGGGGTCTCTCATTTTGAATCTTCCAAGATGGACGTGGTGTGTTCAAAGCTAATAAATTTAAAGAACGCAGTTCAGAAATGGGAATGTAAGAGAAAGCAGTGGCATATTTGAGAAGTAGCAGAAATAAAACATGCCCTCATTTTGTTATTTGACCTAAGGGAGCCTCGTTACTTATCAACTGCTTATCTGCATTGAGCCAAGGTCTTGGAGGCTCAAAAATGACATATTTTAAAAATATAGGAAGAAGAATGGAGGCTCAAGAGCCATGACATTTGAATTACTTGTGGAAACAAAAACACCAAGTTTTTCCATAAATTTTATTTACAAACAAGTAGGGAAAATACCATTTGGTAATTGGTGGATATTAAGACCAAAATCATCTCCAAGCTTAAGCATCCCCATAAGGAGGTTGTTCGATTCCAAGAAATAATATCAAAAAACTTGTTGTATATACATTTATTATACCTGATGACCAAGTGGAACACTGCAAGAAACCCATCCATCAAAAGTGCCTTGATTGTTGCAACTTAGTTTGTGATTGCAAGTATTGCAATGGTTGGTGATCGATATGAATGATGGTTTCCTTTCCAATAAAATAATGTTTACACTTCTTCACACATTGAACCGATGCATATAGCTTCTTGTCATGTGTAGGATAATTTATCACTACACCATTAAACATTTCTAAATGGAATGAAATGGGCTTACCATGTTATAAGAGGACCACACCCATGGCAAAGTCACTTGCATCAGTTTGAATCTCAAAGAGTTGTCTCCTGTCCGATAGTGCTAGTATTGTGGCTAAATTGATATTATCTTTCAAAGCATCAATTGGTTTTTGGTTCTTGCCTCCCCACTGGAATACCTTCTTAACACTAGTCAATGCATGTCACAAAGCTGCAATAGAAGAAAAACTAGCAATGAACTTCCTCCAAAATTGTGCTGCTCCTAGAAACTTCTTACCTCAGTGACTATCTTGGGTGTAGGCCAATTCACAATGACCTCAACCTTAGAGGGGTCTATCTTCAACTCACCTCCTCCAACAACATTTCCCAAATACACTAAATAGGTTTTTAAAAATTCACATTTTGACATCTTCAAAAACAATAATTCTTTTCTCAAGACATCAAGCACCTTTCTTACATGCATGACATGTTCATCTCGTGAATTGTTGAATATTAAAATATAATCCAAGTAGACAATGAAAAAATCATCATTCATAACTCTCATGAAAGTAGTTCGAGCATTGCAAAGACAAAAAGGCATAACAAGCCACTCAAAAGATCCTTTTTTAGTTTTAAATGTGGTCTTCCATATATTATCTTCATCTATTCGAACTTGATGGTAACCACTTCTTGAGTCTAACTTACTGAAATACTATGCATACCTCAATTGATCAAAGAAATCATCAATTCTTGGGAGTGGATAATGATTCTTTATCAAGATTTTGTTTAGTGCACAGAAATCCACAGACATGCGCCATGTTCCATCCTTCTTGGGTACCAACAAAATCAGTGAACTACATGGCAAAGTAGATGGGAAAATGATACCTTTATTCAACAATCCTTGGATTTTGTTCTTTATTTCTACACTTTCCATAATCGACATGAGATACATGACAATGATAGGGAGTGGAACATCCTACTGTAGCTGTATCTCATGTTGGATTCCCCTCTTGGTAGGTAACCCCTTTGGTCCTTGAAACATCTTGCCATGCTTACTTACCACATCAAAGAAATTATATTTTAATTTATGATGACTCATCACAACCTTAAAAATTTTCATAATCCTTATCATTATATTTTTTTTTATTATAAGAAGCACAAATGTTTTTCTTGAATTTACTAGTCTCTCCATTTGCCCAGCATTAACTAAAGAGAGGTTTAGCTTTTTGCGATGATCTCTCACAATATATTCGAATTCACCTTTGAATAAGTAGTACTTATTCTCATGGCGATAGAAAAATACTTTCCTTATCATAGAGATAGGGACTACCCAAAACAATTCCTGATATTCCATGTGGTGCAACATCTAACTCAACTTCATCAATAAAGTTTGCAGTAATTGCAAACTGGAAAATATATTTTCTTGTAACCTATAAATATGTATCATTGGTTATCGAACCCAAAGTGTATGGCTTTTGATGAGGTGAATTTTCAATATTAAGATTCTTGAGTAAGTCTTCAGATATTAAGTTCGCTTGAGACCCACTATCAAATAGTATGTCAGTTTTTGTATGTTTTGAGATCACTCTTACATGAAACAACTGTATTCTTGTTTCTTCACTTGGAGTGTTACTGCGAAAAATTGATGAAATAATAATTGTTATGGCTTCTTTTCCCTTTGTTACCATGGCTGTAATTTTAGTCTCATCTCCTAAATCATATCCAAGATCCTATTGTGTGGTAGCGGTTTTCTTTTGTTTCCCCTTTTTGCTGAATTTATTAGGCCTCAATTATGGATGACGCTTCCAATAGTGGGCTTCATCATGACCCTCTGCATAAAGCATATGACTGTGTAGATTGGGATTTTCTTTAGATGATCTCGCACAAAATTGGGCTCTCGGTTCGGTTGGTAGACTGGAATATGGCTTGCATTACCTTCGTTAATTATGAAATCCCGGTTAATGGAGTGCCTTAGCATTTCTTCAAAGTGTATAGTGGATTACGTCCAGGTTTCTCTTTATACCCCCTATTATTCCTTCTTGTGATTGATTGATTGAGTTGGGTAATCACTTAGGCATTAATAGGCGATTCATTTTCGAAATTTATGATCGCAAAAAAAATCTTTGTTACTCATCTTATGTTAGTGGATGACATGCTTCTTTTTGGGAAAGTATCCACTAAGGAATGTATATGCCTCTATAAAAACATCTAACCTTTCAGTGATGCATTCACGCTATATATTAATAGAGCTAAGTCCATTCTTATCCATGCATCAAATGAATTGGACCAAGTTGTGGAAATAGCAGGTTTTTTCATTGTTTGCATGGAATCATTGGATAACAATTTCAAATATATTGGTTTTTTCCTAAAACCAAACAAATATCATATTCATGACTAGTATTGGCTAATTGATAAATTTGAATGTAGATTAATATCTTGGTCTCATAGGTGGTTAACACTAGGGGGAAGGAGAATTCTGGAACAGTCGGTTTTACAAAGCATTTATGTTTACTGGATGCATATTTATATGTTGCCAAAATTTTTCATTAAAAATATCAACTACATTATCTCTAATTTCATATGATCTAGCTCAAACATCCTTAGTAAGATACATGTCATTTTCTTGGATGAAATTAATTTATAGAAAGAAGAGGGTGGCTAGGACATCATGAATAATGAAAAAATTGGATGGTCCCTATTAGTGAAGAGTTTTTGGTGGGAAATATTAAAAAATGGTATATGGAAATGAATTATTAAAGAGAAGTACCTTTATAAATAGTCATTCCATGCTTGTATCAAGGTTAGGGCTCAAAATATATGTTGTGAATCTTATATCTTGAAAAATTTCTTTAGGTAAATCATTGGATAGTTGGTAACATGTGATGGGATATTGGATCTCGCTCTATGACAGAGATTGGATTGGACCATATTAGGGGTTTTCAAAAACTCCACGATATGCCTCTCCCTCATCAGGTACATCCATAACATGGGTATTTATTTTCTCAATCATATTATGGTCATTTTTTTCAATATTTATTATAATCCTACTTGGTTATGCTCTTGTGATTTTGGTTTGTATGGATATTAGGCTAAAATATGGGATAAATATGTGGTTCAACTTTGTTTGGTAAGTATCTCCTTGGTGGATAAATGTGATACTTTCAAATGGGATGGTAAGACAATAGAGGGTTAAATATTTGTTGAGAATATTTGCAAGTATATTTCTCATAATCAATAGTGGCATGTAGGGAGAGGGTGGTTCAGGAAGATATGGAACTCGAAATTACCTCAAAAACTCATATGTTTTAGGTGGCTAGTTTGGAAAAATAAAATATTAACTTCAAAGAATTTTTGCAGGAGAGGTTTTAGTGGTCCCAATAGATTTTTTATTTGCAAAAAAGAAAACGATAATGTCATTCATCGTTTTCTTATGTGTCCCTATGTTGTCTCCCTATGGATAGGTGTTCTACAAATTTATACATTAATATGGTTTGGACTTTTCTTCTATTGAGGAATGTCTGAAGGTTTGGAAGCCATATCACAAGGATGTTTGAACACTTATTTTTTTTTTTATATTATGGGGAATTTGGCATTGTATATATGCTTATATATTTTAATATGTACCCTTCGATATTTCTTTTGTCTACCTCAAGATTTGTGCATATTTCAGAATTTGAATTGGCCATGAAACCAGGAATTCAGAGATGCATTCAACTGATACAGTGGCAAAACAAATTTTCTTTAGGTTCATTTGATGGGGAAGAAAATAAAAATATGCAAGGAATTGGGGCACACATTATTATGAAACTTGATTTATATTATCTATTTAGTTGGAATAATTCCATTGGAAAAATCAATCGTGCCGATATTATTTCCTTATGAAGAATTATGTTTGGTGAAAAATGGTAGGATTCAAAAGTTTCAATAGATTAGATTAATGAAAAATTCTCCTTTGAACCTTTTTTTCTTAGCAATTGGTTGAATAATATTATACTGTTGGATGGAAAATTCAATAAGGTAACTTTTTCCTTCATATACAGGGAACAAAATGGAAATGTTGATGCCATTTCTAAGGTGGGGTATAAATATCCATTGGGCGGTATTATCTTCTCTACATTTAGTTTTGGCCAACTACAAAGGACTAGGTAAATATCATATACATGAGCTCTTTTTTATTTTGTTGGTTGTTTTTTTTCTTTCTTAGAACATGAGAATATTTGAGGTTTATATGTGAATATGTCTAGTTACTTTTTTGTATAGAATCCATAGGGGACAACTTTACATATTTGACATACTTGTATATTCCTGGTATCAGACGTAGATTTGACTATGTGATATTTTGAATATCTAGATATATGTAATTGGGTTTCGATTTTAATACAAATACTAGTCGATTTTTTTTCAAAAAGAAACTAACCAAACTTGTAAAATAAATCATATAAGTATTAAATATCCAATAAAATAGAGAATAAATATTAAATATGAACCTAAAAATCTATTTTTTCCCAAAAGAAATTATTGGGATAGTAAGGAGTGGGAAGAGAAATTATTACATGTTTTGTTTGTATACATATTTATAGTGTTGTATATATGTATTTTTGAATTTAAGAATGATACTCATATTTGTTAAAATTAATAGAGTAGAGATAGAACTAACCTCATTCGAGGAAGTAGTAGAGAAGTTGGTATGTGTTGATGCTATGGTATAGGAATATGATTCCATTGTTAGAAACAGCGTTTGGGAAGTGGTCCCAAGAACTGCAGACAAGTTAGTGGTGGGTTCAAGATGAATTTAGAAGTTAAAGCATGTGGCATACGAAAGCATCTAGAAGTACAAGGCTATATTCCTGGTCAAGGGGTACTCAAGTAGAAATTAGTAGCTCAAATTACATACAAGTGTTGCACCCTTGATTATCAAGGAAGCCAATTGAATCTTTATGTCATCCTCTTGAAGGTTCTGAATTCTGTAATAAACCTCTAGTTTATGAATCCAATTATCCATCTTCTCTACATTCACTTCGTCATTATATATTAGTAGCTCAAATTTAACATCAGGTTTAAGTAAGGGTGATTTACCAGCTCCTTTTGAAGTATGTGTACGAACAAATAGAAGGGTTTTGGTAGTGGAAGATGATGAAGAGGAAGGTGAAGATGGTGGTGAGGATGATGCTGGAGTGGATGGTGGCTTCCTACCATCTCCATGGCCTCCTCCTCCTGGAGAACCCTAACCCCTTGGAGGCCTCTAGAACTTTCTCCTTGCATCCTTAAATTCCTTTCCTCATAGAGGACCTTAACCATCACATTCGCATCAAAAAATGCCTTTCTGAATGATCTCTCATCTTCTGTCATGGTAGGTTCTCCTTCATGAGACATGCTCACTGAAGACTCAACATCAACTTGACAATGTGTTGGTGTTGAATATTTTGGCGACCTTTCGCCTCTTCCTCTTCACCCAACTATAGCGCTTTCAGCCATCTTCCCTTCTCCTCTTTTGAGTTTAAAACTTGTAAGAATGACACAAACTTGCAAACAATTAGATCCCTTATTGAATAAAAAACCCTAAATCTCTAATACCAAAAATTATCTGAATGAAGTATTTTAGTGTTGCTATTCTAATTCCTCTTTCATATTTTGTAAAAAATTTCTTATATGAGCTTAAGGGTTCAAGTTCTCCTGCAAGTGATTGAGTCTCATCAGTGATTTTTATGTTACTTTCATGAACAAATTAACATAAAAGAAATAATAAACAGCAACAAATTAAATTATATTATATCACCATACTACACATCAACACAGGGATTTGATGAAGGAGTTCACCCCTCCTGGACTACATCTCCTTGGTTCAGCTTCCATGGCTTGGGCCTCTATATTATGCTAAAATTTACAAAATGGCATGTTTACAATGCTTTTATGCTCCTGATACTTGCACCAATAAGTTCGAAATGCCCAAAAATGGTCATCTAGCCTCATTTGGTTGAAAACTCCAAAAGTTATGACCTCCAACAGTTTGTCCACAATTTTCTGCCTAGATTTAGCTAACTAGAGCTAAATTGGCCTAATTGGCACCAAATTAGCAGTTTTGTTGGATTTGGCCGGCCTCCAAACCAATTTGTATTAATTAAAATAAATTGCATTAATGTTTATTAAGGGCATTTAGTGCTTAAGGGAAAACTCTAGGTTAGCATCGATTAATGAGGATTACTATTAATTAAATCTCGAATAAATGTGTTAACCTCTGTGCTTAAGGATTAGTGCTTAGTGCTTCGTGAATGGTCTTTGGGCCTCGATTCCATGGCTTGGGGCTAGCGCCCTCTTCCCCCGTCGGTGGACTTTGGAAAAAATAAATATATGCGGTGGACTTACATGGTAAAGGTTCAAGCTGTAGCGGAGGCGGTGGCATGTTGTGTTGATGGGGCAAAGGTCCTTTGTTAAACCCTCGCCAGTCCTTTCAGTCCATTGCAAAAATTTTACACAACGGTGGGGGGGGGGTGGAGGGGTATGTGGCAGCCCCACGCTGAGCCACATGTCCTCTCCCCATTGGCCCTTTCGAAAGCCAATCACAAATTCCCAAATCACCACAAAATTTGAACCAACCGATAACTGCCACTTGGCATCCTCTCATTAGCCAAAGGAAATTGACCAGAATTGACCCTTCCCAGTCACCATGCCACATCAGTAGTATGTAATGCTAACTAGACTCCCTCTGTACCTTTTTTTTCCATATTTTTCTTGTTTGTACAAATATATAGAACTCATTTATAAAGCCATACAGATTCCATTTCTCGTGAAATGTGTTGTGTTGGATTTAGAATGATGAGGAGGAGGTGTACATTGAACAACCTGTTGGATTAGAGACCTTCAACATAGAGTCACATGTGTGTTGAATCAAGCGAGAGTTGTATGGGCTGAAGAAAACACCCCATGCTTCGTACACCAGGATCGATAACTACCTCATCGGGTTGGGCTTCCCAAAAATTGAAGCAGATTTCAAACCTTTACCACATTCTAGAAGTAAAATTGTTGATTATATTATTATATGTTGATGACTTGATTTTGACCGGTGATTAACAACATATTAGGTCTTGCAAGGAGGACCCTTCAAGAGAGTTTGAGATGAAGGATAGGGGGTTGGTGCACTATTTCCTTGTTTTGGAAGTATGGAAGAGAGAAGGGGAACTTTTTGTATCTCAACAAAAGTATTCCGACGAGATACTTGATAAGGTCCGCATGGACATATGCAAACCCATGGAGACTCCTCTAGCGACCAACTAGAGGAAAGAGGGTGTCGCTTCATGTAACAAAGTGGATGCTACCATGTACATGGATTTGGTGGGTTCCCTCTTGTATTTGGTAAACACATTGATATACATGTGTTATGCAGTCAATCCTTTAAGCCAAGCTATTTTTCATCTGACCAAATTATTTTAGAGGGATGCTAAACATGTACTATGGAACCTGAGAGGCTGATCTGAATGAATTATGTTAGTGTTGTTGTGCTAATTCCTCTTTGAGATTTTGTAAAAAATGTCTTATATGTGCTTAAGGGTTCAAGTTCTCTTCAAAGTGATTGAGTCTCATGAGTGATTTTTGTGTTATTTTTATGAACAAGTTAAAATAAAAGAAATACTGAACAATAACAAATAAAATTATAGTATATCATCATATGACACATCAACATAGGGATTTGATGAACAAGTTCACCCCTCCTGGGGTACATCTCCTTGGTCTAGCTTCCATGGCTTTAGGCTCTATATCATGCTCAAATTTGCAAAATGATATCTTTACAATGATTTTTTTCTCCTGAAACCTACACCAATGAGTTGAAAATGCCAAAAAATGGTCATCTAGCCTCTTTTTGCTCCTCATTTGGTCAAAAAATCCAAAATTCATGACCTCCAATAGTTTGTCCACAATTTTCTACCTAAATTTAGCTAACAGCAGCTAAATCAGGCTAGTTGGCACCAAAGTAGTAGTCCCACCGGGTTTGGCGAACTGCCAAACTAATCCGTAGTAATTACAGTAAACTAAATTAACATTAATTAAGCGCGTTTAGCACCTATCCGTGCTTAATGGAAAACTCCAGATTGACACAGATTAATGAGGATTAGTGTTAATTAAATGTTGGATTAATGTGTTAATATTTGTGCTTAAGGATTATCGCTTAGTGATCCTCTGGTGGTCTTCAAGCCTCAGTTCCATAGCTTGGGGCTAGCCCCCTCTCCCCTAGTCGACGAGCTTTGGAAACCATAAATATATGTAGTAGACTTATATAGTTAAGATTCAAGCTGTAGTGGAGGCAATGGCGCATTATGTTTGTGGGGAAAAGGTCGTGTGTTCAACCCCTATCAGTCATTCCTTTCCATTGCAAACATTTTACACCACATTGGGTGGGGGGGGCACATGGCAGCCCCAGGCTGAGCCATGTGTCCTCTCCAAATTGGCCCTTTGGAAAACTAATGAAAAATTTCCAAATCACTACAAAATACAAACCAACAAACAACTACCACTTGGAAGTCTCTCATTAGCCAGAGGAATTGGACCAAAATTCACCTTACCTAGTAAGAATGCCATGTCAATAGTACAAACTATTGACTGGGCTGCCTGTCTACTTTTTTTTCCAAATTTTACTTGTTTTTTCAAATGGAAAGAACTCATTTCTAAAGCCATATGGAGTTCATTTCACGCGAAATGAGTTGTGTCGGATTCAGAATAATGAGCACTAAGTGGTCATTCGGGTTTCGAGCTATTCTGAGAACCTTGGTTTTTGAGCAATAATCTGAGCACGTGATCATTCCTCCCCGCTAGAAACTTTTGGACCCCAAAATATCATATTCATTTACTGAATAGGTGATGGTACAATTCTCTCACTTTCCCATTTTCAATCCATTTTTATTTTGAAGGATTTATTCCTTTAAGCACTTCTCGAAGATAGTCAACACTTCCTCTTGTCGATGTCCTTATCCTTCTGTCAAGTATGGTGTCTTATTGAAGCTCAACAAATAAATATAGAGAAAAATATTCAATAGATGGAAGTTGAACATTCTCTCATTGATCTTCAATCAAAGGAGGCTAATACAATATCAAATTTTCAACATTAAAAATTGAGAAAATTTTCATCTATGAAGGAAAATCAAGCTTGAAGGCATTGTTACCAATATTTTACAAAATTTTGAAAGGACCATGAAAGATTGGTTCTAGCTTTTTACCTTCTCCTTGAAGCCTCTCCTTTCTAATGTGAAGCCAAACTTCATCACCAACTTGAAAATTATGATGCACAAGATGTTTGCCGTGCCTCGCTTCATACTTGCCTTGACTTTTTTCTAGTCAATCTTGAACTATTTGATGGATCAACTGAATTTTCTCTATGAATTTATTTTCTTTATCTATGTTGATATGCCCATCGATAGCTACATATTTCCAAAAAATGAAATCCAATGGTGATTTTGGAAAGTATCGAAGACATGCCTTAAATGGAGATGTTTGAGTAGAGGAGTGTTTTTCACAGTTGTAAGCATGTTAGCTGTAACACAATTGCTCATCCCACAAAATAGATGGTTGTTGCAATATCCTCAAGGAATATGAATGAATTGTTTGTTTACCACCTTGTTTTGATCATATTTTTGTGGATGAAAGGTTGTACTCTTATTCAACTTAGTGTCCATCAAGTCCCACAAGCTTGACCATAAATTACCAACAAATTTAGAATCTTAATCACTTACAATAGATGTAGGCAACCTGAAATGAACCCAAAAATTTTGAAAGAAAAGATGAGCTATTTGTTCAGATGTAAGTTTCTTTTTACATGGCATCGATATACAAATTTTTTTGAACATATGCACAACTACATACAAATAATCATGACCTATTTTGGACAAAGGAATACCTCCTACAAAATCCATAGAAATACTCTCCCACCGATGTGAAGTAACCAGAAGTGGTGTGTAAAATACTAACTTCCTATTACTAGGCATACTGACTGCACATAATGAACAACCTTCAATAAAATGTGACACGCTTTCAAGCATACGAGGGTGCAACACTTGTATGTTGTGAATCTTATATCTCAAACAATTTCACTAGGTAAATCATTGGATAGTTGATAACATGTGATGGGAGATTGGATCTCGCTCTTGGCAGAGATTGGATTGGACCATATCAGGGGTTTTCAAAAACTCCACGCTATGCCTCTCTCCCTCATCAGGTACATCCATAACATGGTATTTATTTTCGCAATCATATTATGGTCAAGTTTCTCCATATTTATTATAATATTACTTGGTTATGCTCTTGTGATTATGGTTTGTATGGATAATAGGCTAAAATATGGGATAAATATGTGGTTCAAATTTGTTTGGTAAGTATCTCCTTGGTGGATAAATCTGATACTTTCAAATGGGATGGTAAGACAATAGAGGGTTAAATATTTGTTGAGAACATTTGCAAGTATATTTCTCATAATAAATAGTGACATGTAGGGAGAGGGTGGTTCAGGAAGATATGGAACTCGAAATTACCTCAAAAATTCATATGTTTTAGGTGGCTAGTTTGGAAAAATAAAATCTTAACTTCGGAGAATTTGTGCAGGAGAGGTTTTAGTGGTCCCAATAGATTTTTTATTTGCAAAAAAGAAAATTAAAATGTTATTCATCATTTTCTTATGTGTCCCTATCTTGTCTCCCTATGGATAGGTGTTCTACAAATTTTATACATTAATATGGTTTGGAATTTTCTTCTATTGAGGAATGTTTGAAGGTTTGGAAGCCATATCACAAGGATGTTTAAACACTTAATATTTTTTATATTATGGGGAATTTGGCATAATATATATGCTTATATATTTTAATATGTCCCTTTCCATATTTCTTGTGACTGCATCAACATTTGTGCATATTTCAATGAATTTGAATTGGCCATGAATCCAGGAATTCAGAGATGCATTCAACTGATACAATGGTGAAACAAATTTCCTTTAGGTTCATTTGATGGGAAATAAAATAAAAATATCCAAGGAATTGGGGCATACATTATTATGAAACTTGATTTATATTATCTATTCAGTTGGAATAATGCCTTTGGAACAATGAATCTGGCCGATATTATTTCCTTATGAAGAATTATGTTTGGTGAAAAATGGTAGGATTCAAAAGTTTCAGTAGATTATATTAATGAAAAATTATCCTTTGAACCTTCTTTGCTTATCAATTGGTTGAATAAGATTAGACTATTGGATGGAAAATTAAATAAGGTCACTTTTTCCTACATATACAGGGAACAGAATGGAAATTTTGATGCCCTTTATAAGGTGGGGTATAAATATCCATTGGGGAGTATTATCTTCTCTACATTTAGTTTTGGCCGACTACAAAGGACTAGTAAATATCATATACATGAGCTTATGTTGTTGGTTGTTTTTGTTCTTTCCTAGAACATGAGCATATTTGAGGTTTATATGTGAATATGTCTTGTTACTTTTTTGTATAGAATCCATAGGGGACAACTTTACATATTTGACATACTTTTATATTCCTGGTATCATACATAGATTTGACTACGTGATATTTTTAATATCTAGATATATGTAATTGGGTTTCGATTATAATGCAAATACCAAGCGATTTTTTTTCAAAACGAAACTAACCAGACTTGTAAAATAAATCATATAAACATTAAATATCCAATAAAATAGAGGGTAAAAATTAAATATGAACCTACAAATTTAGTTTTTCCCAAAATAAAGTATTGGGATAGTAAGGAGTGAGAAGAGAAATTATTACATGTTTTTTTTGTATAGATATTTATAGTGTTGTATATATGTATTTTTTAATTTAAGAATGATACTCATATTTGTTAAAATTTAATAGAGTAGAGATAGAACTAGCCTCATTCGAGGAAGTAGTAGAGAAGTTGGTATGGGTTGATGCTATGGTAGAGGAATATGATTCCATTGTCAGAAACAGTGTTTGGGAAGTGGTCCCAAGAATTGCAGACAAGTTAGTGGTAGGTTCAAGATGAATTTAGAAGCTAAAGCATGCGGCATACATAAGAATCTAGAAGTACAAGGCTATATTCGTGGTCAACGGGTACTCAAGTACGAATTAGTATCTCAAATTTAACATCACGTTTAAGTAAGGGTGATTTACCAGCTACTTTTGAAGTATGTGTATAAACAAATGGAAGGGTTATGGTAGTGGAAGATGATGAAGGGGAAGGTGAATATGTTGGTGAGGATGATGGTGGGGTGGATGGTGGCTTCTTTTGGTTTGGAATTTTCTTCTTTTGAGGAATTTTTGAAGGTTTGGAAGCCATATCACAAGGATTTTCGAACACTTATTTTTTTTAATATTATGGGGGATTTGGCATAGTATATATGCTTATATATTTTAATATGTCCCTTTTGATATTTCTTGTGACTGCATCAAGATTTGTGCATATTTCAATGAATTTGAATTGGCCATGAAACCAGGAATTTAGAGATGCATTCAATTAATACAGTGGTGAAACACGTTTCCTTTAGGTTCATTTGATGGGGAAGAAAATAAAATATTGTGGCACACATTATTATGAAACTTGATTTATATTATCTATTCAGTTGGAATAATGCCATTGCGACAATCAATCGCACCGATATTATTTCCTTATGAAGAATTATGTTTGGTGAAAAATGGTAGGATTCAAAAGTTTCAATAGATTAGATTAATGAAAATTTCTCCTTTGAACCTTCTTTTCTTATCAATTGGTTGAATAAGATTAGACTGTTGGATGGAAAATTAAATAAGGTCACTTTTTCCTATGTATACAGGGAACAAAATGGAAATGTTGATGCCCTTTCTAAGGGGGGTATAAATAACCATTGGGGGGTATTACCTTCTCTACATTTAGTTTTGGCCAACTACAAAGGACTGGTAAATATCATATACATGAGCTTATGTTGTTGGTTGTTTTTGTTCTTTCTTAGAACATGAGCATATTTGAGGTTTATATGTGAATATGTCTTGTTACTTTTTTTGTATAGAATCCATAGGGGAAAAATTTACCTATTTGACATACTTGTATATTCCTGGTATCCGACATAGATTTGACTATGTGATATTTTGAATATCTAGATATATGTAATTGGGTTTCGATTATAATGAAAATACTAGTCGATTTTTTTTTCAAAAATAAACTAACCAGACTTGTAAAATAAATCATATAAATATTAAATATCCAATAAAATAGAGGGTAAATATTAAATATGAACCTAAAAATTTAGTTTTTCCTAAAATAAAGTATTGGGATAGTAAGGAGTGAGAAGAGAAATTATCACATGTTTTGTTTGTATACATATTTATAGTGTTATATATATGTATTTTTTAATTTAAGAATGATACTTATATTTGTTAAAATTTAATAGAGTAGAGATAGAACTAACCTCATTCGAGGAAGTAGTAGAGAAGTTGGTATGGGTTGATGCTATGGTAGAGGAATATAATTCCATTGTCAGAAACAGTATTTGGGAAGTGGTCCAAGGAACTGTAGACAATTTAGTGGTAGGTTCAAGATGAATTTAGAAGCTAAATCATGCGGCATACAGAAGCATCTAGAAGTACAAGGCTATATTCGTGGTCAAGGGGTACTCAAGTAAAAATTAGTAGCTCAAATTTAACATCACGTTTAAGTAAGGGTGATTTACTAGCTTCTTTTGAAGTATGTGTACGAACAAATGGAAGGGTTGTGGTAGTGGAATATGATGAAGAGGAAGGTGAAGATGTTGGTGAGGATGAAGGTGGGGTGGATGGTGGCTTCCTACCATCTATTGAACCCTTAGTTAAATTGAGAGGGGGGGGGGGGGGTGAATCATTTTAAGACATTCATGGAATTTTAAAACTTTTCATTAACTTTATTAACACCTTCATTTCATGATCAACATAATGTGTGAGCAATCTTTATTTGCGAGCAGTAATTAGTAAGCATATTAGATAATGTACCAGCAGTCTTAATATTAGAGCAGCAAGTATTAGCAGAATAGATATATCATATCAACACATAGACATCATGCACATAGACACCAGATATAAGTGGAAACCCATAAAGGGAGAAAACCACATATTATTATTGTTGTGATGCAAAGGCAAGCTCCAACTCCCATCAATTTTATGCAGGCACCAACCTACAGGAGGCTTCAACCTCAGTCAGCTACAACTGACATCTATCAAGCTACAACTTGATAGGGAAGCTCAAAATTCCTCATTATTTCAAAAGAAAACATTTGTTGATTTACCTTGGATATCAGCTTTATTATGTACCTTCTTTTGTGTTGTCTATTAGTCCTCATATCTTCCCTGCATCATCTCCGCATCTTCTCGGGTTCTCTATCAGCCCTTCCTTCTCCTCTGCCTTACTGATTTATTTCTCTGTAATCTTACCTCACTCTCTAACCTCTCTATGCATATCAAGGTGATATCATTTATAGATATTTTCTTATGACTGTTTTTATTCCTCTGGGAATTCGAAATGGATAGCCATACCTCTTAGCCTTCTTCCTTCTCATTTCTTTTCCAGCTCACTCAGAAAAATATAACTGTATGTACTAATTTTACTATTATAGTGGGATTTTTTTTTCTTCCGGGGACTTGCCAATGCATCACAAACAATAAAAATCAATTACAACATTTACATTCACATTTTCAGTTACATAAGGACAATTTTACTCAACCCATTTTCTAGCCTTTGGCTTTGTTGGCTTTGTCTTTTCTGCTGCTATCATGTAACTGTTCTGCCTTCTTCTGCTCACTTTCTTCTACATATTTTCAAGTTTTCTATGCTTTTACACCTGTTAAATTCATTCCTGTGCATATTCCTATTCACTGTGATTGTGTGTCTGCTGTATATATATATAACTTCTGATCTGGAACTATAATTAAATACCCCAAATAAAATCAGAGTCTAGAAAATTAAATGATATATCTGGCTTCCTTAAAGTTTTAAATCTAAGATTTAAAGTAGAACTCTCTAATGGTCATAAGGCAACAATATCCACTATGCTTGAAATTGGATGCACCCAACTATAATTTCTTATCTGACAACGTACTCATATAACTTTATAATTGGAAGTTTTATGTGGCCTAACCTCTTTATGAAAACCCCGATATATATATATTTATTCATTTCCCAAAACAAGGGTTATAACATATTAATAAGTCGACGTATAATTCTGACCCCTTTAATATGAATATACGCCAATACACAATCCCTTTCATGCGAGGTTTGGCTTATCATATAATATATATCAACATATATATATATATACCGCCATACATATGTATGCACCCAACGAGCGTTATAAACATTAATGGACCGTGGCTTACGGTAGACCCCTCAATCTTCAATGACTAATTATCAATGTATTAACGCTTTGTGCAACCCACATGCACAACCCTCTAATCATATGGTTCAACTGTAGTATAACCCTCTCACGCATACATATCGAACCACCAACGCTAACCTTTGAAAGGTTCGGGCCCCACAGCTTTATAAACCCTTCTTTTCTATTTGCTAATTTGATTAATTGCAACTGAATACTTCTGATTGTGATGATTCACTGTTCACTTCACTGTGCCAATGCGATGAATCGCTCTGATGCGATGGTTCACTTTGATGTCGGAACTCAAACACGTATGAATCATGGTTCATAAACCCATCGGGTCCACTTTTCAATCGAAACTTTTATCAACACATTCCGCTGTCATACTTTTCTCCGATGTGATTCGTGACTCGGGTCCCACCTTATAAGACTTTGTTTGTTTTAAACCCGAGAAATAGAACCTTTTGTATTTTTAATGGCACGCCCATAACTATAATATATATATGCCTTGTATTTTAACCTTAGTCCCTTGTTTATCAAGCGCCTTACATATATTTGGAGCTTTTCCTCTGACTTATGTATCGAATGGTAATTAACTCGGTATACACAGCTCTTTAACCAACCCTCTAAGGCAAAATATAATAGAACACATTCATCCTCCCGACTTTACTACTTAAAATTATAACAATGGTTCGTGTCTTTAACCTAATACGCCAGCGCTTATAATACTCCAACCAAGGCTTATACCATTAGCACGAGCTTTTATGATGTATTGTATTCACAGGCCCACACATCCATTACATTAAATAGCTATTCAAAAGTGTTAAACCATCAGTTCACACCTGCTCTATCCTCCGTGCAACTTGTTGCGCGACTACCGTTTGATCAACCAGTCTCCAGATCAGACGACGCTCGTTGATATCGCGTTATTTCCCTCACTGGACTTTAGCACTCCAGACCAGTGCGATATGGGTGGTATTTAAGAGGTGACGTATCCAAATATTGTTGGATCGTGTTGGTAAAGGCAAAAACCATTTTGGCCCATATGCTGCACGAAACCCGTGGTTTCCAAACTCGAGTTTTTCTTGTTCATTAAGGTTCCGTGTTTCACTCAAGGTTCCGCGTAACAAATTTCACTTATTTGCTGGTTATAATACATTTTGACTTCCATTCTATTCTAGTTCCTCGACCCCAAAATTCACTTCACCATATGCCCATGACGGGTTAGGTGAATCCTCATTAGCATGCTCATATGAAGCCTGAACCTATACTCAGTCACTCAGTAGTGAGTCCTCGGGTCTACCCGAATCAATCAACACATGGACTGTCATAGGGTTCTCATATAATTACTCATGGAATTCAACATCTTCGTGCAGGGTTAAATCAATATTACTCATATGACTCGGAATTTACCCATCAATAAATCATTCAAACTTCACTTCAACAACTTACGCTCCTTTAATAACCATCGGACCATCGACATGAATGTCTATTTTCTCCAATGACACACAGAATACATTTCACCCCAATTTCAAAGCATATATCACACTGTCTTTTGCGAAGTTGTCTATAAAGTGTAAGGCCATTCATACAATTCACTACAGAGGTCCAAAATAGTCTCATACCTACCATGTAGGTCGAATCCTTATCACATGGTTCTTATCACAGAACATATATGCAGGCTCTTAATACAAATTACATGGTCTTCCTCCTATCCAACTTACAAAGATTCAAAGCCTTCTTCACTCACATACTCTTCCCCAATTTTAGTCACTGTTGCATCCCGTTCAATGTGTCACTACCAATTCACTGTTGTTCAATTCGAACTACTAAGATCTCATTTCTCTTTAAATGATAGAGGTTTACTCTGCTATGCCAAATGAACAGAGTCGACCTCTTGAGATTCTATACAGAACCAGTTCAATTGATTTCTGCACAGCTTGTACAAATCAATACACCACAATATAGGTTTTGACTAAGGGATACATATATGGACCACACAGAACCCTGATAGACTCACATCTGTAATAAATCATCAATGCACAGATAATTGCACCACACCTCTTTCACATGGAATAATATCCATATAATACTGAAACAAATCCTTTTGTTTCATCTGCTGCCTTTTCTTAATGCTGCTACTTTGCCTTATTGCTGGTTCAAGTACTCTTCCTATGCCATCTCCTTTGCCATCAATGACAACATTTCATCTGATGCCTTTGCTTAATGCTGCTACTTTGCCTTATTGCTAGTTCAGGTACTCTTCCTATGCCATCTCCTTTGCCATCAATGACAACATTTACAACAGTCTCCCCCTTTGGCATTGATGGAAATACACTTCCTCTACTTGCCTTTTAGAAGCCCCTTTTTACTTTTCTTCCCCCTTTGACATCAATTGAAAATGTTTGCTCATTTCCTAGTGTGCATTCTATCTCTTCATTTCCTCTCTTTGGGTTATGTTTAGGCCTTATTCTTCTGGCTTTGTACCATGCTGCTCTAAATTGTTGTTCAATAGTTGTTGAGAGGACACTTTTGAGAATTATTAGAACTTGAATATACACAATAAATTGATACAATCCCAAAGCATAGACTCCTTGCACTTGTATGTAGTGTAGGTGATGACGACCATTTATAATCAGACTTGTATAATCAAAGATGCATAGTTGGATCAATGCTTAAAGATTGTGACTGTTCCATGTGACATATCAAGCTTGCTTTAGCTATACTTTTGTCTATATTATAATCTTCATCTACGATGCATATCTATTGAGGAAGGTTGTAGATGGAGTAAGTATTTTTCTGCAAAGCACATCTACAGTACACATCTGTTCAATTTTGATGAAGCCAATATATATTTTATTGCTATGATACACCTTTCCTACCTGTTATTGGTGATATGTGCTAGACTGCTGACAGGGAAATTACTCCTAAAGACTGAAAGGTCCTTGTTGCTAAAGTGAATCAATGAATCAAACCAGAGCCTACAGTTTATTTTGAGAATAGGGAATATCTTTCAATATGAAAGACCAAATAAATTTCCTACTTGTTCAATGAATTTTCAAAACAAACCCTTGAGGCTAGATACATTCAGTGTATTAGTCAGTCTTACTTATCAACCATGCAATCTCCTTTATGTCATAAGGGATTATGTATTTCAATGATCAATCTCTCTTTAATAATGAAATATCAAGTAATATTTTCTGCTGAAGTATGCTTGAGATGAATCAATAACAAACTTTTGAGATTCAACTATTACATTAACACAACTATTATGTCATGATGATTTACAACAAAAACATATTCAAGATATTTTATTGAACTCTCAGCAAACAGAATTGACACGGTGTTATGACTGATTTCAAGAGAAAGCCCTGATATATATATGTACTGACTTCAGGAAGGCATGAAAATCTATAGAAAGAGAGATTGCTTCAATGCTCAGAACAATTACTTCAATTGTAAACAAAATACTGATCCTTTAGCTCTTTTGTTGATTTTTTTTTTCTTGCTTGAATACTGCAGAAAACACTGAGTATATTACCCTGATCTTCTTTTACCTTAATCATATGATCCTGAGGACCTATACCATTCCACTGCTCCATTTGGTATACATTTGATAGGCATGTTACTTGTATCAAATACCAATTTACACTTCTTTGATAAACCATGCAGAGATTTCACTTCAGTTTGCACATTTACCCATATTTTAAGATATCCTACATAAATTCATCTATTGAGCTTTCCACGGTTCACACCAACATTCATCAATATCCTAAATTTGATCTTGGCATCTTTAACCATTAGCTTATTCTGCCACTCTGTTCAAAGGAATGTCACTGCATTTTCCTTTCTAAGACTGCTCCAGAATCATTGCTGCTTTAAAATTCAATTCAATTGTTCCAACATAAAGATCTTTGGGAAGGCATCTTCAATTTCTTTTCTATGAATCTTCATGGGCTGGTTACTCAAGGAATTAATATTCACTTTACTGCATTCCTCCAAGGGGACTTTTCATAAATGAAAGATGTAATGATATAATGATGATAGGCACTATTCTTACTCATCCTTCTTAATTTGATTCACTGTTCATTCTAGAAGAAAGAAACACAATGTGATCATCACTTAGTGTACTGGTGTTTTCTTGGCTTAAATGTTCATGGCTGATGTTTTCTCTACCATCATGGCTGCTTGCTGTCCTTTTTTTTTTTCATCAATCTGTTAGCTATTTAATACTTCAGATCATATTCTTCCTCAATAGTTCTCTATTAGAGGGATTTTCCTTTTTCTTCCTGATCTCATAGCATAATTATGAACTTCTCTCCCCCTGTGATGTTGCTTCATATTTGTCACTGGATGGATTTTTTCTTTGCTTCCTAGAGTAGCTCCCCCTGAGACTATGAAGGATTCATTATGTTCTTGAGATAATAGGCTCCCCCTTTCTCTTTTCCTTCCATACTTTATTGGGGTTATTTCATAATGCCTCCACTTCTTTTAGATTCATTGATTTGTTTTGATTTCATCATCTATCTGGAGTTCTTTAAAGTATATGGCAGTTTGCAGTCCTTTGCTTTGTGACCAAGTTTGAGGCATACATAACATCTTACTTTTCCAAGGTATGTTTGAGCTGATGTATAATATTTTATTCCCCTTTTTGAATACAATTTACAAACTACAAGTTTATGTCCAAAATTATTGCATGCATAACAATAGCCATGGAAATGATTTGTGTACCTGGTGAAAGATTGTCTTTTCCCTTTGCTTGCTTGAGGTATTCTTCTCATTTTCTGCATCTTTTGCTGGTTAACATTGATTCTCTTTGTCTTACAATGTGCTGCATCATGTCCTAGTTTGTGGCAGGAAAAACAAGTGATACTTCTCATAGGCGGAAAGAACTTTCTTTGACATCTTCCAAATTTATTCCATTCACATTCAGGAGTGTGAGAGCCATTTCCAGTTGACTATTTCATCCATTCATTCTCTGTCATACCATGTTGTTTCTTGATTCTATTTGTTTCTTCACAAATCCTATTCTTGTTGTCTTCTATTTTTGTAGCAATCTGCTGAGCTACTTCACTGTTCTTGCACTTGCTGGTTTCTCCTTCATATCCTATCCCATCCTTTATATGAGGTGACCTTTGAGCATTGAGAATCTGGTCCAACTTTCCAGAGCTTTTCATTAGAGGTATATTCATTAATAGTTCTCTTTGGGATTTTTCTAAATTCTTTCTTAGGCTCACTACTTATTCTTCCAATCTTTCACATTCCAGACTTTTCTCTCTCATTTGTTCAAGCAGAGTGTCTTTTACTTTCTTTGCTTCTTCAAGCTGTGTCTTTAGGCCAATAATTTATTTCTTATCTTCATATTCTTTCTCATCACATATTTGCACCAATGTCTTCGGGTCTTTGTTTTCATTCTTCAATCTTTCTATTTCAGTCAAGGTTGAGTCAAGTTTGGATTTTTCCTCAGCTGAAATTTCTTCATGGTTCTTACTTCCATTCACACTAGCAGGTACCTCATTTGATTGAACATTTTCCTGTTGACATGAATTTTTCTTCTTCTTAAGTCTCTTCTCCTGGTTGAAAATGCAGTTCTTAGAGTCTACTCCATGCATGAAAAGCAATCTGTCCCATATTTATTTTGCAGAGGTTAAATCCATTATTACCTCAAGATCCTTGTTATGAAGATTGTTGTATATCACAAATTTTTCCTTGGCATTCCTCTATTTTTCTTGTACCGCGGGAGAGTCTGTGCAATAACCATCACATAAAAGTTTCCATACCTCAGGTTCATAAGCCAATAATTCTGTTTTAACCTTATCTCTCCATTCAGGAAAGTTTTTTGTATTTAACATAGGTAAATTTTGGTATTCCATGACTCAACCAGATCTCCTTCAAGCTATTAGGCTTGCACCAAAGGAACTTGGCTCTGATACTAATTGTTGAACCCTTAGTTAAACTGAGAGGGGGGCGGGGGGGGGGGGTGAATAAATTTAACACAGTCATGGACTTTTAAAACTTTTCATTAACTTTATTAACACCTTCATTTCATGATCAACATAATGTGTGAGCAATCTTTATTTGTAAGCAGCAATTAGTAAGCAGATTAGATAATGTACCAGCAGTCTTAATATGAGAGCAGCAAGTATTAGCAGAATAGATATATCATATCAACACATAGACATCATGCACATAGACACAAGATATAAGTGGAAACCCATAAAGGGAGAAAAACACATCTTATTATTGTTCTGATGCAAAGGCAAGCTCCAACTCCCATCAATTTCCTACAGGCACCAACCTATAAGATGCTTCAACCTCAGTCAGCTACAACTGACATCTATCAAGCTACAACTTGATAGGGAAGCTCAAAATTCCTCATTCTTTCAAAAGAAAACATTTGTTGATTTACCTTGGATATCAGCTCTATTTACTTGTGAGGTTCGGCTTATCATGTAATATATATATATATATATATATATATATATATATATATATATATATATATATATATATATATATATATATATATATATATACCGCCATACATATGTATTCACCAAACGAGCGTTATAAACATTAATAGACCTTGGCTTATGTTAGACCCCTCAATCTTCAATGAATAATTATCAATATATTAATGCTTTGTGCAACCCACATGCGCAGCCCTCTAATCATATGGTTCAACCATAGCATAAACCTCTCACGCATACATATCGAACCACCAACGCTAACCTTTGAAAGGTTTGGGCCCCGCAGCTTTATAAACCCTTCTTTTCTATTTGCCAATGCGATTAATCGCAACTGAATACTTTCGATTGCGATGATTCACTGTTCACTTCACTGTGTCGATGCGATGAATCTCTTCGATGCGATGGTTCACTTTGATGCCGAAACTCAAACACATATGAATCATGGTTCATAAACCCATCGGGTCCACATCTCAATCGGAACTTTTGTCAATACGTTCTGCTTCCATACTTTTTCTTTGATGCGATTCATGACTCGAGTCCCACCTTATAAGACTTTGTTTTTTTTAAACCCGAGCAATAGAACATTTTGTATTTTTAATTACGCGCCGATAACTATAATATATATATATATATATATATGCCTTGTATTTTAACCTTGGTCCCTTGTTTATGAAGCGCCTTACATATATTTGGAGCTTTTCCTCTGACTTATGTATCAAATGGTAATTAACCCGGTATACATAGCTCTTTAACCAACCCTCTAAGGCAAAAGATAATAAAAAAAATTCATCCTCCTGGCTTTATTACTTAACATTATAACAATGGTTCATGTCTTTAACCCAATACACCAGTGCTTATAATACTCCAACCAAGGCTTATACCATTAGCAAGAGATTTTATGATGTATTGTATACACGAGCCCACACATTCATTACATTAAACAACTATTCAAAAGTGTTAAACTGTCGGTTCATATATGGTCTATCCTCTATGCAACTTGTTGCGCAACTACCGTTCGATCAACCAGCCTCCAGGTCAGACGATGCTCGTTAATATCGCATTATTTCCCTCACCGGACTTTAGCACTCCAAACCAACGCGATATGGGTGGTATTTAAGAGGTGACATGTCCAAATATTGTTGGATCGCGTTGGTAAAGGAAAAAACCATCTTTGGCCCATATGCCACGTGAAACCTGTGGTTTCCAAACTCCAATTTTTCTTGTTCATTAAGGTTCCATGTTTCGCTCAAGGTTCTGCGTTCCAAATTTCGCTTATTCGCTGGTTATAATAAATTTTGTCTTACGTTCTGTTCTAGTTCCTCAACCCCAGACTTCACTTCACCGTATGCCCATGACAGGTTAGGTGAATTCTCGTTAGCATGCTCATATGAAGCTTGAACCTATACTCAGTCACTCAGTAGTGAATCCTCGGCTCTACCCGAATCAATCAACACATGGACTGTCACAGGGTTCTCATATAATTACTCATGGAATTCAAAATCTTCGCGCAGGGTTAAATCAATCTTACTCGTATGACTCAGAATTTACCCATCAATAAAGCATTCAAACTTCACTTCAACAAGTTACGCTCCTTTAATAATCATCAGACCATCGGCATGAATGTCTATTTTCTCCAATGACACACAAAATACATTTCACCCCAATTTCAAAGCATATATCGCACTGTCTTTTGTGAAGTTGTCTATAAAGTGTAAGGCCATTCATACAATTTACTACTAAGGTCCAAAATAGTCTCATACATACAATGTAGGTTGAATCCTTATCACAGGGTTCTTATCACAAAACATATATGCAGGTTCTTAGTACAAATTACAAGGTCTTCCTCCTATCCAACTTACAAAGATTCAAAGTCTTCTTCACTCACATACTCTTCCCCAATTTTAGTCACTGTTGCATCCCTTTCAATGTGTCACTACCAATTCACTGCTGCTCAATCCGAACTACTAAGATTGCCTTTCTCTTTAAATGACGGAGGTTTACTCTGCTATGCCAAATGAACAGAGTCGACCTCTTGAGATTCTATATAGAACCATTTCAATTGATTTCTGCACAGCATGTACAAATCAATACACCACGAGATATATTTTGACTAAGGGATACATATATGGCCCACACAGAACCCTGATAGACTCACATTTGTAATAAATCATCAATGCACAAATAATTGCACCACACCTCTTTCACATAGAATACTATCCATATAATACTGAAACAAATACTTTTGTTTCATCTGCTGCCTTTGCTTAATTTTGCTACTTTTCCTTATTTCTAGTTCAGGTACTCTTCCTATCCCATCTCATTTGCCATCAATGACAACATTTCATCTGCTGCCTTTGCTTAATGCTGCTACTTTGACTTATTGCTGGGTCAGGTACTCTTCCTATGCCATTTCCTTTGCCATCAATGACAACATTTCCAACACCATCTCCATGGCCTCCTCCTCCTAGAGAACCCTCTCCCCTTTGAGGCCTAGAACTTTCTCCTTGCATCCTTAAATTCCTCTCCTGATAGAGGACCTTAACCATATCAGTCGCATCAAAAAATGCCTTTCCGAATGATCTCTCATCTTCTATCATGGTAGGTTATCCTTCATGAGACATGCTCACTGAAGACTCAACTTCAACTTGAGGATGTGTTGGTGTTGAAAATTTTGGCAACCTTTCCCCTCTTCCTCTTCACCCAACTATAGCGCTTTCAGCCAGTTTCCCTTCTCCTCTTTTCATTTTAAACCTTGTAAGAATGACACAAACTTGCAAACAATTAACTCCCTTATTGAATAAAAAAACCTAAAGCTCTAATACCAAAATTATTTGAATGAAGTATTTTAGTGTTGCTATGCTAATTCCTCTTTCATATTTTGTAAAAAATGTCTTATATGTGCTTAAGGGTTCAAGTTCTCCTACAAGTGATTGAGTCTCATCAGTGATTTTTATGTTACTTTCATGAACAAATTAACATAAAAGAAATAATAAAAAACAACAAATTAAATTAAATTATATCACCATACAACACATCAACACAGGGATTTGATGAAGGAGTTCACCCCTCCTAGACTACATCTCCTTGGTTCAGCTTCCATGGCTTGGGCCCTTATATTATGCTAAAAGTTACAAAATGGTGTAATTGCAATGCTTTCAAGCTCTTGATACTTGCACCAATGAGTTCTAAATGCCCAAAAATGGTCATCTAGCCTCATTTGGTTGAAAAATCCAAAAGTTATGACCTCCAATAGTTTGTCCACAATTTTCTGCCTAGATTTAGCTAACTGGAGCTAAATTGGCCTAATTGGCACCAAATTAGCAGTTCTGTGGAATTTGGCCGGCCTCCAAACCAGTTTGTATCAATTAAAATAAACCACATGAACGTTGATTAAGCGCGTTTAGCTTAATGGAAAACTTTTGGTTAGCATTGATTAATGAGGATTACTATTAAATAAATCTCGGATAAATGTGTTAACCTCTGTGCTTAAGTATTAGTGCTTAGTTCTTCACCAATGGTCTTTGGGCCTCAGTTCCATGGCTTAGGGCTGGCCCCCTCTTCCCCGTTGGTGGAATTTGGAAAACATAAATATATGCGGTGGAATTACATAGTTAGGATTCAAGCTATAGCAGAGGCGGTGGCGTGTTGTGTTGGTGGGGCGAAGGTCCTGTGTTCAACCCTCGCCAGTCCTTTCGGTCCATTGCAAACATTTTACACCATGATGGGGTGGGGGGGGGGGCATGTGGCACCCCCACGCTGAACCACATGTCCTCTCCCCATTGGCCCTTCCGAAAACCAATCACAAATTTCCAAATCACCACAAAATTTGAACCAACCAACAACTACCACTTGGTATCCTCTCATTAGCTGGAGGAAATTGACCAAAATTGACCCTTCCCAGTTAGCATGCCACATCAGTAGTACGTACTTCTGACTAGGCTCCCTCTGTACCTTTTTTTTCCATATTTTTCTTGTTTGTGCAAACATATAGAACTCATTTCTAAAGCCATACGGATTCCATTTCACGTGAAATGTGTTTTGCTGGATTCAGAATGATGAGAACTACGCGATCATTCAGGTTTCCATCCATTATGATAACTTTTATTTTTGAGCAATAACCTGAGCACCTAATCAGAGGAACCACTCAATTTGAAATTTTTTATAGATGAAAAGAGGGAGTGGAGTTGCAAGGCTTGATATATGTAGATTGGGCAAGTAGATTGTAAGAGAACTTCACGAAGAAATTTCAATGTTTGGTCAACAACAGTTTCTTGGTACAACACCACTAAAAGGAAAAGACCCTCTAGTGGAGGTTATAAAGGAGGTTTTTAGTGTTATAAAATTTTCCAAAATTGTGAAAAAAAAATTGCTACAACATTTTTTTATGGTTACGGAGGTTTTGGCAGAGCTTCTAATGGAAATTCAACACAACTAAAAAACAATGGGCGGCCAGAGGTTATTACGGATATTTTTTTTCATCGGTGTGCTACTATGGCTTTAACGCACCGGTGTGTACATGTAGAAGGTGCCCTGAGTGGTCCAAGGAAAATGCACTAGGTCGTTAAGGTATAAAACCGCATCGGGCGTAGTTTTGGTGGTACAATGCACGGGGTCGTTCTAGTTGGTCTTGGGATTTGTGCGGTGCCCATAGGTTGTATCAATGCACCGGTGCATAGACTTATAGAAACACACCGGTGCGCAGTATCACACAAATGCACCAAGTTCTATAATTGGTATCGGTATTCGTGAAGTGCCCATAGGTCGTACAAATGCACTGGTGCTTATAGACACATAAGCGCCCCGGTGTGCAGTATCACACAAATGCGCCGAGATTTATAATTGGTATTAGTATTCGTGTGGTGCCCATAGATCGTACAATGACACTGGTGCATATAGACACATAAACACACTGGTGTTTCGTACCACACAAATGCACCGATTCTTTTAATTGGTTTTGGTGCTTGTTCGATGTCTATAGGTCGTAGAAATGGACTGGCACAGTTCATAATAAAAACACACTGGTGTATAGTTACTGACACACACCGGTTTTCATTTTGTAATTTTCAGAAACATCGACCTGTGACAGTGCAATTATTGTGATTGTTTCAAATTCATTATTCATCAAAAGTCGGCACA
The DNA here is from genome assembly GCA_034641835.2 of Pinus albicaulis. Taxonomy (NCBI): domain Eukaryota; kingdom Viridiplantae; phylum Streptophyta; class Pinopsida; order Pinales; family Pinaceae; genus Pinus; species Pinus albicaulis. The sequence goes on from CM076583.1 coordinate 290,603,025, forward strand.
TCTTATAACAATATTCATATGAATTAAATTTTTATTAGTGCATTTGAGAACGACAATGGAGAATGCAATAGCGAAAATGGAGAAGGAAATAGAATAAATTAAAACTTATTTTATGATATATATGTATATATGTATGTATGTATGTATATACATACATACATACATACATACATACATACGTACATACATACATACATACATACATACATATATATATATATATATATATATATATATATATATATATATATATATATATATATGAATAAGACAGTCTTTATCATACAAAATGGGACAGTTATTGGTATCCCTTTGTCTTTCAATTGGGACACTATGTCCATTACATTAAACAAAATGCCTGATTTTAGAGACATATTTCAAAAAATACAATGCCTTGCTTTGATATCAAAACATAGTGATCATCATTCTTCTCTTGAACTTCTATCACTGCTAGAGCTACTTCCATGAATTGGGTTATTTTCAGGAATGTTTTGTTCACAGTGTTGATTGTTTTCTTCTTCTTCACCTTCCATCTACAAACATAAAAATAAACTGAAATGAGTGTATATACATTGGTGAGAATAATGAAAATTTCAATATTAAATAACATACATCAATGTAACTCGAAAAGAAAAATGATGTATCATACCAACAATTGACTCATAAACTACACACATTTTTTCAAAAGCATGTACCATGCCACCGTTCAAAATTTCATCTGTTGGCGTAGTTCCATACTTTGTTTCCTAAATTTTTTATACCCCATAACAATTCATATATTTAATAAAAATATTTTTTGTTCTATTAATTATAGGCGGAGCTAAGTAAAACAAGATCGATATATGCTTACAAATTCCACAATTATTTTATGATATGCCAACATATACTCACAACCCATATTTAACCCAATTTCAATCAATTCATATGATGGTTCTTCTTTGTATGTTAGCAGTTGTTTGAAGACATTCAATGATTATTTTTGTAGAACAACTTAAAAATTACAAAAAATAAATCTAGTTAAGTTGTTATAAGGAAGTAACAATTACTCACAAACTTAGATATCAACCCTTTTCTTCCTTGTCATCCTATTTTATGTGTTGAATGGGTTGCATTTTCTTTTCTTTTCTACAGGAAAAATCTTCAAAATTAATATTTAATACTAAATTGTTTATTTATTGTACCTAATGATCGAAAAATTCAATGATTACATATTATATTTGAAGCATGTTGTTGTTGAGATGGCTCCTCCTGGGATACAATTTTGTCCATTTCTTTGACCATCTCCTTGTACACCTTTTTGGACATTCCTACTGGAATATTTATAATATCAACTCATTCATCTTTCGAGATTTTCATAATCTTTCTGAAAATGTAACATGACAATAAAATATTTAATTTTTATATTGATATATGAAAAGTAAATAAAAGTGATATTTATAAATAATTCTAGACAAACATTTAAAGGAATATTACTTTTTCATTCCTTCTTTTTTGTTGTTGTACATTTTTGCTATTAAAAGTCTGACATGTCTCATTGACCAACCTAGAAACTCTTCCTGTAGTTTAGATAAAATCTGGTTCTTGGAATCATTGGATTGATTTTTGTATTGTAAGTGGAAAAAACGTCTATACATTCGTTCCACTAGATCCCTCAGACTTTTGTAAAAGTTTTTTTCCCTTTTATTAACCTCCAGCACCACTCCAGATGAGCTAAGGAGCAATTCATTTTCATTTGCATGTTCTATTTTTTTTCTTTTCTTAGAACAAAATTCCTTTTCTAAGTTGTTGGTCCCTGTAGAAAATTGAAAAGATGTGAAGTAATAGACTGTTTCACACACATTATCTAATAATTTTAAGTATATTATTAATGATAATTAAGAAAAGAAACTCGTATTGGATCGATAATATTTTTTCATTCACCTGATTCATCCTTTTGCAATTTTTCCATCAAGCTTTTACGTTCTTCTGGTCCTATATTAGAAATAATCTTATTGAGATTCATCATTTTGTGGTTTTGCATGATACACAATAAAAAATACATATTAGCTAAACTTAGTTATAGTTCAAAAATAATGTTTGTTATAAATAATTTACAAAAAAATTGCATTTTTTTCTTTTCTTGATGTGTTATTAGTATTTTTGTTACTTGATCTCTTGTCGATCATTTCTTTACCAATCTCAAAACCTATACCATATCATTCATTAATATATTTAAAAAAAGATTGTCAAGTTTTCAAGTAAAAAGTAAATCTTAAGAAACCGGTGTGCCTTTCATGATGTACGCATCGCTGTCGGTGCATGAGGGCATTAAAAATGCACCGCAAAAACAATATAATAGATCGTACGGTGTGTGGGGGTATTATAAATGCATCACACAATCATTGTAATAGATTGTACAGTGCTATCCTCGTAACATGGAGCATCGGTTCCCTATTTCAGATATGGCACACTGATTTAAGTAAATTGTTTTCGATTTTTTATTACAATACTTTCATGGTGTGCTATATAATACAACACACTGGTGCACTAGGTTACGCAGGGCGCATCGATAAAAAAAGTCCATTTTTTCCAAAAAATCACGCAATGGTCGAATGGATTAGGATCCGACTATGCAAGTCGTCTCGTGGGTTGGATGTCAATCTAAAATGAAAAACCCTGATTCTGAAATCACATAAATAGGGAGAAGGAAGGGAAAAAACAAAAGAATGAAGAGTTTAGGGTAAAAATGGATAAAAATCTAGAAAAAGTAAAAAAAATAATCAAATGTAATCACGAGATGCTTTCAAATTCTATGATATAGGGTTTGAACCATCAAAGGTTTAGTTTCTGATTGTTTGAATACGTTTGTTCGAACGTATTTCGTTGCTCCATAATGCTCTCGTGCTCTCTTGCTCCAGGTATGTCTCCTGCAAATCTCTGGCTGAAAATTTTAGTAGAAATAGTGAAATAATGAAAATTGTTTAGTATTTAAAGAATTATTTTATGAAATTATATTTTCGAAAATATTTTTCCGCCCATTTTTTAATTTGCCTCTTTTTTTTTTACTTAAAGAAAATAGAGTTGCATTTTTTTTATTTGTGTGTATTCGTCACAAGTGTATCACTTAATAGAACTACACCAGTGTGTCCTTAGGTAAAACCAACACTGACGTGCAGTAACTAAAACACACCTGTGCCGTTATATGTACAGTAGCACCGATTTGTGGTTAAGGCACTAAAATTACTTTTAGGTGTGTACACCAAAATTTAGTGAACTCCAACCATAGAAATTGAGAATTATAATTTTGTTTATTCTTGAGATTTAGAATTTGGATTAGAATTTAGAATTGGAATTGGATAAATTCTTGATGGAAATAGCTATTCTTCCAATGCCTTTTGTTTACTACAGGAGGTCCCCACTGATTATGTGGAGAGAATGCAATGTGGGGTGTGTGAAGATGCAATACTACAGGGCCCAAGTGGGAAATTGTGGCATGTGAACCTGTGTTATGCCAAGACATGAGAAATTTTCACAAATGGTTGGGAAATTTTTGTTTCTAAGCAGTTTATTGAAGTTGGAGACATTTTAGTTTTTGCACATGTTGGAAATGTACATTTTGTAGTGAAAATATTTGGGCCATTTCTTCTAAAAAATACACCTCTCCTTCTTTTAGAAAAAGAAACTTGAACCTTTCCATAACCTGCAACAAGAAAAGGTGCCTCATGATCTACTTGTTGACCCATGATCTGCTTGCTCATTTGTAAGTTCCTCCTTCATCTTGGCATCCAATTTCCTGTTTTCTCCTTTGTGCTTTCTATCTTGATCTTAACAAAATTTATATAATTTATGTTTTACGAGAAACCAACCTTGAATTTTATGGAAGCAATGACAACGAGTCCTTCATTCTGCCTTTGTTCGCAGAAGAAGACTGATTTTCGACTAGACAATGCAGTTATACATGTGGAGGCAATTTTTTCCCATAGAAAATGAGTATATGGTTGAGTACAGGAAAGACATTGCAAAATGGGATATTACATTAGCTTTTCCAATGTGAAACCGATTTGCAGGTGGAATTAAGGTAGCTGCAGGTATCTATGCTTTTATTCCCACAGAAATGGTCACTGGATTTCCATTTATAATACAAGCATAATTTTTACTAGTTTCATCCACATGACCATGGCTCAGACAAGTTAGAGATGTCATTCAAGCTCAATTGAAAGCCGAATATGTGATTTTATGCGACGTCATCTTTGCCAGTAAAATTTTATGTAAGCTAACCGAAGCTCAGAAAATATTCCCAGCTCCTTTTAAATGCATTCTGGAGAATATTTCCCTTCATGGGACCAACCAGCCCGATCAACAACGTTAATTTATCTTTCTCTGTTGTCCTTAAGGGAATGAGAATCCTTCCCTTCCTCAAAAAAAATCTTTCCTGTGATTTGAACCCTCCACGGCTCCAATAATGCACTTTACAGAATAACCTTTTTCTGGTGCACGGGATTTTATAGGCGCACTGGTGCGGTTTGTATGATCAAGGTTTATGTTTTGGCACGGTGTTTTATGATGCACCGGTGCGGAAGAGTTGTGAAGCACCAGTGCGTCTTTGTACTAAGACGCACCGGTGTGCGTTATGATGATAAGCGCATCGGACTGTATAAAGTTCTTTTTTTTGTATGTAATATCATAATTAAATAATGATAAATCTAAAGTACATGAATTTATTTTCATTATTTTGTAAACTTTATTATGTTACAAAAATTCATATTATTTTAGATTTATTATTTTACAATTATTTACAAGTTTAAAAATTTAAATATTTTAATAAAATCATTTCACATTAATACAATTGAAATTTTCACATTAATACAATTAAAATTTTACAATATTTTACATAAAATTACAATTACAATTACAATTACGATTTTACAATTTCACATACAATTACGATTAGAATTAGAATTACAATTTTAATTTTACATACAATTACATTTACAATTAAAATTTTACAATTACAATCATTTCAAAGTAATACAATTCAAATTTTACAAATATTTTACATACAATTAGAATTAGAATTACACTTACAATTACAATTTTAGAATTTTACATGCAATTAGATTTACAATCACAATTTTACAATTTTCTTCAATGAAGGATGAAGGTTTAAACCTTCATCGACCTTCCTTGATCCTTTGATCCCCCTTGATCCTTTGACCATTTGGGTGGAATCCCATCATTATATGAGGGGGCGTGGGTTGGCACATAGGACATCATTATATGATGGGGGCACTAAGGTGGGATTGCATTGCACTGAGTTGGGGCTCTTTAATCCCAAGCCTGGGGTTTAAGCAACCTCCTGCTGCCAGACTGTGGATCTTTAGATTTGTCAATATTAAATCAAACGGGTCCCCCTCCCAATGGGAAGCTTCAATTAATCCTAATTGTCACTGTGGAAAGGGGTTCTGGAAAATGGACCATATTTATAAGAGGATAACATCGACCTTTATACAATTACAATTACAATCATTTCACAATAAATTTAAATATTACAATTACAATAATTTCACAAAAAATTAAATATTACAATTACAATTAAAATTTTACATTAATAAATATTTTACATACAATTACAATTAAATTAAAATTACAAATACAAATACAATTACAATTTTAGAATTTTACATACAATTAGAATTAGAATTACAATTTTACAATTTATCATATATACAATTACAATTACAATTGAAATTTTACATTAAATATTTTACATAAAATTACAGTTAAAATTACAATAACAAATACAAATACAATTTTACAATTTTACATACAATCAAAATTTTAATTTCAATTACAATCACGACATAATATTTAATAAATATCATGGTCATTTAATATTTAATTAATTAATAAACATCACGATCATGATAACCATCATACTAACATCAGATTCAACTAAAAAAACATTCAAACATCAAATTAACATTATATATTAACATCATCACAACACAAACATCAAATATACATCTCGTGTCAAATAACTCATGCTATCACATACACATATATCTGCAAGCTGCACATTAAATGAACATATCTAACATGACCTAACAATATACACCTCATGATGATCACCAACATGTAAATTAAGTACAACTGAAACATGAACATAAAATATATGGACCATCCATATATATATATATATATATATATATATATATATATATATATATATATATATAACTGAATGATGTTAAAGATATACAATTGTAATATAAATGTCATGGATCAGTTGGCGGTAGTACAACATCAATAACAGTACTAGTGGAGGCCTACTCAGTCAATGGTGCAATCTCAATGGTTGATGGTCCAACCTGCTCATGATCATGACTAGTACTGATGGATGCTGCAGGCTCCTGAATAGACATGGCTGTTGGTCCAGCCTCATCTCCATGATGACTGCTAGATGCTAGTGGAGCCTTATGCTCATCAGGCGTGACACAAGGTGAATGATCATGAGATGATGAGTCACTGCTCGCGGACTATTCATCATGTGTTGTGGCTAGACCACGCCTATAACGTGCAATAGTCCTCCTGAGTCACGTAACAACTATCATATCTCCTACGACATGCCGCATCAGGCTATAAATGTCACGGGATATGCCTCTCCACATCTGTAATAGCCTATCATCAGCCTGTATGTCTCTGTAATGAGTGGGCCTAGTCCCCGCCTCAACAGTCAATGCACTAAGTTGGTCACCCAACTCCATCCTATATCTAGTATCGGGTCGACTGCGTCTAGAAAAAGGTGGTACCGGCGCACCAGCAGGAGCATGTCTCTCTGCACTGGCCTCCTGATCATGATCGTCGGCATCTGCCATGCACTGATCGTCATCAGGATCCACACCTAGATCATGTGGTGGTTTCGGCATCTTGTCGCCATCAAAAGAGCCAATGTCTACAAAATATATACAAGTACGCAACAATAATTAAACAATTTCGATTACACAATTTAATAAAAACAAGTTAAATAACATGTTAGAGTAAATATAAATAAAACAGTTATATTACCTATATTATATGGTGGCTCATCATCTGTGAAGAGGATGTTGGCACACCCTCGCCAATCCAATCCAGCCTAAGGACAGGGGACCATAATGAAGGGATGCATCTCGTCAACACTGGCTAGTAAGTCTAGTGCATCATGCGATATCCTAGCTCGAATATAGTCTCTCCCCTCTTGGGCATCATCTGCCCCCACATGTGCATCTGAGCCTCCAACATTGGCCTACAAGAATTCTAAATAAAAGTAGCCCTCATCTCTAGAAACCACTCAAAAAATAAACAAAAAAGCTCTAAAGCAAAAGGGAAGTTGACCCTCCCTTGTGCATGAGCACGAAATCTATCTAAGGCCGTACAGAACTACAGCAAAAAAATGGCAGACCACCTGACAAGTCATGGCTTATGTAATAAAGAATTAACATAATATAGAAGTGGGAAACTAATGTGTCTCCCATCACTGGTGTTGTGTGAAATGGTTGACATGAGAAGTGAGAGGCACTGCACATCCTGTCTACCAAACACACCAATACATAACTGACCTCCAAGGACTTGAAACTCTGAAGGAGACAATACATATGATCCAATGTATCTCTAAGAGTAAACTAACTAACTTCCTGATACAAAACTAGCTAGTACCTCTGGGAATGAGGGAAAATCCACCTCTCTCCTCAATAGCCCTGTAATGAAACACATATCCTCCTCAGTGGGTATGTACCATTGGTTAGGACCAACATGGAAAGCCTGTTGGTGGGAATTCTACCTGTGGATAATATTTATCAAAAACACACTATGGGCCTTTAGGGAAGTAGCCTCCTCATAGAACTTAAGGAGGCCTACCTACCTTAGGAGCCCCTCGGTATCTACTGTAATAAGGTGAGGGTACGCATCTCTCTCCCTCTCTCGTGCCTCCCACTGGCGAAGCATGTCATACTGCTCTGCCTGTTGTTGCTGTTGTTCGTCCTCTTCTCTCTGAATCATTGACATATTAAATAATTTTTTTTATTAAATCAGACATGTATTTAGGAATACACATATATAATTTTTTTTGGAAAAAAAAAACAGACCAGTCGGTGTGCCACAAAAACAGTCATTCACCGGTTCTGGTGCATCTTTTGTTTGTAGCGCACCGAAGGCAGTGCCCCAGATGGCACAAAATGCATTGTATGCGGTGCACCTGAATTGTTTTCAAGCACCTTTGACTATATATGGTGTCAGAAGAGTGGTGCGCTGACTAAAATATATGCCCCGACGCGTATAGTCATGTCAGCGCACCGACTTCCTAACAAATTACATAGTCAACGGTGTAGTATTTTACCTAGCCGCACCATTGACCCTATCAGAATTTCGAATGCGATGCACTGACAGAAACCAAGGTGGATATTTCCATCAATGCACCACGTTGTTATTCCCATGGTCAACAGTGCGAGCGGCTAAATGACCACACCACACTTTTTTTAAAATTTTAAAATAATGCAGGGCACCTTTCGGTACCGCCCCGAGCATGGTGCAGATACCATTAGCACCAGTTGCAGTGTGGCCTGTAAATTTTATAGACAGCACTGCTTACCGGTGCGAGCCAACTGGCTCTTGCACACTGTGCGACAAAAACAGAAACAAATCTTTTTAAATGGTTAATGTTAAGGTTATTTCAAATTCTAATCCGCTAAAAATCTTAAATATAGAAAAACAAGAGAAATACCTGTACATTTCGCCGTCGAGGAGGCATATTGGCTGTAGAATATTTGAAAGAAAATTTGTCCAGCATTTTTCAAAATGCAAGCTGGAGATTGGTGGGCAATGCATAGCAACAGTGCATGCAATGGGTGTAATGGGAGTACCAATGTCAGGGCAGCTCAGAGAAGGAGAAATTGCACCAGTGCTTGAGAGCTTTGGAGCACTGAGGAAAGTAAGAAATGCATTGTTTTGGCTATAATTGTTTCTTTATTTAACCCTATTCCGGTGCGCGTGGTTTTATAGGTGCACCGGTGTGGTTTCTTAAGACTGCACCGAGCAGTTTTAGATTTGGCGTGGTGTTTTATGATGTATTGGGGCGATTCCTTATCACGGTGCCCGACTGTTTATGTTTTGATGCGATGTTTTATGATGCACCAGGGCAGAATATTTGTGAAGCACCGGTGCTTTATAGTAATAGGATGCACTGGGTGGGTGTGTACGGAGCACATAGTGTTCGGTGTGCCAATTTTTTGTGCGACTGGTGCTTTCTGTTGTAGAGCACACTAGTGATTGAGAGAAGAAAAGTGAAAAATGTGGTTTTTTGGCCGTAATTTTTTTTTATTTAACCCTGTTCTAGTGCGCGTGTTTTATAGGTGCACCAGTGTTGTTTCATATGAACGCTCCAGTCCAATTCTATTTTGGCATGGTGTTTTCTGATGCACTAGTGTGGTTTCTCAACACCACACCGGGCGATTTCTGTTTTGGCGCGGTGTTTTATGATGCACTGTCACGGAAGAGTTGTGAAGCACCGGTGCGTTACAACAATAGGATGCATCGGGTGGGTGTGTATAGAGCGCACGGTGTCTAGTGTGCTAATGTTTTGTGTGCACCAGTGTGTTCTCTTGTAGAGCGCACTGGTAATTGAGAGTTTTGGAGCACTGAAAAAAGTGAAAATCCGGTTTTTTTGTCGTAATTTTTTTTTATTTAACCCTTTTCAGGTGTGCGTGGTTTATAAGCACACCAGTGTTGTTTCTTACAAATGCACCAGTTGGTTTGTGTTTTGGCACATTGTTTTATGATGCACCAGTGCGATTTCTTAATACTGCACCGGGTGGTTACGTTTTTGGCACAATGTTTTATGATGCACCGGCACAGAAGAGTTGTGAAGCACCGGTGCTCTACAATAATACGATGCACCGAGCGGGTGTGTATAGAGGGCACAGTGTCTGGTGTGCCAATGTTTTGTGCGCATCGGTGCGATGTTGGATGATAAGCTTACCGAGCAAAACAAATCTGCAAAACCCTCCACCCACCAACCTCCTCTACTAACCTCCTCTAGAAATGGATGTATGGGGTATTTTTATAAGGGGTTCCTCAAAAACATCCACTAGAGGGTATTTTCCTTGTAGTGCACGAAGAAGAGTTCAGTTGCAATCAACTCAAAAAAAGCTGAGTACATGGCTTCCAATCAAGAAACTTGTGAAATTATCTAGATGATAAATATTATTGTTGGATTATTTGGTCAGATGTTGGATCCTACTATGATTCACTGTGACAATCAGAGTTGTATCAAAATATTTGAGAATCTATGTTTTCATGATCGATCCAAACACATTGATATTTTGTGCCACCATCTACGAGGTTGTGTGCAGAGGTGGATCATGTTGTTGGAGTACATTCCGACAGAGAAAAAGGATGTAGATATTTTGACAAAGGAATTGTCAAGAGGAAAATTTGAGTTCCATAGAAGTAGGATTGGGATATCTTATAATCCCTTTCTTGTTGAGAGGCAGTGTTGAAAATGCAGCAAGAAATTCCTAATTTAATTTTTCATTTGATTAAATTAGGAGAAAATCGAAATTCCACATCAGTAGACAACTTGAATGAGTTAGATAAGTTATTATCACTTTGATATCTTAGTTATATCTAGTGGGAGGATGAACTTGAGTTGTGTACAATGATTCATAAATTTTAGGAGCCGAGGTTGAGTTAATTTTGGTTGTAACAATTCAATTGAGTTAAATTAAGTTAAGGAGAGTTAAACTAGTTCCAAATTTTGGACGAACTAGTGGGAGGTCTAGCAGTGGGGTGCATCTTTAACGTTTAACTAGATAGATGATGAATCAACCTAAATTAACTCACGCATGCATGAAATTCAAGTTACCCAGTTGATATTGGAGTTAAAAGGCAATGTACTATCAGTTGTAGAATATTTCAAGTTCTACAGGTCATGCATGCAATCAAAGGAAGACCTAAAGGAATTATGCAATTCTCAATGAGGGATTTACTAATTAATAGGGTCCTAATTCCTCTAGAGAAAATACAATGAAACAAGATCTCGGAGGGCCTGAAAATTTTCCAAGTGTTGGTCAAATTCAGTCAATCAGGCAAAGGATAAAAGATACTTGAGCAGGTTGAGCTCAAGGTTGAGTAGAGCATATTGTATTCATCCGTATTCTTTGATTAATAAAATACAGATAGTAAGGGGTTTTGAGAATTTTCTTTCCCTTAGATATATATGTGTATGTGTGTTGAATCTTCATATATGTTAATGATTTTTTTTCTCGGTCGTGAATTTACTTCCGCATATTCGTAGAGTATACTTGAGTTTTATGGTTTAGTATATTACATGACCAGTTTGATTCTACATTAAAATTATACACTCTCTATGTTTTTTTTCGTCCCTCCTTCTCTCTCTCCCCTCCAACTCCATGATAAGTGAGAAATGGGTCTTGAATTTATGCTTGCTTACAAAGAAAAGTGCAGTTGATCCTTATCTTATGATTTTTAATTAAATATTTTCCATTGACTCTTCCATATAATTTTACTTAAATCTTGACCATTGACTACATGATTTCTCTATAACGACTACGTAGAATCCATAGCTATTTAAGGCTCATCTTCAACATTTATCTTTATTGTTTATTATATTTCTTTAATGTTTTATGGTTTGTCAAATTTCTTAGTTCATTTCTACAAATTTACTACATGTGTTAATGGTCTAGAATTGATCCTAACCTTTGTTCACAATTCTGATGTTTTTAATTAATTTTAAGTTCATTATTTGTTTTTAAAAAATAATGTGATGTCAATTTAATATCTTAAACATCAATTTGACATTACTACCATAGTATAATTGTCAAACTAGTATCTTTTAAGCAACATTATAAATGTCAATGGGACATGTATAACATATCTTACCCATAAAACAAGAGTCAATTGGACATAAACATAATTGGGACACAGATAACATATCTTTGCATCAACAAGAGACACTCAACTGGGTAAAAGCACAAAGGTGGGTTACACTTTCATGAGAAATGCGGGCAGAAAATTCATTTTTCAAACTGTTCGGCTGAAATTTTATAAAAGTTTAGCCAAATTGTTAGAAAGTTTGGCCAAAATTTGTAAATTAGTTCAGCCGAACTAATTCTGCCATTTACATTGATGGCGTATTGACGGTGTGGGTAAACAAAAAAAATTTCGGGATTGGAAAACCGGTAATAGAAGTTCGGTCGAAGTATTAGTTCGGCCGGACTATTAGCTCGACACAAATTTTGAAAAGAATTAGGCTGAACTATTTCTTATAAATATACTAGCACGCAGACCACAAGAGGTTTCAGGCTTTTTACCGTTTGTTTTTTACCATTTTCTGATCTCTTTCTCATTGTTTTGTTGTTGCGCCGATGTTTTTTGTTGTAGGGGCTTTCTATTGCAAGGGTGAGGAGGTGAGAAGCTTTCTGTTTGTGTTTATATTTTTCTGTATTTTTTGTGGGTTTAATCTTTTTCTCTAGTTTTTTTGTTCACAGGTTACAAATAACCTGCATCTTCAGAAATCTCCTTCCTTACTATAGCCTTCCGCGTTGTTTTATGTATTTTGTTGTCGCTACATCCTGCCTCATTGTTTGTTGTCATTTCCTATCGTTGCGGCCTGCCTCGTCATTTATTGTTGTCTCATCGTCTCCAAGTAGATGAAAAAACTCCTTACCACAATGAAAATAGATTACCACCAATGAAAAAACTCCTTACCAACAATGAAAATAGATTACCACCTGCGACAAGAGTACCACCATTTCAGGGTCTATTGGATCACTTTCTTAATCTGTCCACTAGCTTGGCAGACCTTTTTCCTTGCATTATTAGGATCATAGTTACCAATTTCAAATTTGAATTCAGATTCGAATACGATACGAAATAATTTGATTCAAAAAATTTCAATTCAAAAAATATTCACGAGTATACTTCAAAAAATTCAGTTATATGTTTCAAAAATTACCGAATTTACCTGAAATCTGACTGTTGGTTTAGCTTACCTTGGTATCTGCTTCATTTATCTCGGCTATGAGGAACATAAGCTACAATCCATTAATTTTTTTTTACTATTTAAAAAAACAAAAAGCCAATTTTTATCTCCCCATCTTCCTACTTGATGTCTCCCGCATATATCATCTCTCCATAATAAACCAAATATCGAATCGAAATTTTTATGGATAGTTCATCTAAATCAAATGAATTACCGAATATTCAAATTTATTTGACTGATTCAGCCGAATTTGGTAACTATGCTTAGGATTGGTTTTCTTGGCGTCTTATTTATTTTATGAAATGTAATCAGAACAGTAGCATCTTTCTTTTCACATTGGAAATGCTATGAATTTATTTCATATGCCACTTAGTCGAACCATTGCAACTTCATATTTTTTTCAAGATTACCTCAAATACATTGTATATAATTTTATTTCAATGTTATAAAATTTTGTGTCTGATGGGTTTAAACCTTTTGTATGCTCTTGAATTAACATTTATATTATCAATTTCCTTCAAATTGTATTGGCATTTCACTCTTTAATAACTAACATTGTTTGTAACCAGGGTTGGTTTAAATGTATTAGCAATTCTCTTTGTTAAGAATGTCCTTAATTTTTCATTTGGAATGTTAATAGTTTGAAATAATGTGACTAGTGGCTTCAAATAACAAGAAAGAGAATGTCTAAATGAAGAAGTTATACATGAGACTAAAAAAACCATGGATTGAAAATGGCTGATAGCTCTTTTCTTTCCTTCGACCTCTACAGATCTAATATCTGTGTGTTCTTCTTATGAGCACCAACTCACAACTCTGTTCTTTCTTAAGCTTCTAGGTTGTATTTGTGTTCTGTTGCTTCCTTAGACCTTTGTTAGATTGTCTTTTTCTTTTAGCAGAGTGTTTGTTTGTGGTTACAGTTCCTATCATCCTGAATACTCCTTGCTAAGCTAAAGCTAAGCTTTTCTCTTCTATTCTTGAACTGAAGCTTCCTAATCTAGCTAGCTTTATAATGCCTCAAAGAGTAGAGATGTATGTGTTCTCCTGATGGCTGATAGCTCTATTCTTTCCTTCAACCTCTGCAGATCTAATATCTTTGTGTTCTTCTTATGAGAAACAACTCACAACACTATTCTTTCTTAATCTTGTAGGTTATATTTGTTTTATGTTGCTCCCTCATACCTTTGTTATATTGACTTTGTATTTAAGTAGAGTGTTTGTTTGTGGTTACAATGCCTATCTTTCTGAATACTCCTTGCTAAGCTAAAACCTAAGCTTTCCCTTCTTATTCCTTAACTGAAGCTTCCTAATCTAGCTAGCTTTCTAATTACTCAAAGAGTAGAGTTGTATGTGTTTTCCTTATGGATGATAGCTCTATTATTTCCTTCAACCTCTGCATATCTAATATATTTATGTTCTTCTTATGAGCACCAACTAACAACTCTTTTCTTTCTTAAGCTGGTAGGTTGTATTTGTGTTATGTTGCTTCCTCAAACCTTTGTTAGATTGGCTTTATCTTTCAACAGAGTGTTTGTTTGTGGTTATAGTGCCTATCTTGCTTAATACTCCTTTCTAAGCTAAATCCTAAGCTTTTCTTTCTTATTCCTGAACTAAAGCTTCCGAATCTAGCTAGCTTTCTAATGCCTCAAAGAGTAAATCTATATGTGTGACTTTTGACATAACTTCATCAACCAATACCACTTGTTGTTTAAGTAAGTGTATAAAATAATTTTGCACCCCTTCCCACTTATTACTTCAATCATAAGTTTCTATGTGTAGATTTTAGGCCCACCTCACTATATGATGTGGTGGTTTTATTGTAATTGAGATGATTAAATTACTAGGATTGAGGTTGGCTATTTTTAAAAAAATAACTAAACATTGATTTAGTGATGCTTTTCATTTTTTTGGGCTCTTACGCATTTAAATGGGTTTCTTCATGGTTTTGATGAAGTGTTTTTTAATCAAAAAATGTTTCTATGTCTTAGAGTTAAGCCTTTTAGGTGAAACATTGAATTTCATAAGATATTGTCCCTTTTGGAGGGACTTACAAAATCCTATAGCAATTGGCAATTGATTTCTTGGTATACAATGGGTTGAAATGGATAAATGTGGTTCCTTCATGTGTACATAATTGTGTATAATGGATTGAAATGGCTAAATATGGTTGAGTCATGTGTACAAAATTGTGTAAAATGGATTGAAATGGCTAAATATGGTTGATTCATGTGTACATAAGAGCTTGTTTGATTGGTAGATATCACTTTTCCTCAAAGAATTGAAAACAATGTGTTATAGGATGAATTCCTATAGCTTCCTTATTGTCTATTTCCTATAGTAGATGCACTCGAATTTTCTTCTACCTTTTTATAGAAGTGAAAAAATATTGGTTCCTTATAATTTTATATAATTACATTGGATACCTTTGATAGTGGTTGGAAAAATCAATACTGGAAATATATATGAAGTGAAATTGAATGGTATTCTATGAAAAATGTGAAATTCATGTTGACTATAGTTTATCATTTTATGCATTTGGAGGCATGATGTTAATAGGAATGATTGATAGAAATGGTTTATTCGAGTAATGAAGACCCTTGGCTTATTACCATAATGCTACTATAGGTTTTCCACTATATTCATATTTATGTTGATGCTAACTATTTTTTATTAATGTACATAGATTTACACCTTCCATTATGCTTCTTATCCTAGTGTTGTCATTTACTTTTCTAATCTTGTAAAATGTTAAAAGTGGAATGTTTTATGATGTAATGGATATCACTAATCTAGATTATGTACATTTATTGTTCTAATCTTGTAAAATGTTAAAAGTGGAGTGTTTTATGATGTAATAGATATTACTAATCTAGATTATGTACAGTGATATGATGATAGTGTGTACGCTGATGTTCAAGTTGTAAAATTTTGTAGATATCAAGGATGAATGATAATACAAGCCAAAAATGACATTATTATATTATTAGACAATCCGTTAGGTGCTAGATCATACTTATTAAGGACATAACTAATGAAAATTGAAAATTCTTTTTTAATTTTCTTAGCCTATTTATAGATGTCAAAGTAAAGGTTTCTATAATGTGATTTCTCCCATAAAATTTAAGGAAAACTAAACTTTAAGGCAAACCATGTAGATGCCATTTCTCCCACAAACTCATTAAAGTGTGAATTTTGACATAACTTCATCAACCACTACTAGTAGTTGTTTTAGTAAGTGCATAAAATAATTTTGCAAACCATGTACATGTCATTTCTCCCACAAACTCATCAAGGTGTGACTTTTGACATAAATTCATCAACCACTACGACTATTTTTTTTAGTAAGTGCATAAAATAATTTTGCAAACTTTAAGGAAAACTATGTACATGTCATTCCTATGTCATTTCTCCCATAAACGTTATGGAAAAACTTAAGGATAACCATGTACATACATGTCATTTCTCTCATTTCTCCCATAAACTCAAGGAAAAATTTAAGGATAACCAAGTACATGTCATTTCTATTTAATTTTTTCCATAAAATTTAAGGAAAAATTTAAGGATAACCATGTACATACATGTCATTTCTCTGATTTCTCCCATAAATGCAAGGCAAACTTTAAAGGTAACCATGTACATGTCATTTCTCAAATAAACTTTAAGGAATTTGCTAGTGTTTTTGGAACCTGTACATGTCATTTATATGTCATTTCTCCCATAAAATTTAAGGAAAAATTTAAGGCAAGCCATGTACATACATGTCATTTCTCCCATTTCCCCCATAAAATCAAGAAAAACTTTAAGGATAACCATGTACATGTCATTTCTCCAATAAAATTGAAGGAATTTGGTAGTGTTTTTGGAACCATTTACATGTCATTTCTATGTAATTTCTTCCATAAACTTTAAAATTCAAGGCATTTTCTAGTGTTTTTGGAACCATGTACATGTCATTTCTATGTCATTTCTCCCTTAAAATTTAAGGAACACTTGAAGGAAAACCACCTACATGTGTCATTTCTCCCATACATGTGTCATTTCTCCCATAAATTTTAAGGCAAACTTTAAGGGATGTCATTTCTATGTCATTTATCTCTCATTTCTATGCCATTTCTCCCATAAACTATAGAGAAAACTTTAAGGAAAACTATGTGCATGTCATTTCTCCCTTAAACTCTAGGCAAGGAAAACTTTAAGGCATGTCATTTCTAGATGTGATTTCTCCCATAAAGTTTAAGGCAAACTTTAAGGAAAACCATGCACATGTAATTTCTCCCACAAAATCAATGCTTTTTTCCATAAACTCAAGGAAAACTTTAAGGCCTAAATACCTTGGTGAGAACCTAAAGTGGCTGAAATTCCATAGGATTTGAGTCACTCTATTGAGTGTTAACTTCTACAAGTTCTAAAGGCAGAATTTGTAAAGGGCCAGGTAGCCTCTGGATCTCATCCTTTCTCAAAGGTGACATATCCAGTAAATGACCCTATATGCCCCTATAGTCAATCTCTAGAATAGATCTAAATATAAGTTCTTCATTTTAATATCCATTTCTATACATTCCATTTCTCCGATAAGCTTTAAGGCATTTTTTAGTGTTTTTGGAACCATGTACATGTAATTTCTAGCATTTGATAGTGTTTTTGGAACCATGTACATGTCATTTCACTATAATAAAAAGACCCTCTAGCAGATTATTTTGAGGAAACCCTTATAAAAATACCCCAGACATTCATTTCTAGCGTAGGTTACTAGAGGAGGTTGGCAGGCGGAGGTTTTTGCTAATATTTTTCATCTAGTGTGCTTATAATAGTAAACCACACTGATGCGCTCAACAAGAGAAAGAACCAATGTGCATAAAAAATCGGCACATCGGACACCATTCGCTCCATACAAACCCACCCGGTGCGTCGTATTACTGTAGCGCACCGGTGCTTTACAACTCTTCAGAACCGGTGCATCATAAAAAAAGTGCGCCAAAACCGAAACCGCTCGGTGCACACAAAACATTGGCACACCGGACACCGTGTGATCCATACACACCTACCTCGTGCATCATATTACTATAGCACACTGATGATTTACAACACTTACACACCAGTGCATCATAAAAAGTGCGCAAAATCGAAACCGCCTAGTGTGGTATTAAGAAACATCACTGGTGCACCCATAAAAACATCGCGCACTGGAACAGGGTGAAATAAAAAAAAATTGACGGCCAAAAAACTGCATTATTCACTTTTCTCAGTGCTCCAGAGCTCTCAAGCACCGGTGCAATTTATCCTTGTCTGAGCTACCCTGACATCGTTGCTCCCAATGCACCCATTGCAAGCACTGTTGATGTGCATTGCCCACCAATCTCCAGCTTGAATTTTGCAAAACAGTGGGAAAAATTTCTTTTGCAAATTCTACAGCCAATATTTCTCCTTGATAGCCAAATCTACATATATTTTTCTTTTTTTTTCCATAATTAAGCCTTTTAGTGGAATATAATTTCAAATAACCTTAAAATTAACCATTTAAAAGAAAAAAAAATTGTCACACGGTGCGCTCGAGCTGTTTGGCTCGCACCAGTTCGCGATGCTACCTGTAAATTTACAGCCCGCACGACAACCAATGCTAATGGTATCCGCACCGGTTACAAGGAAGTACCGATAGGCACACCATTTTATTTTATTTTATTTTTTAAAGTGCAGTGCAGTCATTTACCTGACCGCACCATTGACAATGTGGAATAGCGACAACACGGTGTGTTGATGGAAATTTGCGCCCCGGGGTGGGAAATTTTATCAGTGCACCGCATTCCTCATTCCAACAGAGTCAACGATGCATCCTGATAAACCAGTGCTAATGGTATACGCACCGGTTCTGGGGCGGTACCAATGGCGCATCGTGTTATTTTAATTTTTTTTTTAAAAGTGCAGTGTGTGGGTGGCGCACCATGTGATTTTTTTTTTTTTTTTAAAAGTGCAGTGTGTGGGTTACCTAGTCGCACGGTTGACCTAGTGGAATAACAGAAAAACGTAGTGCGTTGACCGAAATATCTTCCCTAAGATGGGTATTTTTTTTAGCACACCGCTCTCTGTATTTCGACAGGGTCAACGGTGCGGCCTGGTAAAATATCACACTGTTGACTATGTAATGATGGCAGGAGGTCGGTCCACTAACTTAAATTTAGGCCCCAAGGCATAGATTTTAGTCAGCACACTGCACTCCTGACACCGTACATAGTCAACAGTGTGCTACAAATTTTCTGGAGAATTGGCACAAGCACATTTCATATTATCAGGGGCATTGTCTACGGTGCACTCATAAAAAGACGCACTAGTACCAGTGAATGACTTTTTTTTTGGCGAACTGACTATTTTTTTTTTTTTTTCAAAAGAAATTATATATCTATATTTCTAAATACATGTCTCATTTAATAAAAAAAATGTATTTAATATGTCAATATTTCAGAGACGTGAAAGAAGACAAGAGGGGGAACAAGAATAACAACATGCGGAGCAGTATAACATGGTTCACCTGTGGGAGGCACGAGAGAGGGAGAGAGATGCATACCATCGCCCTATTACAGTAGCTACCCAAGGGCTCCTAAGGCAGGTAGGCCTCCTCAAGTTCTATGAGGAGGCTACTTCCCTAAAGGGCCATGGTTTGGTTTTGAGACATCTTATCCAAAGGTGGAATCTCTACAAGAAAAAAGCACATTGGTGAGGGTCCTTCGCACGGTAGACAGCACAAAAAAGTCCGTCATAATACATATAGCGACGGTCATTAAAAAGCGATCACTTTGTGAAAGTGTATATAGTGATGGTCCTTTGTGGTCGTCACCAAGGGTGATACCTAAATGAAAACTTTTGGTGAGGGTCGTTAAAAGCCCATCACTAATTCTCTCTTTGGTGACACTTCTAGTGACGAACTTTTAATGACCCTCACCGATGCTCTTTTTGTTACTTTTGGTGACGGTCAAAAAATGTCCATCATCATTGATCACTAAAAACCGTCACTGTAAGTGTATATAGTGATGGTCCTTTATGGTCCATCACTAAAGACATTTCACTTTTGGTCAGGGTCGTTAAAATCCCATCACTAATTCTCTCTTTGGTGACACTTCTAGTGACGAACTTTTAATGACCCTCACCAATGCTCTTTTTGTTACTTTTGATGATGATCAAAAAATGTCCATCATTGATCATTCCAATGAGTTTTTGATGACGCTATGTGCCTGTTAATATATTTTTTGTCAAAAGATAATGATTTAATAACATTATTGTTGAGCATAAATTATAATATGTCCAAGGCCATAGTGGTTAGGGTCAATCAATTTTTTAAGAAGTAATAAGCGTGTATCATTTCCCTCAAGTAATGACTAGTCAAATAGAGATTTCCTATGAGTCAACACATGATTCATATATATTAAGTTTATTATCTAGCAAATTCCATTTAGATAAAGTTCCACTATTGTGTGTAGGAAACATATTATTTAATACATAATCGAGCTCTGAAAATTTTGTTAATGAGAAAGACCTAAAAATCCTCAACGATCTGGGCACACCTTAAATTAATGCTTTGGCACACACTAACATTTCTTATTACCCCACATGTCTTGGAACATCTTTGTACCTAGAACATCTTGTGATGACATTGACGCCCAAGAACATGGTGGCATGCGCTAGCACAACATGGAACTCTCCTAGCATGTGTTGGCATGCTGCATATAGTCCCTAGCATGCCCTGGAACACCTTGGTTGAATGCATTGACATACATTAGCACTTGGCACACAATGCCACTTGACATGTATTGGGACCTATTATTAGTGTGCCTAGCATGCCCCTTTTCAAAAAGATAAAGTCCTGACTTTTTAACCCTCTTATTTGTTCTTCCTTTTGTTGCCTTGACACATATTGATATACCCTGGCACCCTGCACCACATCCTTAGCACCTAGCATGTATTGGCATATCTTGGCACTATTATTTGGCACATGATATAATTAGCACACCCTGGAACTCCCAAGCACAATTTGGGAATTCTTAACATGCCTTGATATTCCCTAGCATGCCTTACCAATGCTTATCATACCTTGTCACTCCCTCCTTGGCATGACAACTAACATTGACCATTAACACTAGTCTCTGGTAGTACACGTTCCTCATATTCATTAACTTCCATGAATTTTACCTAGTGCTCCCTTAATGTTTTTTCTTATTACTCCTTAACACTCATCAACATGCATATCACTTTCTAGCACACCTTAGCACTCTTCAATATTCCCTTCCACTTCATAACATGCATAACACTAGTCCCTGACACATATTGGCACTTGGCATGTGTTAGCGCTTGGAAAGTCTTAGCATGTATGGAATACGTTGAGATTCCTTGGTATGATTTAGCATGGTTTAATATTAAATTTATTTGTGATGATCAATTTTTGGAAAGTAGATGAGAAGAAACAAAAGAATACTTGGCACTTAGAATGCACTAAGACTTTGCACTTGGAACCTATTGCCGCCTAGTGTTAGTGTGCCTAGCATGCCCCTCTTGGAAAAGGTAATTTATGACTTATTAACCCTCTGATGTGTTCATTTCCTTGTAGTTTAACTTTTTTCTCCCTTTTGTTTTCTTGAAAGTCCCTGACACGCATTGACACACCCTTGCACATCTTAGCATGTTTGACATGTATTCCCACTATCTGGCACATCAAGGGGGTGAAGAGAGATGTATTCCTAAAGTAGGTCGAGTATGAGGGCCGAGTAAGGGTTGCTAAAGGGAGGTCATGATCATCCTCCAAGAGAAAGATCATCATGTGAGGGTTCAAAGGAATGTTGCATACCTTAATGGTCAGCTTGCTCTAGGAAGTAGGATGGAATATTGTTGGTTCTCTTCTGGTAGATCAAGCTTAAGAGAGGTTTCTCATGAGAATCTGGGCATGTGATTTCAATGGTGTCTTTGTGTGAAGGCCACATCAAATTCTAAAATGTTGAAATTTGCAACAAGAAACAGTGAGATTGGAAAACATAAAGGAAAAAAAAAATGCACCCACACTGGTGAGGAATTTTGATGCACCAGGAGTGAGGAATGTGGGGCGTCTAATTTATTTTTCCCTTAAATAAATTGGACAATAAATTATAATTTCATCTCATAACAACTTGTGTCAGTTAATTAAGTCATGATGACTGAGTTAGCTCAAGAAATTCGAGTTGAGGGTCTAATATGAGGCATCTAGAGGGATTCTAATATTTTTGGGGTCCAATTGAAGTTGATGCATTAGTGGGGTGCAAGTGTAATTAACTCAATTAAATGAGTTAAAATCAATTTAACTAGTTCTAACTGAGTGATGAGCTAGTGAGAGGTCCAGTGAATTAAATTAGATTTAATTCACAATGAGTGATCAATCCGATAACTGATAATTCACTAGTAATAGTTGCATGCATGTCAGTTTCAAGGAATACCCAGTTGAGATAGAGGTTAAATGGAACATAACTATCAATTTTATTTATAGAAAGTTTCCCATGTGAAATTATAAATTCATTGGGATGCCATGATGGATTGCGCAATCAAGGAAGACTGATTTTCCTAATTAATAAGGAGTTGATTCCCTAGGAATTGCACGAGTAAGAAAGGTTGAAGTAAAGATTATAATTGGCTAAGTACTAGACCGAGTTTTCCTAGATCAACAAGAGACAATTGATAGAGTGCTATAGAATCTCATGAGAGATTAAGCATTATATTGTTTCATGATTCCTTGACTTAATACACAGTAGAGATATAGGGGTTTTGATTAGTTGCTTTCCCCAAATACATCATGTTGTTGTGCGATTGATAATTTATTTCTCTTACTTATATATGATTGTGCGATCGTGTTTTGTTTCCATAAATTTTAGGAAGGATTCATTATCTTGTTTTAGTAGATTACAAGATCAGATTGAATCTCGTTGGTTAGATTTTCTACATGGTATCAGAGCAGGAATTTTTTGGACGGCGAGTTTGTAGAGAATATTTGAATATTTTGGTGTAACATTTTTGAAAACAAATAGAATATTTGGATTCCTTGAGAAAATCTACCCAAATGGAAAAATAATCAATCAAATCGGAGCTCGGATGAGAGAGATATCATCGATTTAAAATCAACTCTTTTTTAGAAACTTTTTGTAACTTCAAGAAAATTACACTGTGCATGAGTCAAGAACCTATATGCACTTGAGGTACGAGATGCATGCAAAGCTTTGAGGAGAAAGGTAGAAGTTAGAGACTTGGTGGTTTAGAGGGAGCATAAATTACCTCTAAACATGCATCCTCATGAGAAGCAGTCTCAAAAGGTTGTGGAGTAGCTGCCACAATTGGAGAAGCAGAGAGGACATCGAGTTGAAGCGTCCACTCAAGCAGAGGCCTCCATGAGGGGGAAATTTTGAGCCAGATGGGAAGAGGGAGCAGCCATACCTTGAGGTGTAAGGTGGGGTTATGTGTAGACATAATCCCAAGATAAGAAATTTGGGCAAGGTCCATTGAGATGGCGTGTCTCCTGGATCGAACCTGGCTACAAGGAGCCCACAGTACAGTAGTAGTAGGAAGGATCAATTAGATTGATGTAGTTAGATGTCAGCAAGCCAGAAATCATAATGACAGATGTAAAATATTGGAGCACAAATAGAGTTAGCAATAGTTCAAAGGGCATAGATGCAGATGTCAGCAGCAGTGCAGAGAATCTAGTACTAGACAGGTGCAGTAGCTAGCAGCAGTCAGAAGACTCTGATGACAAATGCATTATACTTATTCAGTTTTTCATAGGCTATTTAGTTTCAGGAGTTGTAGGTGCAAACAACAGTAGAGAAGTGTAGCATGCAGAATATTCCAAAGGTACCAGATGTGGATAGATTGAATTCCTTTCTTGTTGAGAGGGAGTGTTGAAATTTGCAACAAGAAACAGTCAAATTGGCGACTAGAAAGGACAAAAAAAATGCACCCACACTGGTGAGGAATTTTTATGTACAAGGAGTGACGAATGTGAGGCATCTAATTTATTTTTCCCTTAAATAAATTGGACAATAAATTGTAATTTCGTCTCATAACAACTTGTGTCAATTAACTAAGTCATGGTGATTGAGTTAGCTCAAGAAATTCGATTTAAGGTGATTGAGGTGGATATTGGTGGCCACCTGCCTATTCCACTTGGTCCCTCGCCATTGTCTCTTTCAGTTTTTCAGTTTCCTTAATTATAGCACAATTTACTATTTTTCTCAGTTTTTCGGGTCCTGAACTTTCGAAGCCATTTTGAGGCCCCAAAAGATGTTTTTTGGGCATGAAAGGTTTAGCAATTTCACATAAATCATATTATTAGTTGTAGTCCTCGGAGAGATATTTCTAACGAGGTATCATGTGTGTCAAAGGAAGATCATATGACCAAGTTACGACCTCGGGAAGTTGGCTGCCCAAGTAAGCCCAACAGGGCCCATAAACTCTTGGTGTTACATCTCCTCAAGATAGGGTTTTGGTTTTTTAGGGTTTTATCTTATTTTAAATAATAAAAAAACCCTTGATCCTTATTGTAACATAGTTTAGAGGAACATAACTATCAGTTTTATTTATAGAAAATTTCCCATGTGAAATTATAAAGTCATTGGGATGCCATGATGGATTGCGCAATCAAGGAAGGTTGATTTTCCTAATTAATATGGAGATAATTCCATAGGAATTGCGTGTGCAAGGCAGGCTGAAGGAAGGCTGAGAATTGGCTAAGTACTAGACCGATTTTTCCTAGATCAGCAGGAGACAATTGGCAGAGTGTTGGAGAATCTTAAGAGAGATTAAGAATTGTGTTGTTTCATGATTCCTTGAATTAATACAAAATAGAGATAGAGGGTTTTGAGCAGTTTCTTCTCTAGATACATCTTGTGTTGTGCGATTGATAACTTGTTTCTCTTACTTATGTGTGATTTTGCGATTGTGTTTTGTTTCCACAAATTGTAGGAAGGATTCGGTATCTTGTTTTAGTACATGATTACAAGATCAGATTGAATCCCATTGGTTAGATTTTCTACATGAAATAGAAGAGAGGGTTGATACCATCTTTCCTTGTGTTGGTTAGTAGGCCGCAAGGTCTGTGATAAAGACCAACATAAATGGAGGAGGGCTTGCGCTGTAATTTAGAGCCATAATAGAAGTCAACGCATGCGTAATATTGACTGAGTTAACCCTAGTTTGAGGGTCAACATTGAGATCTGAAGTTCGTGTCAATATTCAGTCAAATAAATGCCCAGAATCTATGGATCCATATGAGCTAGGTCGAGTCTCTTATGGAGGCAAGAGCCATGTTTTACTATTTGTGGATAGCATTTGTTCTACAACAATTAAAAGTACATAAGTATAATGCCCTAGTTAGGATAGTTTCCTAGCATGTTTAGTTCATAAGGTATGACCATAATACTATGACAAATTTGTGTAGAAGAAGATGGGTTGTGACCCTTAGAGTGAGGTTTATTTATGCAATAAAGACCGCAGATCTAGAAGATGGTTTGTAGATTTAGTATGTGTGGAGACAACAGATCCAAAGGAGGGTGGAACCTGAGCAGAAGATTGAGCATGCAGAAGAAATGTGGCATATGAAGAATGGATTGACATGCAGAGGAGTTGATTTTGGTGGACTTTCCATAGAGTTTTAGACAAAGATTTAAAGAAACCTATAAACAACTAGTAAATGGACTGTTAGTGGCTGATTTGTGACCCGAGTTCAGTCATCTACAAATTGTTATAAGTATGATAAGAGGAGTAGTTCATATTTGTTCATAGATTGGACAACAAATATCAAATTGTCGATATGCAAGAACAGTGATCTTGAGAGGACTCAAACCATTGTTAGGTGGTAGATTTGAAGAGCCCTAGATGAAGACAATATTGTGGGCCCTAGGTCAGTAAAAAATAATTGACTATGGTTGGGTAGATTGATGGTAGGAAAAGTACAGTTGGAGGGGTTTTAGGTTATTGTCAAAGAAGAGCCCCGACTCTTGTTCTGGTGAAGGAAAACAAAATTTGTAGAAGGGTAGGTGTATAGGGCCTAAGGATGTGTAGACTTTGAAGGAATAAAGTAACATTCAAGTGGGCCAACCAACTAACCCTAGTTCACTATATTGTAGAGGATTGACTCAGTGAGAAGAAGGGTAGCCTCCATAGCCCTGGACTTATCATCTTGGAGCTGTAGTATGGTAAAAGTGGGCATACAAAAGAGTTTTTTCCAAATGGAATTGTGAACAACTTGTTACCACTCAAACTAGTAGTGGATCTAAAAGGGGTTCCTAAGATGGCAACTGCTAGGACAAGGGAAACGATTGAGGCTTAGCCCATTGTCACCACAGCTAAGGCTCCTTGCTCTTCACGGAATTTCACCGATGGGTGGAGTCCCGGTAGTTTAGGATGTCACTTGTAGAGTATAGGTCAATGAATAGGTGGGATGTGACCCTCGAAACCCTTTCCCTAAAATAAAATAAAGAGTGGGACTTGCTTTCCTTTTAAGCAAGGGAATTATCTTCTAGGGAGAGACGAGGGAGATTGAAGGGTTGAGGGAGAAGAATAAGACTTATGAAGGAAGTTCTCAATCCCTAAAATCCTTTGGGAACTTGGATTCCCAAATAGTCCTTGATGAAAGGCCTTTGACACCAAATGGGAACACACGGGGCCAAGTGGACCCAACCCAGGTTCGGGGATGGAATTCAGCAACCAATGATGTTCCTATCCTGGATAAGGTGATGCGAAAGGATTAGACAAGTGTTTTTACTTCGATAGGTCAAATTTATCCTACTAGGTTCTATCCTTGGGAACACCTAGCAAAAAAATGATCCTAGAGCTAGGGATTGAGGTATCTGGAGATTCCACTGTCGGAATTGGCCCATGTTCTGAGGAGAGTGAGGGCACCCAGCAACGTAGCCGCCACTAGGAGATAGAAGTTTTCCTCTAGCTAGATTCCTGGGAAATTGTTTCCTTAGGTGACCTAATGGGGCTAGACCTAGGGAATGTGAAAATTTCTTAATCTAAGAAACCCTATTGCAGTATCTTGATTTACTTCTCCTACTTGAATTAAGTTACAAGTTAATTTCTGAAATATTCAATAAATTAGCGAAGTAAATATTAAATACAACTAGCAACCTACACATACAGATCAAATACTTAATAACATGCTCATAGATAAAGTGACACATGGATTTTCTGGACAACTATCCTTGGAAAAAACCCAATGTGGGAAAACCGCTGCAGCTAGCTTTGGAGGGTTTTCATTATTATGCAGAATCTAAGTACAAAAATCTTGGGCACAAAAACTGGTTCACCCAAAAGAGAAATAAAAACGGTAGTAATACACTGCTCTGAATCCCTCTACGTCATTATAACTGGTCTGCGTCGCCCTCTGCGCTACTTAGTAAGGGCCTGCGTCACACCTGAAGGGCTTACACTGCCCCTGCGCTGCCCTGACTAGGCCTGCGTGGCTCCTGCTGCCTCTGGGCTACCCCTGCTGAGCTCTAGCTAGACTGCATGGCTCCTGCTACCCTTGTTGCTCTGGCTGGCTGGAATGCTTAAGCAGAAAAATCATAGGTAAGAAAGAAGGATCTGGCCAAAGGCAACGCATAACAGTCAGAAAAATTGAAGAAATGAAATGAAAATAGATCAATGTCCACAAATAAATGAAATAGCTCAATGGGACTAGAGAGTAAAATCTTTGACAACAGCAATAAGTGCTTATAGAATCAGCTAAGAGAACAGAGGAGACTAATTCATGAGGTTAAAATGTTGTATAATTGTTGGCACAAGAAAATTGTAGAATTGTTAGAGTAAATCTCTGCAGGTACCATTAGTTGGTGATCATCGATAATCATTTCATTTCATCAAATACCCCGATGAATGGGCCTTACAAGCTATTTGTGTAGACAAACCCCACAGAAGCTATGCGATGGAAAAATATTTGCACTATATTGAAGAAAACACCTACCAAATAAGGATGACATTTCAAATGGGGCAAGAAACAATAGAGAGATAGAAATAGAAAAAGTTAAAATGCTAGGGAAACATGAAAGCAACTAGGTAGCATGGTAGAAAGCACAACAAAGAAAATTATAAAAATGGAAAACCCTACAAATTAGCACCCATCCAAACATCACCACAATTTTTTTTTCAACTCTAAATCTCCAAATTCATCAAATTATATCATGTATTCAAACCTGATTCTCTCTGTTAGCCATTATGAAGATAAGGCTGAGAATTTACTACAGAACCACCACCTACATGTTGTCATGATCTTATTCTGTGACCAGACAACCTACTTTCGTGAAGACACGGAAAGGTAAACACTCTTAGCCAAGATTTTCCATACAGTCCAGGTTGAGCAACCACATATACATCACTAGTTTTTTCTCTTCAGATTTGTAACTTAAGAGATTTGTCTGACCACCTTTTGGTTGCTCCCAGAGTCACCCAGGCAAGCCCTCTCAACATCATCCTCTTCCATCTTTGTGTCACTATCTCCCTCTCTCACCCTTCTCTACCTCTCTCAATCCTCTCCCTCTCTCTCTCTCCATTCCTTCTCTCCCCTCTCCTTCAGTTTATCTTCATCTCTCCCTTGTGACTCCCCTTGTCTCGCCACCTCTATCAATCTATGTCTTTATTATTCCTTCTCATATATATCTATAGTTAATATATATCATGACATATTGGGACCTAGGATTGGGTTAATTAAGCCTTGTTGGCAAGGTTAAAATGGCTAATCTTCGATAGACAAAATGTAGATCAAATATTTCATCAAAAAGAGGGAACCATACCCTATCTTCTAGGCTATGCCTATTAGTCACTTGGCCTCTTCTTGCTCTCACATGAATGTAGTCTTGCTTGACTGGTACAAAAGAAGGTTTCGCATTATCAACTATTTGTTTGGGACAAATTTTAGTTGTTTCAACACTGCTACATTCTTTAAGCTTATCCGTTAAACCATCTTAGTATTTTGTACTCTCTTCAACTTTGTAGTGCTTTCCATTCTTCTCAGTCACTTATGTTTCCTTGGTCTGTTAAGGGACAAGGTCGACAACATTAGGATTTTTTTGCAATAAACAAGGGTATTTCCAGGACATAGTCAAGTGAAGCAAGAGTATAAGAGCCAAATTTCTCATGAATGTGGGACACTCGAACTTAATATTTTCTAGAGTAGTCATGAGGTGCAGTCTGGTTATTAAGACTTCATCAGATGGCTATTCTCCGAACTTAAATTGTGTGACAACACTGTGTGTTGGCGAGAAGTTAGGTCTTGCGGACAAGACCCAGGTTCAATAGTTGTGGCCAACAAAGGGGTCTGGTGTAGTCTAGGAACACACCGGCATTTTCACCCTGCTCTAGGGAGCAGTGCGTCTCACCCGAGGCGTGCCGCAACCACATGCAGAAGGGGATGAGATTAATGGCAAGGAACAAACCCGCAACTAATGAAGGACAGTGCATCCATTACATATACAGAGTTATATACGCAAGATCACTTAATAAGCATTCAGACATTTGCAAATAAAATTTTAAACCAGCATAAACACATTACAAGCACATAGACATCTTATTGAGACAACAACCTTCCATTATATTAATCTCTTGGAAAAACACATGATTACATGGCATTCTCACTGATAGCTTACAAATCTGATACAAATGGATTTCGGAACAGAAAGGTAGAATAGAGAAGATAGAGAGCCATAGGAAGGACATGCATGATTCCTCTGCAGCTGCTCTGTGCGTCTTTCCCTGTCTCGAGCCTCGCAACCTCTTCAGCATCCCTCTTGTTTCAGCCGGGTGACTGTTATTTATTCACCCGCTCGTGCGACTATCAGTTCCTCTGTGGCTCTACTTCGGCTTCTCCTGGCTTCTCTCCTGTTATCTACGTGTTCTACTTTCTGTCTTCTGTTATGTGTTTCCCTCATCTGCACTTGTCCCTGTTCTATCTCCAGCTATCGCATGCTTCCACGCCACCTTGATAGCTCTGCGACTCCTGGTAGTTGCGGCGCGGTCGCGGTTGCCATGTGTATTCATACCGCAACTCAAAAAGGGTCAAAATTCAAAATGTCTTAGCCAAGATTTCAAAAATAACCAAAAACAAGGGCCCCAACAGGCCCCGACCACAATTCCTTGACTCGTCCCCAAGTCAATCAGAAATAACCGTCTCTATTTCCATTGCCCCGCTGGCTCCCGTGCTCTGTTCTGCTGTGCCCTCGCCCTGCGCCCTTTCCTACTATGCTTCGCCGTGTGGTTGTTCAAACAAGGGCCCCAACTCCAGGACCCTGCAGAGCGCTGTATCTCTAAACCCAGTGAAGTCTGCCACCGCTTGCTACCATTCCTGCATAAGCAAGTCGGCTTCGTCAGAGATCCGGGTGGCGGCGGCCTCATCTATAGTCGTCAGGGCAGCCCCGAACAACGTGGCAAGCTGGGCTTCGGCCTTGGCATCCAACTGTTGGATGGATTCAGCATTGGCGCGAATGGGTGGACGAATCTCCTGAATGTCCTATTTGGCCGCTGCCGTGTCGGCCTCAGTCTGTTGCATTTGAATTTCAAGCTCGTCTGCCTGGGCATAGAGCTGATCTAACCGTGCTGGGTCCACGGTGTCCTGAATGTCACGGGAAATTTGTTGCAGCTGGGCAGAGATAGGTTACGTCTTGACAGTTAGAGCGAGTGAGCACTCCTGCAGACTTTGCAGTAGGGCGGAAGCCGCGGCCGCAGTGGAATGGAGAGTTGCCTGCATACTAACTGCCTGAGTCTGCTTGGCAGTCACCTATTCTGAATGGAAAATCTGTGGGTCTGGAAGGGTAGGCCGTGCGGCTAACACTGTTTGGAGTTCCTGGTTCTCCCTGCATAGATCAGTGAAAACAGCCCGGAGGTGGTGAGCCTGGATTGCTACATTGTCCTCCACTATATTGGCAGGAAGTGGGGCATAATGAGCCCTTGCAGTGGGCCATAAGTCGGAGAACGCCTGAGCAACAATGGTGACTTGATCCGGTAGGTAGGTCTTCTCCCTAGTCAGCTGATTGCGCTGTTCAGGAAGCGCCATGATCTGATTATGCTGCTCGGTACACCGCTGCTCCAGCTCTGTGTGAATCTGTTCGGCCTTTAGGGCTGCCAGCTGAATGAGTAGGTATAGCTGCGCTGTACTCCATGGTTCTGCATTGGTCATGCTGGGTGTGCCCTGCTCCAGCACTCGCTCCTGTGAAGGTTGGCCACTAGCCACTGATCGGTTTGAGGTTTCTGGAGGATGGACTAGCATCTGCTGCTGCATCGAGGTGGCCATATCGGATTCCGGCCGGTCTTGCTGCGTGGTTTGGTCTGGGGGAGGGTCATCCGAATCAGCCCCACCATTTGTTAGCCTGGTAGATATAGTAGAGGGAGGATCCTGGGGTGTGGCCATAGGGTCAATTGGCGGTACCACGGCTGTAGTACTGGAGGTGACTTCCACCCCGTGGTCACCTCTGAAAAGTTCTCGGATGAGAGGATCTGAGACAGTGGCCGATGAGTTGGATGGATTGGAGGAGGTGGCAGGTGGACGGCTGGTGGAGGGAGCGGTGGATGGGGTGAAAGGGGTATGGGGGAGACGAATGTTGAGGAACTCTGACGGATCAATCAGAGGTTCCTCTGGAATCAATGCTCCTAGGAGGGGAGTGGTTGGTGGATCATTTTCGGTAAGATCCACCATGGGATCGGTGACAGCAATGCGGGCCCTCTTGGATGGAGGGGGGTCTGATGAATCGGGTTCTGGGCCCGTTTCGCCCATCGGTGTGATGATAGGGGTGGCAGAGGTGAACAGGTTGGTGGGTATGGGAGAAATGAGAGGGGCGGTATTGGAGGAAGCATGACACCGACCGATCTGAAATTCAGCAAAGGAGGGAAATAAAGGAGCACCACTTGAAGCAACTTGGGTTACCACATTAAGTCGTCGTACCTGGGCATTGAGGTGTTGTACGATGGGGACCAGCGATTCGGGCAGGTCTTGTGCAGTCTCAGCTACATCTTGTGGAGGTTCCGCTGCAGCCTGTGAGGACCCCGCTGCGCCGGTCGCGGCAGGCCGCTGTGCCGGCAGCATCCGCTCAAAGTTATAGTGGGTGATCCCGTCGCGGAGGTGCTTGACGACTCCCGGCCACGCAGAGACCTCACGGTGAAAGGTGTCATCATTCAACTGGAATTTGAGGGGTGCCATGTGGAAGGTGGTGTCTGACACGCAAGTTGGTCGGAGGAAGGTGTGCCTATGGCTGACCCCAAACCACACCTGCTCACTATACTCATCCAATAGGTGCCTGGGCACCCGTTGCTGGTTAGTCACCACATCTGTCATCATCCCGTACCACGCCCGAAACGCTTCCGCGTTCACCTGTTTGGTGCTGGGGTCCGAGGACACCTGCCAGGGGGTGTATTTCATCGCGAGAGGCTGGCTCGCGGTAGTCTCCACCGGCATCCAGACGGGAGGAAGGTGCCATTTCCACATGGCGAAAGCTAGAATCAAGTAACCGTAAATGAAACTGGTGGTTCGCTTGTAGTTCTCTTTGCAGGCCGCGAAGAGTTCTTTCAGTACAAAAGAGCACCAATTCAACCTAACGCCCTGGATGCAGTGCTCCGCAATGGAGATTGTGTCCAGAGTGTACTCTCCCTTCGTGTAGTGCCACATCGTCTTGCTAGCGATAAGGTAGCAAGCGAACCGAATTTCTGGCTTATTGATCAAATCAATTTTGGCACCTTTGCCCCCCCGGCGAGTGCCATACTTGGTGTACAGGTCTGAGTCACCCGACTTCCGGGTGCGCTCGGAGGATTTCTGGCCGGCAGCGGAGACATCTGCACCATTTTGAGACAGCCCTGTAAGCCGATGAATGTCTTCGGCATGAATTGGAATTTCCTCATTGAGCCACAGGGACCTGTTCTGTATCCGACTGAGAAGGAACCGAGTGCATTGCAGGGCCGGTCCCGTAGTTCCGAAAACTGGATGAGTCCTCAAATGCATCAAGGACGACTGTTGTATGCCCCTGAATTTTGGTCGCATCCGACTGTTGGAGCTGCTGCCCGGCGTATAATGATGCTCCATGTAGGTCTACCAATGGAGGTGGGGGAATTTAGCTAGGTCGGATAGGTTGGCGTCCATACATGCTGCATTGTCATACTTTCCAACTAGCAACTCTACGTGGTGAATTCGGCTGTCCAACACTGGTTCGGGGATGAATAGGAGAGCCCTCGGCATCTTGGCGCGGTGCTGGTAAACTTGGAGGATTCTTCTGGAGTTTCCTTCTGGGTGCGGCGCGCTTTGAGGCTACAACTGCTCTGGAGTCGCTGCAACTTCCAAATTGAACTGGTCCGTCATTCTTGGGCTGATAGCCTTCATGCAAGTTATGTCATCTACTGGCACGAGTGGAGTTGATGAGACTTCATAACGACAATTAATTCTTGCTATCTTTCTTGCCTGCGATAATCGTGCAATAAATCGCATGCCTGTGTGTAATCTGACAGTTGCTGACGGTGTCATGGGGAGATGGGCAGGCGCGACGGCTGAGGGAACTGCGGGTGATGGAAAATGATTATGGTATGATTACTGTCTACTTATGGTAATTTATGACGCAGATCTGAGCGATCCTACGGACTGACAAAAGGACTGACGGAAATGACCTGGACTGACACTGGCACGGGGATGGATCCTACGCGAACGACACACTGGACTAACGCTGTGACACGCTGGACTGGTCCGCCCCGACCACAGTCGGTTGCGGTGAGGTACCCGCAACTGACCAGTTA
Source organism: Pinus albicaulis (assembly GCA_034641835.2). NCBI lineage: Eukaryota > Viridiplantae > Streptophyta > Pinopsida > Pinales > Pinaceae > Pinus > Pinus albicaulis. The sequence continues at coordinate 290,636,803 of CM076583.1, forward strand.
TTTGACAGACTGCCTATGAATGGAAAAGACTCCCTACGCTCATCCTGGTTGCGGGAGAGTTATTCGACTAAGCTACTCTACGGGTTCTCTCGGTTGCGAAAGTTATTGATGAAAAGTGAAAGGTACCTACTCCTGGTAGGGTTTTAGGCATGCGCCATTCACCCACCCAGGAAGAACTATACTGTCCAGCTGTGCCAACCGAACGGCTCTGAAGTCGCGGATCTCGATGACAAAGTAGGGTCCCAACCAGTGCATCTGGAGCTTGCCTGGAAACTTCTGGAACTGGCTGTCATATAAGAGAAATTTGCTGCCAACTTGGAAGGCTTTGGTTTTGATGTGGCGGTCATGCCACGCTTTCTGTCTGGCCTTCTGAACCTTCTGGTGGAATTCCGCCAGGAATCGGCCTCATCCAGCTCCTATAGTTCCTGGAGGCGTTCCCGAAGTGACTCCTCATCCGAGAATTGAAGGGACGTTGCGATCAAAAGACTGGGTACAGTGAACTTGGCGGGAATCACAGCTTCCTGGCCATACACCAACTGGAATGGCATCTAGTTTGTCAAACATTTCACTGTGGTCCGGTAGGCCCATAATGCTGCTGGGAGGTGCTCATCCCAATCGTCGCGCTGAGCATTGCAAATTTCAGTCAAGCCCTTTTCGAGAATCTTGTTGAATGCTTCCACAGTACCATTGGCCTGTGGGTGGTATGGGCTGCTTTTATGATGCTGAATCATAAATGTCTCCAGTAGTGACTTGACCGTGGCATTAATGAAATGCGTACCCTGATCGTTGGTCAAGCTCCGTGGGCAGCCAAAGCGGCTGATGATGTGTTCAAAGATGAACCAGGCAGCGGTCTCTGCCGAGCAGTAGCGTACCGCTGCTGCCTCAGCCCACCGTGTGAGGTAATCCGTGGCGGTAATGATGTACCGGGCCTTGGAGTGTCTAGCGACTAGGGTGATGGGACCTACGAAAACAACATCCCACTTTTCAAATGGCCGCAACACATGCACTGGGTGTAGCGGAAGCTCGTCCCGGTGCGAAGGCCTTCCCATCCACTAGCAAACATCACAACACTTCACATAGGCCTTACAGTCAGCATGTACCATCGGCCACCACAGGCCAGCTTGGAGCACCTTCCTTGCGGTAGGTTTCACACCCACATGCCCTCCGGCAACACCACTGTGACATTCCCACATCACTGCTTCCCGTTCATGGTTGAGAACACACCTGCGCAACACCTCATCAAGGCCCAGTTTGTACAGCTGCCCCGCGATCAATTGGTAGTCGGTCGCCCGGACAACCAGGTGGCATTTCTGAAGCGGGGTGTAATCCTGAGGGCACTGTCCCGTGGTCAGATAAGTGGCAATGTCAGCCAAATAATCTAGTACTGCTTCGACTCAGAAGAGGTCGGCATCCGGCAGTTGATCGTCCAAAAAGCCTTCATTCTCTCCCGTCTCCAACCTGGATAGATGATCGGGACCAACATTCAACCTGTCAGGCTTCACAATCACTTCAAACGTGAATTCCTGGAAAAGTAGTAGCCAACGACAGATTCTTCCTTCCAACATAGGCTTATTCAGCAGATACTTCAATGCGGAGTGGTCCGTGAAGAATGTGAATTTTCCACCCAGAAGATAGTGGCGGAACTTCTGGAGGGAGTACACCATCGCCAACGCCTCCCGCTTGGTCGTGGTGTAGTTCTTCTCTGCATTCGATAACCAACGGCTAGCGAAGTACACCGGGTGGTCAACTGTCGTCTCCCTGGGTTGCGCCAATACAGCTCCAAGTGCAATATCGGACGCATCAATATGCACATGGAACTGCTTATCCCAGTCGGGGTGAACAAGTATGGGCGCCGTCGCCAACTTCTCCTTCAAGGTGTCAAGTGCCTTCCTGCACTCCGCCGTCCACTGAAACACCTCTGACTTCTGCAACAGTTTCTCCAGAGGGGCCGTAATATTTGTGTAGTTGCGAATAAACCGCCTGTAATACCCTGTGTGCCCAAGCAGTGCTCGCAACTCCTTCACGGTCTCGGGGGCCTCCGTATGGACGATGACTGCGACCTTGGCGGGATCCACACAGACCCCTTGCTTGCACACCACGTGGCCCAAGAGTGTGCCGAATGGAACTGCAAAAATACATTTCTTCAAGTTCAAGGAAATCTGCAGCTGACGACACCGGTCAAACATAGCACGCAACAGGGAGGCGTGATTCTTCAACAGGTTGTAGATGGTCCAGTCGTCCATGTAGACCTCCAATAACTTGTGAATGTACACCCGGAAGGCAGTAATGACAATCCGGGAAAACACAGCTGGTGCGTTCTTCAGACCAAACGGCATAACGTGGTATGCGAATGATCCCCACTCAGTGGTGAATGTCGTCTTTGCTTTGTCTTCCTCGGCAATGCCCACTTGATGGTAACCCGAAAACCCATCAGTGAATGAATAAGCTTTGTTTCCTACAACGTGATCTAGGACTTCATCGCTGAAGGGAGTGGGAAACGGGTCGTGGATGCAGGCATTGTTCAGGCTCCGGTAATCTACATAGACACGGATCTCCGCTTTGTCCTTCTTGTTCTGGATGACAATGGGACTCACCCACTCTGCTTCTTCTACTGGAAAGATGAGACCTGCAGCCAGCATCTTGTCAATCTCCATCTTGACCTTCTATTTGATACATGGGTTCAACCGGTAGGGTCGGTGCTTCACCGGCTTGGCCCCTGGTTTCAACATGATGCGCATCTCACCCAGTTCCCCCTTGATCCCCTTCAGGTCTGCAACCGATGACGGGAACAAATCTTCGTATTCCCAGAGGAGGCTAAAAATTTCTTTGGTTGTCTCCTCGTCCCAGTAATCTCCCACCGTTGCGAGCTTGGGTCTCTTGTCTGTTCCAATGTTCAGCTTCTTTGTCTTTAGGGGCTATAAATGAACTCCTTCAGTCGTCGGCTCTTCACTGATACTCCGCTCTCCTTCCCTTTCATCAAAATAGAGATGCCTGAGGTCCTCCAGACTATCGTCCTCTGGATCGCTGTCAATCCAGTGGCAAATCAACTCGTGCCTGACCTCAGGTCGTGACACCACTGGGCCCCCATCAGGCTCGGGATGGTAGAAAAACAGGACCTCCTTGACTACCTGTAGGGCCTGAGACTCCTGCACCGTCTCCCCCTCAAACAAGAAGCACCGTATGAACTTGTCCACGACTGCCTGCCAAGAGCAAGTGCCCCGTTTTCGCTCTTCCTCCACGTACCAGGCCTGGGGAATTGTACCCAGGGAGTGGATAAACCTGTGGACCCACAACTCCTCAGGGTACCGGGTGCTATGCCACTGTTCCTCGCAGGCCCGCAAATGGTGTCGTGGGTCGGAAGTTCCATGATACTTAAGCATACTGCAGGGTCCTTCGTCCTCTTTAAAGCGTGCTTGCAGAGCATCTGCTACGCACTCCCATCGCAACAGAGTGTTGCGGTGATTTTTCCACCACCGTGTCGACGTTGACTGCAAGGCCACATTCAAAAGTGGCATCCGGCTTTCAGCTGGGACCATGTCTTCCACCTTGGTAATAAAAGTATTGACTGCTTGCATGTTCTACAATGTGGGCTATCCGCGGATTTCAGTCCCTACCCATCGGACTTGGGCAATGGAGGCACATCTCCTCGTGGTGGTCTCATACCCCCCTTGCTGCCAGTCTTCCCAAGCGAGTTTGGATCTGAGCTCCGAGCTCTGCACACTCCGCCAACTGACAAAGCCGTTCGCGGTCGGGTTAATATAATCGTCCCACTTTCCTGCAGTCATCTGATAGAGATGGTCCATCATCTGAGCATCCTCCCGATTGTCCACCATTTCTGTATATCACGGGCCCTGATACGGGTCGAGAGGCTAGGTGACCCGTACCTCCCCATCCTCAAAGATCATCAGCTCCTTCTTAAGGTCGATGATGGCGTAATTCTCAAAAGCCCAATCAATGCCGAGTAAGGCAGGATAGGGATCCTTGTCGCCCATGATATCAATAACCTCAAAATCGGTGTATGTCTTCACCCCCGCAACGTCGACCTCGACGCCCTCGAGCCGGCCGATTGGCAAAATGCAATACTGGTTCGCCATCCTGAGTTGGATAGGTGAGTAGGCCAGCCGTGGCCTTCCAAGAGCCTCCCATGTCTTTCGTGGTAGAATGTTGACGTCGGACCCCAAGTCCAACATGGTGTCGCTGATTTGGAACCCTGCGACCTGCGTGTTAAGCCGGAATTCTTTGCCTGTTCGTTGCTTGTTCCGCTTGACACGTTGCACGTATTACGGGCCAGCGTCCGCCAGATCTCTAAGTTTTGTGCGCCCCTGCAGTGCTCCTTCCACAACATGCTTGAGCTGCTGCCGTAGCGGAGCGTTGTCAACAATCCTGAGGAATAGCCGGAGCCAATCCTCGACCACAGTACCTGCGACATTCTGCGCACCCGATTCCGGCAGCATGGGCTCCTCCAAACCTCCCTCGTTCCGCAACTGGGCAAATGCCTCAACTGCCTCCTGGAAATACTTCTTCTGGACTTCGGGGCTGATAAACTTTTTCGGTGATGCCGGCCGAACCACTCGGGCTGGCTCCTTCCCATGGGCATCCTCTCCAGTCTTCTTCCCCCCCCTCGTCACAATTGCGACGTTCTACAAGTCTGGGGTGGCGGTCCCTCGCGGATCTGAGTTTATCAGATTCGCTCCCCTCTGCCTCGCCCGTTCTTCCCACTTCTTGATGAGTTCCGGACAGTCTTCTGTAGCATGGGCGTTGACCCGGCACTGGGAACACCAGGGTCATCGCGGAAGGGGAAATTCTCGAGCCACGTGACCCTCCTGGTCATAGTTGTAACATTTTACCGGACCGCGTCCGCTTGTGCGGCCTCCCCGCATGCCTCCGCCACCTCTTCCCCTTGGAGCCTCGTTCACCCGGTACGAGGGACGATCCAGTCGATCCGCAAGTGCGTCAAGCGCCCTGCACTGCTCAGTGTTGTGAGTCGTGGACACAAAAAATTCGCAGTATACATTATTCGGGATCGTGGAGTACTTCTGTAGTATCGGGCACATCTGGGGGGGATGCCCCAGCGTCCGGAAAATCTCGCAGTACTCCGTGGGGGAGGAACCCGGTTGCGGTGGGAACCCCACATAAGGCTGTTGCGGCTGGTAGACTCCCTGCGGGTTCATCGCCACGCCACCCCCTGGCGGTGGACCCCCCTGGATTGCTGCGACCGAGGGTCCTGCTCCTGCGCCGCGCAACCGAGGACACTCGGTTGCGACGTGGCCCTCGACCAGGCAATGAGTACACCAAACATTCGGTCGCGCTGGTCTCACTGGCTGAAGTTCCTTGAGCTTTTCGATCAAGCTGGCGATCTGGTGTTGCAACCCTATCAAAGAAGGGTCTTGCGGGGCCGCCCCCCCTGATATTCCTGGGGGTAGCCCGCCATGGCTTCAATCTTCATGGCCTGCTCCAAAGCGTCCTGCAGATTATCAATCTTCTGCTGAGTGAGAGGGGTTCGTGTCAAGGGGAGCAGAGCCTTGATGAACCAGTCCCTCTGGTGGTTTGGATCGATCGAGTAGCTAAGTTTCCCGATTGCGTTCTTGAATCGCCGCATCAACTCCCACGCGGTCTCACCTTCCTTCTGCTTAATTTCCCACAGCTCTGACAGGCCCTGCTGGTCTGTCTGGGGAAGCTTGAATTCGCGGACAAAATCCCGCTTCACGTCTGCAATTACGGGGTTAGGATGAGCCTCAGACCACTTGATAAACCATCGCAGAGCCCTCTCTCTGAGCGTGGTTTGGAATTCTATTAACTTCCCAGCATCTGGCGTCTGGCGAGCCCTCCAGATGGCTTCGCACAGGTACCAGTGCTGCTCTACATCATCATTTCCCCAGCTAGAAAACTCTGGATACCGGGTGAAAGATCCAGCCATGTGTACTTGCGGAGAATTGACCAGGATAAAGCCTCCAGGTCCTGGTTGCATAACGGTCCCACTAAGAAAAATACCACTACTAGTAACACTACTATTACCTGGAGTTACTGACACTCATGAACTATTGTATGACCGACTCAATGCTTGTAACTGAATAAAAATATTACTTAAAGGTTGATACAGTACCAGGGGAAGGTCGAGATCCTGGCCATGCAGAAGGTGAGAAGTAGGGCTGCCTGGAGGGGTGGGTATCGTCTGATCTTGAAACATCCGCTGCATCACGCCATGCCATTCATCATCGGAACTCTCTTCGGGCTGCATCTTTCCATTATCTTTGCTAGTCACAATCTCTCTTTCTCGCGTCGCTGGGCTCCCATGCACCCACTGCACTTCCATTGCTGTCCCATTTCCTTCCCGGGTATCCAAACCCATAATTCCCATCCTCTGAGGCGCCTCCTTCTGATTTTTCCTCTCGATCTCTCTTCTCTTCAAATCCCTCATTACCCTTCTTCGCCACCTATCGGCGATCTGTGCCCGCCGATGCGCACGTCGCTCCCACAACTTGCATGCGGTTTCAACATCCATTCCCCACCCCCACTTTCACATTCTACACAGCATCGGTTCCCTCAACCCTTCCCCCAGCATGGGAGGTTTACGCTTCCATACTCGTTTTGTGGAACTCAATCAACCCTTCGTCCACCATCAGAGCCTTGACCCACAGCGGGATCTCTTTCAACAGCTTCCCTCTTAGCACTGAGTGGAAAAAAGCGTCGGCTTTCGAGAAGGATTGATAGCACTTAGTAGAAAATTCCACAGTGTATCCTTCCAACGTGGTCCTTACCCAGAAATCCATTGCGCGGGTTAGTTCAGTGTCTACCCGATGCAGTGCCACCAGATCTACGTGCGCCCACCTACAGTTTATCTTCCGCAAGCCTTCTTGCGGCACCGTCTCTCGCAACCTTCGCAACCAATTGTAAAGGTCCGTAGGGAACCTTCCCCAGAAAATTGCGTACGTATCACCGGCTGAGTCAGAGAAAAGAACAAGCTCCTTGATCACCGCCTCCTTTTTCTTGGTCAGCTCTGCTTGCTGAGCAATGAACTGGTCAAGATGATCATCCCACCATCACTGTATCGCTCCTTCAAAAATCCTCGATACCATGATCTAGATCCCCTCAGAACATGCAGGTCCCGGCAACGGAACCATTTGTTGGCAAGAAGTCAGGTCTCGTGGACAAGACCCAGGTTCAATAGTTGTGGCCAACAAAGGGGTTCGGTGTATTCTAGGAACACACCAGCATTTTCACCCTGCTCTGGGGAGCAGTGCATCTCACCCGAGGCGTGCTGCAACCACATGTAGAAGGGGATGAGATCAATGGCAAGGAAAAAACCCGCAACTAATGAAGGACAGTGCATCCATTACATATACAGAGTTATATATGCAAGATCACTTAATAAGCATTCAGACATTTGCAAATAAAATTTTAAACCAGCATAAACACATTACAAGCACATAGACATCTTATTGAGACAACAACCTTCCATTATATTAATCTCTTAGCAGAAAACATGATTACATGGCATTCTCACTAATAGCTTACAAATCTTATACAGATGGATTTCGGAACAGAAAGGTAGAATAGAGAAGATAGAGAGCCATAGGAAGGACATGCATGATTCCTCTGCAGCTGCTCTGTGCGTCTTTCCCTGTCTCGAGCCTCGCAACCTATTCAACATCCCTCTTGTTTCAACTGGGTGACTGTTATTTATTCACCCACTTGTGTGACGATCAGTTCCTCTGTGGCTCTACTTCGGCTTCTCCCGGCTTCTCTTCTGTTATCTACGTGTTCTACTTTCTGTCTTCTGCTGTGTGTTTCCCTCATCTGCACTTGTCCCTGTTCTATCTCTAGCTATCGCATGCTTCCGTGCCACCTTGATAGCTCTGCGACTCCTGGTAGTTACGGCGCGGTCGCGGCTGCCATGTGTATTCATACCACAACTCAAAAAGGGTCAAAATTCAAAATGTTCTTAGCCAAGATTTCAAAACTAACCAAAAACAAGGGCCCCAACACTGTGGCTGAGTCTGAAACTGAAGATTGAACATAAATTTGGTTTGATTACAATAGAAATTTTCATCAATAAATGTAAAGAAATGGCTAACAAATACTATAAATTAATAAATAAAGAAGACATGGCAACAAGCAACAATACTTACAAAATTGTTACATTGAGATGCAAAGAATAAGCAACTATTGTGCACAAGCAGAGACCAATGAAACTATCATCTTAACCCCTAACCCCTTAAACACTAATTCCCAACCCCTAACCCATTTAACCCCCTAAACCTCTAAACCCCTGACCTAGTTAACCCCTAAACCATAAACCTCTAAACCATTAACCCCTAAACCCTTAACCCCTAACCCATTTAACCCCCTAAACCCCTAGTAAACCCCTAACCCATTTAACCCCCTAAACCCTAAACCTATAAAGCCTTAACCCCTAACCCCTTAAACCCTAAACCTTTAAACCCTTAACCCTAACCCCTTAAACCCTAATTCAGTTAAAGAAGTTCCCAGAATCTATGGGTCCATATGAGCTAGGTTGTGTCTCTTATGGAGGTAAGAGTTGTTATTTTTGCTATGGGTGTATAGGGTTTGTTCTAAGACAATTCGAACAGAAGTATAATGCTGTAGTTAAGGAGGTTTCCTAACATGTTCAATCCATAAGGTATTCCCTTAAGACCATGACAAATATGTGTAGAAGAAGAGGGGTCGAGACCCTTGGAGATAGGTTTATCTCTACAATATATACTACAAATTTGGAAGATGGTTTGCAGAAGTATATGCGAAGATAGAAAATACAAAGGAAGGTGGAACCTGAGTAGAAGATTAGGTAGAATAATTGTGGCATATTATGAGGAATGGATGGACATGAAGAGGAGTTGATTTTGGTGGATTTTCCAGAAAGTTCTGGACAGATATCTGAAGCAACCTATAAACAATTAGTCAATCTACTTTTAGTGGATGTTTTGTGACCCTAGTTCAAGCATATACAAAGTGTTAGAAGGATGATAAGAGGAGTAGTTTAGATTTGTTCATATATTGGACAAAAAAGAAATTGGTACACAAAAATAGTGATTTTGAGAGGACTCAAATCACTATTAGGTGGAAATTTTGAAGATCCCTAGATGAGGGCAGTGTTGTGGGCACTAGATTAGTAAAATAATTGACCATGGCTGGGAAAATTAATGGTAGTCCAGGTACAGTTGGAGGGTTGTTAGGTGACTATCAAAGAAGAGCCCCAAGTCTTGTGCTTGTGAAGGAAAACAAGACTGGTAGAAGGGTAGGTGTATTAGGCCTAACGACGTGCAAAATTTGAAGGAATAAGGAGTTGGAAATGAATAGAACACTCATAAAGAAAAGGCCTTTCTATCCCTAATGCACAAGGCGTGAACCCTCAATATAAATATTTTGTTTACTAAACAAATTCAATTGTGTCAATGTAGAATACTATACATAAGAGAAAATAAAATGATATTATCCACATCAGTTCTTGAAATAACCTCAAATTAGCCATGGGTAGTGAGCCAAAGGGTGAATGTGGGGCACTATTAAAGTTACATCATGTTTAAATTCCTTTTACATTGTGAGGTTGTTCTCCAATAGGGTTGAAGCATCATCACAAGGAAGCATGGCACAGTTTTGTTGGGGAGCGATTAAAGTTGTAACACAGTTCAAGTGATTTACACCTCAAATGTAAATGACATCATTATATGTTTGTGTCAAGTTGTTAGAGAGGTTATTTATAGACAATACATTCAATGTACTTGGACTTCATTTTTTTAGGGCCTCGACTGTAACATGGATTTGTATCAGGAACACTTCATGCAAATGAAAGGGGGGCTTTTTGTTTAACCACATACACTCAAGAGTATCAGATGTTGTTCTTCATATCTCCCTTGGTGCGTTCAAAGTGGGTTTACATTCGCGTCGAGTTGAAACGAATCATAATGACCTTCCTCTTCTTAATAACATCTACTAGCGTTTCCATTTGTAGATGCCCCCATTTATTATGAGATTCAAGGGATGTTCTATTGTCTTTATCAACATTTGGACGAGTCGTTATCTACATTATTTAAATACATGTCTAGAACTTTTTATGAGGGAGGTACTTTGATTTACATCTTTATATAAGGCCTTATGTGCCCTTCCCCTTTAGGACACTTCCAAGGGGGTCACCTCCTTCTATATTGTCGTACCTACTTAGGGCCAAATTGAAAAACCAAGATTTAAACTTCTTCAACTACCAAATTAGTGAGGCATTGTACCTCTTCGTGACCTAGACCTCAACGAGATACCAAATTAGTGAGGAATTGTACCGCTTCTTGACCTAGACCTCAACGAGACATCTTTCTTCAAATATACTTTAAGGATTTCCCACCATATATCACAAGTTTGATGTCATAGGATATGTTACCCCATTTTATATATGGGCTTTTAGAGGATATTTTAAAATTTGATTGTCATCTCAACCCCTACGATTCCTGTCACATTGATCATTTTTCATCTAAGGTATATGGATCTATATGTAATTCATGAATGTATCATTGGTTTGATGATACCTTGCCTTAGCCATCTAGGACACTATGTGTAGGAAGAAGTTCCTTTAGCTACCACATTTAGTTGGATATGTATGATCCATGTGTATATGATATTATGTCCAATGTGTACTATTTTTATTGTGTTCACTTAAACACTATGTTCTAACTATTGATTGATTGACTGTAAGTTTTAATTTGAGTTATTCCAAGGTGTTTCATAATTTTTCTCAGAGAAGTGTGTCATCTTGATGGTTTGGATATATTCTTGGTGATTTGAGTAGATGCTATACATTGATCTTATTGTACCCCTTAATTCCTTTAATCAAAATTTATCCCATGTCTCTCTTAACAACACATGTTAAGGCCTTCTAATTGGGTATTTTTAAGCTCTAAATGAACTTCCTAAAAAATAAGAAACTAACTATACCTACTTAAATTTATTGATAACATTATTCATAGATTTAAAGATAATTTTCACTCCCTTAAAGGTTGATAGATATTTCCGAGCTCATGTTCATTTTCCCTCTTTATATGAACATTCTTACTTATTTTAGAAAGATATAATATAATTTTGATTAATTAGGATTCTTACTTATATTAGAGAAGTATAATATAATTTTGATTAATACTCTAATTAGTTTAACATTATTTTTACTCACATAAAAATAAAACTTGATGAAAACCTAACTGACCATAGCAATTTATTTGACTACCTATTAAAATCTAATTTGGTGGCTACTATAAAATTTAAATCAACCTATTAAAATTTATTTTCCCTCTCCTTGCTAGGTCTAGGACAGAGTTCGGTGCTCCTTCTCTGCTCATAATTTTTATGATTTCGCCACAGATTCCATACCCTTCTTTGACATTCAATTCTTCTATCCACTCTACTAGATTTATAACCTAAACTTATTATATCAGATATGGGTTCACTCTTTTTCGATCTTTATTTGAAATATTCTTCTCCTGATTTGGGGCTTTCACTGCAATTCGGAGCAGAAAACATGTTCAAGAACTTCGAATTTGGCTATAGTAAACTATTTTAATTTGTCATTGTCCTTCAACCTTTACCTGCTTGCCTTCATCCAAGAGGCTCGATTGATATTTCCACTATGTTGAAAATCCCACCAGTCAAGTAGAAAAATAGACTGGTCTTCGTGGGATGGATGGCTGGGATCATTGGCTTCACCAACGAATGAGGTAAGGATTGATGGATTGGGGAATGAATAGATACAGAGGATGTTCTAATGTGGTCTGATTAGTAAGTATTAGTAAGTATTCAAGCTTCATATACTTTATTTGTGTTTTCAGTGGTTATAGCTTCTGCATATGCACATTCATACTCTTCTAGGGCTCTCCTACAACCTCTTCATGCCTTCGGAATTTTTCCCATAGAGTATTAATCTTAATGCACAACCGATCCAACCATCCAACTTGGGTGTTAGCTGCCCGACTGGATAAATTAGGGGCATTCCCCTAGCATCGGTGGGATTAACCTTTCCATTCCTCAGTGCTTTAATATGTTGGGGGTTAATGTTACAAGGTTGGCTTGCTAATCCTTTTGAGTTCTCCAATAACTTTGATACAAGGGTTTCCACCTTCATGTACTATCCCTCATCTTCTTGTATTTCCACAAGAGGGAGATGGACAAAGAGGATATCTATACTTTATGCATTCAGGACCGGATAATATCCATTTGCATGTAATGAACGCAACGGTGAATCCATGGCGTGCCGAGAGGCACTGGGCGAAATCGGTGAATGGGATAAGATGGTCCATTCCTCCGCTGGGAAAAATGGCAACATGAGGCGTTCGGCTTCCCATTCTCACTGCACTTATCTTCACAGGACAACACTGCTGCAGCTATGCTTCACGACAGTTGCCTGCCATTATCATTTAGCATGGATCCATGTTCGAGCACATATGGAGATAAAATTGCACCCTTACAGAACTCTGATAGGGAGAGTCTGTATGGATACATTTGACAGGTATTTTTCTGATCTTATTTATATGACTTTTATTGTTAAAATTTCAAAGGATTTAAACTTGTATACTAAATTTTTCTAATCTTATCAATAAACTTGTTTGTCTCAACTTAATTTGTTTCCTCTTTGACTTGCAAAAAAGGAATGTCATGCAATACCTGACTACGCCGTACCTCTTCTCTAAACAGATCGATCTCCCCTTACTTATAACAACTTGGAATCATTCCACTCAAATGGTCTCTATGAATGACACACAAGAGATACGAATCTATTTAGGCTATATGGCTTATCCCGGGGTCCTGGCCAACCTAACAAGGTTTCTTTTTCATTGTGGAAATTCTCTTTGAACTGGAATATGAGAAAAACAAGCATGACCAGGCTCCCCGTAGCAAGTTATTGTTGTCATAAATTTTGCATGTAGTAAATTGTGTCTATTATAAACCCTAATTTATAACAGCAATCATTAAATTAAAAGTATCATGTATTTGGGATCTAATTGAGCATTTCTAGTACTATCTTAGCCCTCTAGTACTTGGGGGCTTTCTTCAATCTGCAAACATGGGTTTCCTTGTCATGTTCCTCAAAGCCCTGTGGTTGTCATGACTTGGCTGAGATTATTGACCTCATACATCCCAATCAATTTATCATACATCTCCTTTGACTTCTTTGGCTGGGACACATAGGTGATGAAATGGTCTCTAAGAGAGTCAATGATGAGCTTTTTGGCCTTGGTCTCACCTTTCTTGTACTTGTATATGACACTGGCATTGACATTCTGAGGAGGTTCAGCTACTTGGCCCTGCACATCATTCTCTTCAAGGGTAAGATCCAATCTAGCCCTCCATGCTGCGAGGTATCATTCAATTTCTCTTCAACCTTGAAGAAGGAGGAAATCATCTTGCAAAGAAATCTGATCACCAATCAGCAATAAAAATGTCTTAAATGGGTGTTCTCTGGTCTCCAGTAGCTAATCTTCACCTCACTTTGATACCATGCTAATTTTACACATTGTTCTATGCTTATATAATCACTTAAAACAATTTCATCCAATTTCATTCACCCCAGGAACAATTAAGAAATTATAGATAAAACAGTACACAATAATGCACAATAGAAGATAGGCAAACATGAGACACAGATTTTGGCCAGAGACCAGGGAAAAACCCCACAAGGTTGAAATTCTTCTTCTTCTTAGTCAATCAATGTTCAGCATGAGATACATAGTCCAATAGTACATCCATAAACCAGTCAAAGTCAAAGCTTTGACTTTCTATGTCAACCAAACCAAAACCAATCCAAATAGAGATAAAATTCAATTCTTGTCCAAGATAACAGTCTGGAACAGAGGGCTAAAATTCAACCTATTTCAGATCGGTCAACCACAGTAAACAGCCTGCAATTTTTAGTCAAAGTCAACATCCAAACCTTCCCAGAAATCTTTGGTCAACGCAGCAAAATATTTGACTTCTTTCTTAGTCAAATATTTGGTCAGCCGATCCAAAACAATCCTGCAATCTTCAGTCAAATGAGAGAGATTTAACTGCAGTCAAAGTTCAGTCGAATAGTGTGGTCAACCTTAGTCAATGGCCCGGGAAAACAGAGATAAAGATGTGGTCAAAAGAGTCAAAGATTCTGGAATATTCAACCTCCCAAATCAGTCCAAACATCTCGGTCAAAACAGAGTTAAAGTGCCCAAGTCAATGCAACTTAAAGGAGAGAGAAACTGCTGGTCAACGCAAAACAGAAATGAGTCCTTGCTCCTTCACACATGTGAACTCCTGCGAATTTTAGATCAGATTGTGTGATGTGTGATAATTCCAAATGACCTCTAGCGATGGGTCTATTTATATGTGGTTGAGGAGGGGTCATTTCCACTGTGGGGCCGACTTGACTTCATTAGGGCTGACTTGGTCAAGGGTCAAAATGTGACTTTTCTCCATTATTTTATTGATGAAATTTAGACCATAGCTGCCCAATTTTTCTACAATTTATTCTATGAAAATCAAGTATAAGTTTTTTTTTATCACGAGCTCAACCCTTTGTTTGTCTTTTTTTCTATGTAGAGGGATGAGGTACACCATCAGCTCTTGGCTAAGGGTGCTCGATTGATCAAATATTCCTATCTTTGGATCCAAAAGTTTATTGTGATTTTATCTTAGTTTTAGTAGCTTTGAGGAAGAGGTTATGATGTCCATTGTATATACCCTTTCAATTTTTGTATTGCTGTTTGTAAATATTGTGCTGTAAATATAAGATGTACATTTAAAAAAAATAAGAAAATGAAAAATAATTTCTCTTGCTCTATGCTAACTACTTGGAAAATCAGTCTTTTCATGCTTGCCGAGTGCACAGCCCTTGTGCATTTTTGGCTTTTGGATCTTGTAGTCTGACAATCCTTGGACAATGTGCTTAAGGGGTGGGAGTGCTCCATAGTGTATGTGACTAAATTTCTTTTGCAAAGGCTCTTCCAGCTTGTGACTATCATGCACTAAAGCACCATTTTTCATTGGATCCAGAAGCAAACTATATGGGCCCACCTTCTTGCACACATTTGGCCAAAACTCGAATATCCGTTTGGCTGCTATTTTTTATGATGACTCACTTTATCATCAATCTTGGCTACACAGCTAAGGTCTGCCTTGGTTGAAACTGAAAGAATATTTTTTGTCAAGCGAAGATCTTTTAAAGGTATCATCTAGCTGTAGAAAATCACTCGATACCCTCTAGTATTGTAAGAACTTACCAAGGGGAACCATGCTTCCCTTTCCTAGTATCCATTTATAAAGATTAGAAACCAAATGATAGATTCTAAAAGTCCAGGCATAATTACCCCCTAGTCTATTTCAAATTTTCAACTTTCAAGTGCTCTTTGGCATCTTGATGTTATCAAGTATAAGTTAAACCTGCTAACGTATATGTTTTAGTATATCAGAGAAATGGGTCTGTCAACTATTGAATTATTGAAGGGATTAGTCACTAAGTACGATATAGGAATAAAATGTATATGTTCTTGCCAATTTTCAAGTTTTGGTTCCTTTTGTGGAAAAGATCTGTTAAGGCAATGTTTTACTTTTGACTTGCAACTGTAGGTGGGAAAGCACTCAAATTTTACTTAAAATAACATGACACATGTGAAAATATTATCAAGGACGCCAAATGTAAACACGAAAATATATTGCATGAAAGAGCCGTCGATTCCTTTGTATAGATGAAGTTCAGTTTTATATCCTGACGCCTTTCTTTTCTTTTATCATAAAAATATGTTGGAGACTTGGGCTCTAAATATATATAGGATGATTCTTTGCATATGAATGCATTGTACTCTTTTGAACATTTAAAAGTAGTACTCTGTGTGTGCACACTTTACATATGTTATTAGATGATATTTTTTGACATGAGTGGATAACTAGACAATGATTAAGAAAACATCACTTTTGATTGTTTTGAATTATTAAACTTCTACTATTTGAATTAAATTTCTTACTAATAGGGATGATAATGCTAAGAAAGCTAGGAAACAAGACCTTTTTGGTGTCAGCATCGATGAGATCATGGAGGCAGAAAGTTATGGATTAGGTCGCAAGGGGCGTAGAAAAGAGGTGTTAATTTCTATCTTTCATTCACACCTGGAAAACAATTCAAGATGTTCAAGAATAAGAATAGTGTATAATGGTTAGATGAGTTTCCAAGCCTTTGGATAGTAAGCATGATACAAACACTAATTTATTTGGAGGTTGCAGTGCCAAGTGGTCCTTAATTTCTTTGGCACATCTCTTGATATTTCCCTCCTTGTTGTCTCGTGTGATAGTACAAGAAGAGGAGTCGTAGAAAGGGGGATGGTCCAAATTTAAGCCCTGAAGTGACAAAGAAACTAGGTGATGCTAATCTTCTTTATGCCACAAGTCGTTATGATGAGGTAAATATTCTCCTTGACTTTATTAATTCAACTCGCTTTGCTTTTTGGCTTTTCTAGGTAAGACATTTGGATTTAGCATGTTATTGCAAATGATACTTCTATTGATTACAAAAATGAGCATAATACAAAGATATCTTCAGCCCCTGAAATATGGAGGGATTTATGGGGAAGTTCACACTGTGCGAATTGGATAAACCAGAGGACAACCTCCTACTTAAACTCCTAAACTGCAATTCCACAGTGTGAAAGAGCCAAAACAATGATGACCCTATTATATAGAAATTAACCAAAATTGTGACTAAGTCCAATATCCATGATTCCAGCATCATAGAAACCAAATTAAACCCTTTAAGGGTGGTTAACTGTACTGCAAATAACATAGAATATTGGTGGGGGGCATAGGATTTTTCTACATTGGTTGAATCATTACCTCACCCTGTCAACATCTCTCTATCTGTCTAACAAGGCTTTTTTTTCATTATGGAAATTCTCTTTGAACTGGAATATGAGAAAAACAAGCATGACCTTGCTCCCCGTAGCAAGTTATTGTTGTCATAAATTTTGTATGCAGTAAATTGTGTCTATTATAAACCCTAATTTATAACAACAATCATTAAATTAAAAGTATCATGTATTTGGGATCTAATTGAGCATTTCTAGTACTATCTTAGCCCTCTAGACTTAGCCATAGGTCCTTCGAAGTTCTTCCCTCATCTAACTCAGAGCCTAACCTTATCGAATAATATCCTTGGAATTTGATGTGTATTTAGTAGAATCCTTTAAAGGTATTTAGCCTAAGAATTCTTGGGTTACTTAATCTCCAAAATGTTCTGAGATAGCCTCCGTTGTGGGGACATCCATCCATAGAACAGCAGAGGAGCAGCTACTAAGGTGAAAGTGGTGACTGATCGCTATGTTGCCCTTGAGCTAGAGTACTTAGTGAAGCTTTGCACTAAGGTGTTACATTTTGTTGTACCAAGCCCTGAAGAATCCTATTTTACTATAAGTACTATCCTTGGAATGAGGGGAGTGCCTAGTGGGTTTCCCCAGGATATGTATTTCAAGGAAACAAACAAGAGAATATAAGCTCCCTTTTATATATCCTTCCGCTTTTTGTTCTGTTGTTGTAATTCTTGTATATAAAAGATGTATTTTTCTATTAAAACCAAGCAGAGAGTAATTAAGATGTTTAAACAAACAAATCCATTAACAAAACCAAGCAGAGTGTAATTGGTCACTTTCTTACATAGGGCACCCTAAGTGAGATAAACCCTCCTTAACATCATTGATACTAGTCATATGCAAATAGAAATCATAAAATATTCTGTTTAGACAAATAAACCAATACAATAAGAAGACTAAAAGGAGACTATTTTGATATCATGGACTATAACATGGACTCCAAATGAATCTGAATCCCATCCTATAGCCAACATACTCACAAAGTGATAAATAGGAACTAAGCTATTTTAAAACAGAAAAAGGGAGGATCACTAACCTTCAACTTGCTTGTATTTAAAATCCCTTGGATAAGTAGGCACCAATGCATTTGCTACCAACAGGATATGAGTGATATTCAAACTCTTTTTGAGGCTGCTCCAACAGAACTAAGGAATAGTCCTTGAAAAGCAAATAAAAGGTTACTTTTGTCCCATATATGCCCAAAGCTTGAAAGTGGTCTCTTAAAGAATTCCATTTTCAATGTCCTTTTACTTCAACATTGACTTCCTTTCCAAATTAGAGATAACATACAATATGTAAAGTGTTTATCATAACAAGGTCATGAAAAATGGAAAAGCATTTCACCCATAGTAGATTATTAAGACAATAACAGACTTGGACAACTAAAAGAAATTCTTACTAAGCATTAAAATTTAAAAGTGATCGATTCGTTTCCAAAAGGATGGTCACTTGAATGTTATCACTTAGAGTCTGTGGACAGTACAGTAGTGCTATAATATAAAGTTTGATGTGCAATAAAGTCACCATAGTGATGGAATAAAGTAGGGTTCATAGCATAATGGAATTTTGTCCCATATATGCCCAAAGCTTGAAAGTGGTCTCTTAAAAAATTCCATTTTCAGTGTCATTTTATTTCAACACTGACTTCCTTTCCAAATCAGAGACAACATACAATATGTAAAGTGTTGCTCATAAGAAGGTCATGAAAAATGGAAAAAAATTTCACCCATAGTAGATTATTAAAATAGAGTAACAGACTTGGACAACTAAAAGAAATTCTTACTAAGCATTAAAATTTAAAAGCCATCGATTCGTTTCCAAAAGGATGGTCACTTGAATGTTATCACTTAGAGTCTGTGGACAGTACAGTAGTGCTAGAATATAAATTTTGATGTGCAATAAAGTCACAATAGTGACTTAAGAGTGGTAGTTGCAGGGGTGGCTATTTACAACCCTAGAGGACCACAATAATTTACAATAATTTACTAAAACCCTAGCATTGTTTTAAGGTCCTATGTTGTGTGCAAGGTAGGTCAAAAAATTAGTGGTAATTGGAGATTCCATGGTGGTACTTCAAGAAATAATCAAGCATTCAAAAACAAGACCTTCCAACCATGTCTAGATGGCTAGACAAGATTCATAGCATAATGGAATATTGTCCTTTGTCATCAAAACTCTAAAGCAAACGACATGAAAAAGAGAGGTGTTCTTTTGTATCAGGGACAAATGACCAAAAATTAGGGAAAAATATTTTCACATTAACTTCCATCACAACTTTCCTAATCAACTACAGTTTGAATGTGTTAAATTTTCTAATCCCGGCAACCTGACTAATTATTTCCTACTAGAATATTACGCAGATCTACTGAATTGAAAGCACAACTAATATTTTATGATTCAAATGGATTTTACAAACCCGAAAAACTTATATCTTCAAAAGTTGATGGAAAGGTTTCCATGTCGAAGAGCTCATCGAGCACTTTCCAACGATTCTTGAATGGAGTCAAATGGACGTTGTGTGAAATAGATGTTCTTCAATAGGTCTACTAGATATATTAATTGTAAAATAAACTCAATATTGTTCCTCTCAAGACTTCTCTGTAATTTTATTCCAAAAATAGAGATCTGTAGTTCTGAATTTGTCTTCAAAACTGCCACTATAGATCCGAATTACAAGACTGTTGCAAGGTCACATATTTCACCACAGGTCCGAATTAGAAGGGTCTGAGTTGCAAAGAATAGTCTCAGGTCCGAGCTTCTGGAAAGGCCGAAGTTACAGGCCTGTTAGGGCCGAAATTTCAGGCTTTGATAGGGCCGAAATTTTAGGCCTAAATTCAGTTCCGAAAAAATTTATTTCCATAGGTGCAAATAGGTCTGCAAGAGATATATCCTTCTAGTTCAAAATGTTGTAATTATGATCTCCCTTTTAATCTCCTTGGCCTCCTGTTTTATCTCTGAATTCCCACTATATTTTTCACCGAAATTTTCATTCCAAAATGATGAGCTTGACTAGTTATTTATAGTTTTTTGTGTATGAACTAAACAGTTGTGTCATTTGATTAAGGAGCCGACATATCGATTTGGGCCGACCTGTGCATAATTTTTGGCATTTATTTAAACCAATTTTAAGACTGATATAGGGGGCAATTTTATGGTTAAGTCTGGGCCTCAGTGCTTGATAGGAACACCATACAATATAGCAGTACTTGTTGTATCTTCTGTTGTAGTGCAGACCTGTTTTAACACTTCCTTTGCTGAACACTTGATAGTTGTAGGGGATCAACAAAATTATGTTAGATCCCTTATTTTTGGCTCAACGACTCTTTTTTTCATATAAAATTCTGCATGTCAAAGCCTCTCTGCTCCTTCACTTCCCATAGGACATGTCACATTGTCAAATCCTCTCAGCCTTCATGCATTCATTTAGATCACCAAACTACACATATGTTACCCGAAATAATAGTGCTCTAGACCTCCACAAACAAACATACATATACAGAAAAAGAGAGATTTTATTCCTAAGTAGTGGTCATTATAGGGCTCTAGTTAGCTGGATAAAACATGCATGCAGAATAGAAAAGGCAGATTTTCACCATGGAGTGTGTTGTTGCCATCATTCTTAGGCAACTGATATGTTTTCTCATTTAGTGTGAATTCTCCATCCTTCATACCGTTGGCTACATGACCCACCAAGGCACCAAAGTAAGGTCTACTGGAGCTCATGTTCTGCATTACTAAACAATCTCATATTCCCCACGATAACACATACATTTGAGATCCATTCCAATATGTGAGTAGAAACTGTAAATTTATCTTAAAATTCTAGCATATGATGGTAGTACTAATTTCCAAAGGGAAATGAAAATACATACCATGTATGAGGCAATATTGTCATAGCCAAGAAGTACGTCTACTAGATGGCCTGAATGCATAAATACCAATACTTAATGAGCTAGCTCCCTCTTAGTAAATGATGGTAAAGCAGTTGAAGGGTAAGTTTTAGGGATGATTACCTTTAGCATCAAAGAGAGTGAGGGAGACGAGGGTAGCTCCCCATTTGGTTAGATTTATATACAAATCACCTCTGCGAAGTTGAAAGAAACTTGGGGCATTGATATTTCTGTAGGGATGACCATAATGAGCCAACTTGCCTTTCCCTTCCAAATTTCTTGGATTCAATTCCCATTTGTGCCCTTGACTGCTAGCATGGAATTTGCAGAGGTGAATGAAAACTTGAATGCACCAAAAATTCAAGAGAATGGATGACACTTTCACCATCATCAATTAATTGACAGATCAAGGGATGGATGGATAAGCAAAAGCAGAACATTCAATGATATATATAGAGAGACTCACATAGTCAATACTAGACTAGGGTGTGTCTGTATGCCTTAAGATAAGGTCACGGTGTAAGACATAACATGGATTGTGTGCAACTATAGATAACCCATGCACTGTGGCTACCAAAAAATGTAATCTTTGGAATCTAAAATTGTTACATTTTTGAGTTTTTGTCTTATTACCCCAAATTTTTTTTTGGCCAAATCTTAATTTTGTTATTTAAAATGAAATTTTGAGTACATATATGGATTCAACACCTTGAAAAAACCCTAGATCAGTACATTTTTGTTGTTTGTAGATTGAAGGACCTAAACTAATGCAACATGGTTTTGTGGATGCCATTTCTAAAGTTGGGTTGGCCAAATTCCTTTTTGACCTTTCTACCACCTATATAACCAAGTAATTTTCTATCACCTATATAACCTTGCCTTTTTATAAAAAAAAAGAGGTTCCTAGAGTCAAAGAATTGGATTTTCCTAGCCATGGGGCAATTAGAATGTTGAAATTATATAACCTTTTGGATGATTAGAAGATCCAATTTTTCCATTGCTAGCCTCAATTATGTTCAAATTGCGGTTTTGGGTGTAAATTGTTGGTTAGTTGAAACCCATTTATCAACTGCACTGTCTAAGTAAAGCCTAGATAATATCTAAGATGAGGAGGTTGGACCTATTTCAGGCAGTTGTACTCAAGCTAACAGTCAAACATAAGGTTATGCATATACATGTGGTTCAAGGTCTCCTTTTCCTCACGTTATTCTCTATGAATTAAGGAATGTATGCTGCCAAGGAGGAACACCTGCTGGTCTAGGATCTGATACAACCAACAAGTTACTAGGAACACCCAACAGATTACTAGGATCTGATACATGCTTTATATTGCTAGGATGTAGTCTAGGAACACCCAACAACGAGAGGTATATCCACAAACCACTCCAAGTAAGATATAAAAAGGGCTCTTGAAATGCCTCTGAATACAAAAGCACTCCAATGTTTATAATGACATACTGATGTCTAATTCAAAAGCTACCTAAGGATTTCACAAATATTCTAGTGCCTTTGTTCAAGGGTTTGTTGTATGTTTCCAAGGGTTTCAAAAAAAAAAACTTTCACTAGATATTAACATCCCTTATGATATTTTTTACCACCACCGTTTCTGCCACAAAATTTTTGTAAGGTGAAGACACATGAAGATTTAAATTGGTTCATGTTTGAAGGAAAGATGAACTGTTCTGATTGATGGGTATTTGGAGTTTTATTGCTGGCTATAATTTTCTTACAATGACCCTAGATGTAGTCACAAACAAGTAATAAAGATTATTGTTGTTCACAAGGCTGAAAAGTTGTCTGAAATCCCTCAAATTGTCCCATAACAAGCTTCCCAAAAACCCCACATCATTATTGGAAACATTTGTTGATTTCACCTTTATTTTTATACTTGTTTTCATGCTACCCTATCTGTCCAAACATTGGTATCAGAGCCATAATAGTGCTATCATTAACCCTAGTTATATTTGTTGGTGAAAATTTACCACAGTTGGAGGTATCAACCATTGGAAAGACCAACACTATTGGGTTCCAGAGAACCACCAATCAAAGGATATATCTATTGTTGTATCTTCTGTTTAGGGCTCTTCACATGCTGCCATCGAATCTACGGTCATTCTCTTCTATATATCATCTTCATATTGCCTCATAATCCTACGAGAGTATGTTACATGACCTCACATCCTCCCAGAAAAAGTTGATCTTATATGCCGAGTTATATTTATGCTTGGATGGTGATTTTTTTTCTTTGTTTGGAGACCATGGAGGATGACAAGATTATTGATGTCAAACTGTTCATGGAGGCTACCACCAAATACTGCAATAAGGGAGACTTTCCCATGATATTTTTGAAACCTTAAAACCATGTTAAAATTGTTTGAAACATGAGCCCTAAAACTAAAAAAATTCTACAACAAAATCACTATAATGTGATGGAAGTTCTATTATAGGACTTCTCTACTACTGCTCATATGCTGTCTGAAATAATCAAGTTGAAATTTAGAACCTAACTATCGCTGGTCTAGTATGCAAAATCCAATTCTTGGCATGAGGCATATGATGAAGCCATTGGCTAGGTTACATGTTGGCAGTGTATGTTATGTTGATCTATTACTTTTTCTTTTGGTTAGAAACTGGGAACTTCACCACAACATCATAGCAATATGTAAAATCTGAATTAATTGTTGTGAGACAACTAGCATCTAGGATATTTGTTTCTATCCCATACTTTGCCATCAACATCTAAGTTGTATTGCTTGTGCATGTGTTGAATGGAGTAGCTATTGTGGCATCTTTATGATTGTCCATGTCAAACATACTATTCTGACATGTCTTCTCTATGTGGGTACGATATTGCTACATTGTATTTGCTAAGGACGCATGTTCACCAAGACAAGTCAAATACTTCAAAATGTTGGATGTGTTTTGTATTATTTTTCTAGAACATATTCTCTTTGTCTTTGTTTTGTAATATTGTTCGAGAACATATTCTCTTTTTCTTTGTCTTTATTTCAAACGTTGTTTTAGGATATTTGAGTGTTTTAGGTTATTTAGGTTTTTGGCCCTGAAATTAGTGATTGAAATGCCAAATAATCACTTTATAATTGTGGATTTGCTTGTCTATTTGAGTTATTTTACATAAGCAATCTTCATAAGTAGATCTTAAGTAGATAGTCTACCCTTAGCTCTATTTCAAAGTGTTGTAAAAATTTCCGAGGACCTCTTCTATTCCTTGACTTGAGGTGGTGGATTCCCCATCCTATTGAGGCCTTTCTCTTTCATCAAGTCCTTCATTTTCCATTGAATCTGATTCAAGAGATTCTCCCATTGGATCTCTCTTGGGGGATTGTTGTGGTGGTAGTCCATGTATCATTTTTAAAATTCTAATTCTTCCCTTCACCTACTTTTCATAACTTCCATAACCATTAGGTAGGGACTTGCAATGTCGATGGTGTTTTGTTTGTTTAGTAAAAGATTGTCGAGACTTTAATTTATTGAAAGTTGCAGAATTTACAATCTATGAAGTTTCAAGATATAATTTTTAAAAGTCATACTCTTTAAAGGGTGCTAGCTCAATGGAAGAGCACCTGATTTACAAGAAGGAGGTTGGTGGTTCGATTCCATCATGCCTTGATATTCATATATAGGGAACGACGAAGATTAGTTTTTGGTGACGGATGCTCTTTTGACCATCACAAATGAGCTTATGGTGACGTTTTTCGACCCTCACCAAAATATGAAATGGTGAGGGTCAACGAACGCCACCATATATACGCATCAATAGTGATGATCATTAAAGGTCCATCATCATAAATCGTTGTTGTTGATATGAAATGGCGAGGGTTACTGTTTGTCATTATAGTCATTATTTGTGACAAACCTTGATTTCACCAATGAGTTTATGGTGATGGTCAATGAACGTCGCCATATATAGGCACCAATAGTGACGGCTATGAAAGTTCCATCACCAAAACTCATTGTTGTTCATATTAAATGGTGGCAGTCACTATCCGTCATTATAATCAATATTCGTGATGGATCTTGAATGTCACCACAACACATACTTTCGGCGACACCACCTTTGGTGACGTTCAGTTTTTTGGTGATGAAGGCTATTGTCCATCACCATTGCCCATATGAAATGGTGATGGTCACTATCTGTCACTATAAATCATTATTGGTGATGGAACTTGAATGTCACCACAACACCTATACTTTCGGCGACGCCACCTTTGGTGACGTTCAGTTTTTTGGTGACAGAGGCTATTGTCTGTCATCATTGCTCATATGAAATGGTGATGGTCACTATTCGTCACTATAAATAATTATTGGTGACGGACCTTGAATGTCACCACAACACCTATACTTTCGGTGACGCCACCTTTGGTGACGTTTAGTTTTTGGTGACGAAGGCTCTTTTGACCCTCACCAATGAGCTTATGGTGACCATTTTCGCCCCTATCCAATGTGCTTTTTTCTTGTACTAAATGCCCACCAACAAGCTTTCTGGGTTGGTCATAAATAGTGGTACATGCCCACTTAGGAGGATATATATTTCATTACAGGGCTATCGAGGAGAGGTGTGTATTTTCCCTCATTCCCAGAGGTTCAAGCTGGCTATGTAGCAGGGAGTCAGTTAGTGTACTCCCAAAGATACATTGGAGCACCAGTATTGTATCCTGCAGATTTTCAGGTCGCTAGAGGTCAGTTACGTATTGGTGCATTTGGTAGTGAGGAGGTGCAGTGCCTCTCACTTCTCATTTCGACCATTTCACACAAAACCAATGATGGGAAACGCATTAGTTTCTCAATTCTATATTATGTTTATTCTTTAGTACAGGAGCCACAACTTGTTAGGTGGTCTGCCATTTTTTTGTGGTAGTTCTGTACAAACTTAGATAGATGTCGTGCTCATACAAAAGGGAGGGTCAACTTCCCTTTCGCTTTAGAGCTTTTTATTTTTATTTTTGAAAGGTTTCCAGAGACGATGCCTACTTTTGTTTGGAAACCTCATAGGCCAATGTTCGAGGCATGGATGCACATGTGGGGTAGATGATGCCCAAGAGGGGCGAGACTGTGTTTCCAGCAAGCATATTGAATGATGCACTAGAGTTGTTAGCCAGTGTTGACGAGCATCCCTTTATTATGCTCCCCTATACTTATCCAGGTTTGGATTGGCAAGGGTGTACCAACATCCTCTTCACAGCTGATGAGCCGCTGGATGATAGAGGTAATATTACTGTTTCATTTAAATTTATTCTAACATGTTCTTTAACTTGTTTTTATTAAATTGTGTAGTCAAATTATCTAATTATTGTTGTGTACTTGTATATATTTTGCAGACATTGGTTCTTTTGATGGCGAGGGAATTCTGTCACCACCACATGATCTAGGCCATGTAGAGTACCCTGAAGATGATCAAGGCCAACTTGATAGTAGATACAGGATGGAGTTGGGTGACCAACTCACTGCATTGATTGTTGAGGCGGGCATCAGGCTCGCTCATATGAGAGACATACTTACCGATGGTAGGTTATTACAGATGTGGAGCGGCATGCCGCGTGACATGTACAGACTGATGTGGCATGTCGTTGGAGCTAAGACCTCGGTTACGCGACTGAGGAGGACTGTTGCACATTATAGGCGTGGTCAAGATGCAACACGTGATCGACAGTTCGTGAGCAGTGCCTTATCATCTCATGGTCATTAATGCCAGATGAGCAACCTCCACTAGCATCTAGCAGCAGTGATCCTGGATATCAAACTAGACCATCGGCCACGACCAGTCAAAACCCTGCAACATCCATCAATACTCATGATCATGATCAGGCTGGACCATCGACCGCCGAGGCTACACCACTGACTAAGAAGGCCTCGACTACTACTGCTATATTTTTTGTTGTACTACCAGCTGATCCGTGACAATTATATTACAGTTGTATATTTTTGACATTATTCAGTTATATATATATATATATATATATATATATATATATATATATATATATATATATGGTCCATGTATTTTATGTTCATGTTGCAGTTGTACTTAATTTACATGTTGTTGATCATCATGATGTGTATATTGTTAGGACATGTTATATATCTTCATTTAATGTGCAGCTTGTAGATAGATGTGTATGTGATAGCATGAGTTATTTTACATGAGATGTATATTTGATGTTTAATGCATTGTGATGATGTTAGTATATAATGTTAATTGTGTTTTGTTAGATGATCATGATCACGATGATGTTAGCGATTTTGAATGTCTTTTTCAGTCAAATATGATGTTTGTACAATGGTTATCATGAACCTAATGTTTATTAATTAATTTAATATTAAATTATCATGATATTGTAAATTTTTATAATATTTGTAATTCTAATTGTATGTAAAGTTCTAAAATTGTAATTGTAATTTTAATTTTAATTGTATTAATGTGAAATGATTTTATTAAAATTTTAAAATTTTAAAATTTTTAAAATTTTAAATAATTGTAAAATAATAAATCTAGAATAATATGAATTATTGTAACATAATAAAGTTTAGATAATAATGCAAATAAATTCATGTACTTCAGAATTGTCATTATTTTATTATGATCTTAGATACAAAAAAAAAAACTAATTTTTATAGTACGCCATTGTTTTTTAGGTCAGCATAATTGCAAATTATCAAGTGAAATATGGATTTAACATTAACACAATGAAAATTACTAATTAATTCAAAATATATATATTTTATAATGTTTCGAAAAACCCATCCTAAAAAGTACAAATATTGATGAAATAACACATGTACTATATCACTCCCGGTTCTCATGATCACCCTTATTATCTTCGAGCTCGCATGGCATGATAACACTATTGTTATAAAAAATATGTTTTGATCTAGGGTCATGTGTCAATATGAACCACCAATTCCTATCCAACACTTCTGGGTAAAACAACAACTAGTTGCAGTGTTTGGGGAAAACATATAACTCCTTAGCTTCATCCCACATATTTCTAGAGTTGATACATATCAGCCTACTATCGCGATATTCCTTTAAATTATTTTTATCAAAGTTGTCCCACCACTTGCACCTAAAAATAACACATTAGAAAGAAGAGAAATCTACTTCAATGATCTCTTGTATATTTCTGATGTAACCTAACATCCCTCGTACTAGGTTTTGATCACGGTGGCTAGGTTAACTAGATTGATCAAACTTGACTTCCACTCCATAGTCTTGTGTCATGTTTCCAGCATCGGCATTTTTTGTGCAAAAATGGTGTCCATATGCCCACATAGATGGGAAAAAATGCACCTATTATAAAAAAGTTAAGAAAATCATAGTGTCATGTGTCTTATAATAATACAACGGTTAAAATATGAAATATAGATGTCATATAATTTTAGAATTTTCATATAAATTAGAAATATTATTACAGAGTTGCTGCACCCAATCCCTACGTTAAGCGTATCCTCTTCAGCACGCGGGTAACGACTGGTTTCACCATATTTATCTATGACTTGGTCAGAAACCCAACTGTTAGGGCATATTTTTGGCATATTTTCTTTTAAATGTTTGGGATAAGGCACACTTCTACCATTCAAATGTCTGAATTCTTTCCTCTCACTATCCCATTTCATTCTCTTTTGTTCGCACAATGCGACCCACTATTGTGTCGCTTCAAAATTGTAAAGAAAGAATTTATTGATTTCTTCAATTTTTGCATTTGCTGATGAAATCAAACCGAAATTATATAGTACTTAGAGATCCAAATATTCATTATATCGAAGTTCAACATGAATATTAACTTTGTGTAAATTTGAAAAATTATAAGTCGCTTACTCTTTATGAAGCGCCTTTTTCCACTCATTTGGAGCAAATCCCCTTCTCTTTTTCCTTCATCTCTTTCATCGTCCCAAATCACCGCACCTAGTCTATTTTTTATCTACTTGATGTACTCACTGGCATAATACAAAGACTCATACGATATGTACCCCTTTGCCATAGACCCCTCGGGTTTTCTCCTTTTTTGAACAAAAAATTTCAATTTCTTCATGTACCTCTCTCAGAAGAACATCCAAAGACAAGAAACCAACCCAACTAATTTAACCTCATCTACTAGGTGGATTAGAAGATGAACCTATAAGTCCATGAAACTCGTCAGCAGTTCCTTCTCAAACATGCAAAAAAACTCAACTATCTCTTGACGCCAGAGTGGTATGCTAGCCACATGAATCTCTTTCGACATGATCCTACGTACAAATGCAAATAATTTAGATATGGCATGTCCTATGTCTTGAGGGAATTCATGTTTCACACACCCACGCATGAAAAAAGGATAATGACAATGCAAAGTTATAAACACATGCAATAATATACAAAATCAATTATGTTTTATGATCCCCACATGGTATAAAATTTATTAATATAACAAATATTAAAATCATGCTTTTGAAATTATAAATACTCTTAGAAGATTAAAATGGTCATGCGATTTCAACCCCAACAAATAGTCATCCACGGTGAAGCATCGCTGTAGTGAAGACCCGTATGAAGTTGGCACCCTCACACCTATTATAACTTCCTCTGCTAAAGAAATATCATCTTTTTTTTATATCCATGGGACATCACCTTATTTTGAAGTAATAAGATCTTTCCTAACAGCCAATGTGTCACTTTGTTTTGATGATGTGTACCTCAATAAGAAGATGAAACCTTAACATGCTCCCAATCATTAAACATAGGCTCCCCATTTGAATCAAACATTTCTATGAAATCCTTCTCCTTCTCTCTCTCATATGCTCTAATCCATTCAATTGGTGTCGTTATTGGACACATTTGGGTTCTCTCTCGTTTACCATTGAAAGCGGATGCTGCTCTTCTGTAAGGGTGTTCTTATAGGAGGAATACCCTAGAGCAATCATACATTGGCTTTCATAGCTCCTTGGACCATCTAGCTTTTAGAGAAGGTCCACAACATTTACATCCAAAATACCCTTTTGTTACAAGACTTGTGAGATTATTGTATACAATTAATGTCCATGGAACATTAAATAATATCATGAAGATCAGAACAAATATTACAACAAATTAAATAACTATTATGTGAAATAATATTGTTACATATATAAACAAATCAATAAATTAAACATGTAATTTACCAGAGAAAACTCCTAAGTCTGGATAACCATGTGTCATGTAAGCACATATGCCATACAACGTAAAACTCCTCTCTGTTGCAATGGGTCTTGATACATAATATACATTTATCTCATCCCATAATTCCTTCAATTCATCTACCAGTGGTTGTAAGTAGACATCCATATTCTTCACTTGTCTTCTACTAGGGACTATGAGAGCCAACATAATATGTTCATTCTTCATGGACAACCATGGGGGGATATTGCTATTGATCAATACTACAAGCCAAACAGAATAGTTGGTGTTCTGGAGGGAATATGGTTTGACACCATCCATGGCTATGCTGAGTCATAGACTTCGTACTTCATCCTTGAATTTTTCTAGCCATGTATTCTTTATATGCTTCATGGCTATTGAATCAGTTGGGATTCACATAACTCCCAACTCACTTTTGTGTGAGGCATGCCATCCCTACAACATAGTTAATTCTTTGCAACGAAAGAGCCTTTGAATCCTTGGGATTATAGGCATGTGCCTCAATATCTTGAAACGAGGACTAGTACGTGATTTACCCTTCTTTTTTTATTTATCATACCTGTCATGCCCACATTTTAGACACATCTCTTTGTCTGCATATTCTCCTCTATATAGAATACAATCATTTTTACATGCATGATATGATATGTACTCAACACCCAACATTTTCAACAATTTCTTTCCCTCTTTGCAGCTACCGGGCAAGACATTATCGCTAGGAAGAACCTTATCTTCGAATAAGCTGTAGCTGTTGACCATGGAAAAATGTATTAATAAATGTACATTAATGTTGATATAATTATTAAAGTTCATAAAAATTACCATTTGTAATGTTCATTGAAGTGTATTGATTATATTTCAAATTTATATAAGGGAGTACTTTATGGTAACTTACCTCAAGAAGATCCGAGAAACATGCATTCGACAAGCCAAAATTTACTCTCAAGTTGTACAGTAACATAGTTGTCCCCAACTGGGTAGAATTTTACTAACAGCCAGGTCCAAAGGGAGGGGTGGTGGAAGCAAATTTAAGGCTTTCGAAAAAGGTGTCAGTGATATGAGCATCATCCCCTAGCTGATCATCGTTTTGGAATGCATCTAACAAGATTGTCTCCATGGTGGTCGTATCCCTTAAGTAATAATCCATACCAACCTCTATTTGATTTCCTCAATTTCCATATTGTGAAGAACTACTATTGTTGTAGTAATTATTAATTGGTGAATCTAGACATAACGGGAGTTGAATCGGTGGTTGATTCAACCATTCTTGGTATCGTTCCTCTCTGATTTTTTCTCTTAATTCAGTCTTCTCTTGATTTGACATTGTCGTGGGGTGAAAATGTTAGGTCCCTATATTACTAGTATAGTCCCTTACTGTTGTTAGTGTAACCCCATTATTGTTATTATTGTACCCTTGTAACCCCCATATTGTTATTATTGTGCCCTTAAATTATTATTGTTAGGTTGGCTAGGATTACATTGTGGCCCCATGGACTCTTATATATAGAAAAGAGGTTTTGTAATTTGAATCATTTGAGAATTTTTCATTCATGTAATGTATTGGAGGTTTCCCCCTCGAAGTGGCTTATTTCTAAGGCGTTGATAGCTCTTTTCTTCTCTTTTTGGAGTTGGTTTCACAACATTTGGTATCAGAGCTTTGAGATTCTAGGGTTTCGCTGTTCCAAACAGGTCTTCATGAAATTTTCGCTATAACGTTTTTTCTATGAAGATTAATAATCTTAAATTTGTAGAGTGCAAAGCCAAAATCCTGAGGAACATCGTCGCAAAATTTCAGAGCTTGGTTCGCAATATTTTCGTAGATATGATCTATGCAAGTTAGGTCATTTTGCAGGCTTCTGAATTTAACCTAAACAGGTCATCGTGGTATTTTTGTAATAACTGTTTTTCTACAAAGGTTCAAAAGCTGAAATTTTTACAGTGCGAAGATGCAAACCTAAGGAACATCGTCACAAAATTTCATATATTGGTTCGCAATATTTTTGGAGATATGATCTGTGGAAGTTAGGGATTTTTGAGGCTTCTGAATTTCATCTCAAAGAGGTGATCGTGGGAAAATATTCATAGCTCTCTCTCTAAGCATCGGATTGGAATGTTGTAAAAAGTGACTGCAAGGACACAGACTGTAGTTTTTGGTCTATCAATTTTAGAGCTAAAGGAGGAAAACAATGACACGTGGCAATTCGTACAAGTTCACTGTACTGAACTAGTCCAAAATTGGGTCACTGTGGGAGATTGGACATAATTTTTCCTTCAAGAATCCAAATCAGATTAGAACTATGGAATTTGAAAGAAGCTTCAGAGGGATACTACAAGGCTGAATTTTAGATATTGAGGATCCGAAATTATGGAGATAATTAAATTTCAATTTCAAGCTCCTAAAAAGCAAGTAAAATGTGTGTACTTTTTTCTGAATTGCATAAGTTTTGTTTGAAGAATCAAGTTGAATTGATTCCAAGGGAATATTGTAGAATAAATATCAGTATTAGATTCTAAAATGGCCCCTAAAAGGAATTCAACACCCATTAAGCCTTTAGAGAGCTCTACTATGACTCATGAAGACAAAGAATGGCAACATGACATATCAAAATTACAAGAGCAAGTGCAACAAATTTCACTCCTGAAAAGAGCAACAAAAAATGACATGGAAATTTTGAAGAAAGGCGTGGAAACTAAGATGGATGGTTTGAAGAAAGGCATGGAATCTAAGATGGATGGTTTGAAGAGTGGCATAGATGGCATGGAATCTAAGATAGATGGCATGGAAGATGGCATGGAATCTAATATGGATGACATGGAAGCTAAGATCGATGAGAAAATGGAAAACATGAAGAATGATATAAAAGAAGACATGGAAGGTTTGACAAAGTTTATACAACAAATGTTTTATAATGGTGAAAAGATAGTAGAAGAAACTCGTGATGAAAAAAAAAAAATGTTAATCGTGATTTCACAAAATCTAATGTTGGTGGGAAGAACCACCATATTCCAAAAATGGATATGAGGAAGTTTGATGGAAAGGATCCTGTAACATGGATACTATATATGGAGCAATATTTTGATCTCCATAATGTGCAAAACACACAAAAGGTACGCATTTCAACTTTACATTTAGAAAAAAATACATTTGTATGGTATCGATGGCTTTGCTCGTGTAAAAAAATTGTCACTTGGTCAATTTTTATGGAGGAAATGGTAGCACATTATGAGGATACAAAGAGCAACACCTTCTTTAGCCAATTGATAAATATCAAACAAAAATTTTTAATGGGGGAGCACATTGAGGACTTCCAAAAATTGAATATAAGGGTAACTGATATTCCAGAGGAACACAGGATTGATATCTTCATAGGTACTTTAAAGGATAGCATCCAACATGAAGTTCACATTTTGGAACCTGATTCATTGGAGAAGGCATTCAGGTTGGCAAGAAAAATTGAATGTAAAATTATGGCGACATGGAAGCCTACCACTCACTTTTATAAAGAGGGAAGTGTTGCTACTCCTAGATTTCCACAACCTACAAGGTTGGCACCACAAAAATTGGAAAAAAAAGAGAAAAAGGGCTTTGCTACAGTTGTGATAGAAAATACATTGAAGGTCATAAGTGTGCTGAGAAGAAATTATTTTACATAGATTGTGAAGAGGAAGAAGAAAATGAACAAGAAGAGGATATACACTAGGAACCAACCCAAGAAGAGGAAGAAATGAGTCCAACCATATCGTGTAATGCATTGGAAGGAATTACCACTCCTCAAACTCTCAAGATAGAAGGACATATCAAGAAGAAAAAGGTAATAGTGTTGATTGATTCAGGTAGTACCCATAATTTTATTCATTGTAAGGTAACCAAGGAATTGAATTGTTTCCTATACCCAGCACCAGAATTTCAAGTGATGGTTGCAAATGGAGGAACTATAAATTTCTATGGAAAATGCCATAATATCAAGCTAACCATGGGGGAATATGTATTGACTAGTCCAATGCTTTCCATTCCTATTGGAGGTGCTGATGTTGTACTAGGAGTACAATGGTTACAATCTTTGGGGACGGTAGCTTTTAATTTTCAAGAACTTTTCTTGAATTTTTTTTCAGAAGGAAAGGAAGTCAAATTACAGGGTATTGCAGGGAAGCCGGGAAAGATAATAAGCTCTAATGTCATGACAAAGCTTCTAAAGAAAGAACAACGAGGTGTAATTGCACAATTATGCTCACTAGAAGTTCCAACATCAAAATCATCTATTTCTTCAGATCTCCAAAAAATCTTGGACAATCATTCCAAGGTGTTTGAAACTCCCAAAGGACTCCCACCTATTCGTGATCATGATCATGCTATTCATTTGATTCCAGGAAGTGTTCCTCCAAACATCAGGCCTTATAGATATCCTTACTTCCAAAAGAGCAAAATTGAACATATGATTGTAGAAATGTTAGAGGCGGGTATAATTCAACCTAGTCAAAGTTCTTTCTCTGCTCCTGTAGTATTGGTACACAAGAAGGATGGATCATGGCGAATGTGTCCGGATTATAGGGATCTCAATAAGCTCACCATTAAAGATAAATTTCCCATTCCTGTGATTGATGAATTATTGGATGAATTACATGGAGCAATTTATTTTACCAAATTGGATCTTCATTCAGGGTATCATCAAATTAGAATGAAGACTGAAGATATTCCAAAAACAACATTTCGAACTCATGAGGGTCATTATGAAGTTTTGGTCATGCCTTTTGGCCTTACCAATGCACCTTCTACATTTCAAGGGTTGATGAATTCCATTTTCAAACCCTTCCTTAGAAAATTTGTGCTAGTATTTTTTGATGATATACTAATCTACAAAAGGTCTTGGAAGGATCATGTTGAACATGTTGACAGGGTGCTCAAACTATTGCAGGAGAAACAATTATATGCAAAAACATCCAAATGTTTCTTTGGAGTACAAGAGCTGGAATATCTGGGTCATATTGTATCTCACGAGGGTGTTAAGGTAGACCCTAACAAAATTAAAGCCATTAAGGAATGGAAAGTCCCCACAACCATAAAGCAGTTGCGAGGATTTCTCGGGTTAACAGGGTATTATCGCAAGTTTGTTAAGAATGATGGGAGAATAGCAGCACCTCTAACAACATTATTGAAGAAAGATGCATTTTCATGGATTCCTGAAGCAACTAAGGCCTTTGAACGTCTTAAAGAGGCAATGTGCCTAGCACCGGTCTTAGCTACACCAGACTTCACAAAAACCTTTATTGTGGAATGTGATGCCTCAGGAAATGGAATTGGTGCAGTTTTAATGCAGGAACGAAGACCCATTGCTTTTGAAAGTCGTCCAATCAAAGGAAAGTATTTACAGAAACCTATTTATGAGAAGGAAATGTTAGCAATACTGCATGCACTAAAGAAATGGTGAACTTACCTAATGGGAAGACACTTCAAGGTAAAAACTGATCATGATAGTCTTAAACACTATTTGGAACAAAGACTATCTTCAGAAGAGCAGCAAAAATGGGTCACAAAGATGTTGGGTTATGACTTTGAAATAATCTACAAAAAAGGAAAGCTTAATGTTGTTGCAGATGCACTCTCAAGAAACAATGAAGAGGTGGAAGCATTGCTTTGTGCCATTTCTATTATCCAACCAGATTGGATAACCGAAGCAAGAGATGAATGGAAGAAGGACAAAGATGTATGGACACTCATTCAAAAGTTCTAGCAAGATCCTAGTACATCTGATACATTTAGTTGGAAAAATGATTCCTTATGGTACAAAGATCGCTTATATCTTTGTAAGAATTCCCAACTAAAACAAAATATTCTTTTGAAATTGCACACTTCTCCTTTAGGAGGACACTCAGGATTTTTAAAAACTTACCACAGGGTGAAGAAAGAATTTTTTTGGGATGGCCTTAAATCCGATATTCAAAAGTTTGTGGCAGAATGTTTGGTTTGCCAGCAAAATAAAGTGGAAACAATTAAGACCCTGGGACTTCTACAACCTTTATCCATTCCAAGTCAACGTTGGGAGGAGATTTCAATGGATTTTATCACAGGTTTACCTAAGTCTAAAGAAAAGAGTGTCATCATGGTGGTAGTTGATAGACTTACCAAGTATGCACACTTTTGTGCATTATCTCATACATTTAAAGCAAGTACAGTTGCTACTACATTTATGGATAGAATTCAAAAGCTACATGGAAGCCCAAGGGTTATTGTGAGCGACAGAGATCCCATTTTTACCGGAAATTTTTGGACGGAGTTATTTTCTTGTTTGGGTACTCAATTAGCTCATAGCTCATCTTATCATCCTCAATCTGATGGTCAAACTGAGATAGTAAGTAAATGTTTGGAAGGATATCTTCGTTGTTTTGTATCTGATAAACAAACACAATGGGTCAAGTGGTTACCTCTTGCTGAATGGTGGTATAACACTTCCTTCCATACTGCAGCAAAAATGACCCCATTTATGTCACTTTATGGATATCATCCACCATCCATCACATCATCTTTAAGGGAAAATTAGAAGGTTCAAGCAGTGGAAGATCACATCGAGCATCAGCAAGAAGTTCTCCAACTCTCAAAGGATAACCTGAATTTGGCACAAAATCGAATGAAACAACAGGTAGATCAACATCGCAGCGAGAGAAGTTTTGATGTAGGAGATTGGGTATTTTTATGGCTACAACCATACAAACAAATGTCCCTCAAGCAAGCTAACAAGGATAATAAATTATCGCTAAAGTACTATGGTCCTTACAAGGTGTTGCAAAATATTGGTACTATGGCATACAAATTGGAGCTTCCTGCTTCTTCGCGAGTACATCAAGTTCTCCATGTTTCATGCTTAAAGAAGGTTATAGGTGAAAATCTTCCAGTTCAAACAATATTGCCAGAACTTGATGAGGAAGGAAAAATCATATTGGAACCTGAAGTGGTCACGGAAACAAGAAATCGACAACTACGGAATCGATCAATTTCAGAGTATCTCATCAAGTGGAAGAACTTACCCACTGAAGATTCTACATGGGAGGATGAGAATTTTATACAAAAGCACCCAGAGCTACTCAAGCGTTGAGGACAACACTTTTTTTGAAGGAGAGGGGCATGTTAGGTCCCTATATTACTAGCATAGTCCCTTATTGTTGTTAGTGTAACCCCCTTATTGTTATTATTGTACCCTTGTAACCCCCATATTGTTATTATTGTGCCCTTAAATTATTATTGTTAGGTCGGCTAGGATTACAGTGTGGCCCCATGGACTCCTATATATAGAAAGGAGGTTTCGTAATACGAATCATCCAAGAATTGTTCATTCATGTAATGTATTGGAGGTTGCCCCCTCAAAGAAGCCTATTTCTAAGGCATTGATATCTCTTTTCTTCTTTTTTTGGAGCTGGTTTCACAACAGCAATGGAAGATGGTAGGTAGGTCATTCATCATCACTAGAATCCTAATAATTTTAAAAAAATATTTGAACATGATTACTACAAAATATATGATATCAATTAGTAACCGCATTCACAATATTGCATGATTATAAATTGGTTTTACGTTGAAATAACTACATTAATCAATATACCAAAGAATTATAATTATTATCATCATTGCCCCGGGATTGTGGATATAAGATGCAATATTGTTATAATTGGCAGGGTGAAGCAGTTGTCCATTCTCACCTACGAAATGTGCCTTGCGGTATGCAGCTCCTGATAAGACCTTTCGACATTTTGGAGCTATTTGAATATTTTGTGCATCTGAACTCAATGCTGAATCTGCATCATGAACCTGCAAATTTGTATACATTATAAATTTAATTAAGTTGTGCATGATTGACATGGATAAAAAACATAAATTCAATTAGATAATGAAAATATAAATAAAATATGAAGAAAATATTACGTCTCGAGATGGATAGGTAGAAATCCATGATGGACTTTGACAAATATTATGAAACAAGCTGGATTTTGGAGAATTTCCCATTCAATATAATTATGATATTTTCTCCCTCCATTTGAGCAAAATCAACAATAAATTTTGGTGCACACACCTAAAAGTAATTTCAGTGCCTTAAAAATGGACTTCTTTTATCAGTGCCATTTTATAAACCGTTGTTGTTTTATACACAGACGCACTGGCATAATTTTATAAATAGACGAATCGGTGCAGTGCTATTACGTGATGCACCAATGACAAAAAAGCGCAAATAAAAAAAGCACAAATCTATTTTCTTTAAGTGAAAAAAAAAACGGATAATTAAAAAATGGGCGGAAAAATATTTTCAAAAATCTAATTTCATAAAACATTTCTTTAAATACTAAACACTTTTCATTATTTCACTATTTTTGCAAAAATTTCCAACCAAAGATTTGCAGGAGACATACTTGGAGCAAACAGAGCACGAGAGCACTATGGAGCAGGGAAATATGTTTGAACATAAGTATTTAGACAATTAGAATTCCAAACCTCTGCTGATTCAATCCTTGTAGCACATAATTTCAAACGATCACGTGATTAAATTTTATTGTTTTTTTTTTTACTTTTTCTGCATTTGTGTTTACGCAGTAAAAAAAATCAAGGTTTATTTTTTTTTACTTTCTCTGTAGTCTTTTTTACTTTTCTACAGTTTTTAGAAACAAAATATAAAAAAAAACCATTTTTAGAAACAAACCCTAGATTCTTTTTGTTTCTGCCCTTTCTTCTCCCTCTTTCTGTGATTTAAAAATTCTGGCTTTTCAATTTATATTTGTAGGGTTTGTATTGATAAATATAGGCGTAAGACATCCAACCCATGGGACGACTTTCATAGTCAGATCTCAATCCATGTCGGCCTTTCCGTGAAATTTAAAAAAAAACATATTTTTTTTCATTGGTGTGCCCGATGTAACATAGTGCACCGGTGCGCTGTATTATCCCAGTGCATCGCGAAAGTACTATGATAAAAAATGAAAAAAACAAAAAAAAAAAATTATCACTGCGATATATGTAAAATATGGTGCACCGCGAACGTGTTGTTTCACAAACAAAAAAAAACCATTTTAGAAACAAACCCTATATTCTTTTTGTTGCCCTTTCTTCTCTCTGTTTTTGTGATTTCAGAATTAGGGATTTTCAATTTAAATTTATAGGGTTTGTGTTTCTAAATATAGGCCTAATACATCCAACCCACGGGACAACTTGCATAGTTGGATACCAATCCATGTCGGGCTTTGTGTGAATTTAAAAATAACATATTTTTTTTTCATGGATACGCCCGACGTAACCTAGTGCACCAGTGCACTGTATTATCCTAGCGCACTGCACAAGCACTGTGATAAAAAATAAAATAAAATAAAATATTTATTTCTTAGTGTGCCATATGTAAAATATTCCATCGGCAAACTATTTCATTATGGCGCACCGCTAATGCGTTGTTTCACAAAAAAAAAATCCATTTTACAAAAAAACCCTACATTCTTTTTGTTTCTGCCCTTTCTTCTCCCTCTTTTTGTGATTTTAGAATTACATATTTTCATTCTAGATTTATAGGGTTTGTATTGCTAAATATAGGCCTAAGACATCTGACCGACGAGACGACTTACATAGTCGGATCCCAATCCATGTCGACCCTTGCGTGGTTTAAAAAAAAGGCATTTATTTTTCATCAGTACATCCGGTGTAACCTAGCACACAGGTGCATTGTATTGTACAAGTGCACCGCGAAAGTACTATGATAAAAAAAAAAAAAAAAATTTTTTTTTTATCACTGCGCCATATGTAAAATATGGCACTAGTTTATGCTACAAAAACTAACACTTGATGATTTTTATTATTTTCTCTATGTTAATTGGTCCGTTGGTTAAAATTTAATGCACTGGTGCTCCTTGTTGACATTGAGCATCGTACAGTCTATTATACGGTATGTGCGATGCATTTATAATACGGCCACGCACCACTGTCGGTGCGTACAAAATAAATGTTACACCAGTTTCTTGAAATTTTTTTACCTGAAAAGTCGACAATTTATTTATAAATATATTAATGAATGATATGGTATAGGTTTCAGATTGATAAAGAAATGACTGACAAGAGATGAAGTAACAAAAATACTAATAACACATCAAGAAAAGAAAAAAAGGCAAGTTCTTTGTAAATTATTTACAAAAAATATTATTTTTGAACTATATGTAAGTTTAACTAATATTTATTGTTTACTGTGTATCATGCAGAGACACAAAATGATGAAGCTCGATAAGATTATTTCTGATATAGGACCAGAAGAGCGTAAAAGCTTGATGGAAAAATTACAAAAGGATGAATCAGGTGAATGAAAAATTACTATCGATCCAATATGAGTTTCTTTTTTTAATTTTCATTAGTAATATACTTAACATTATTAGATAACATGTGTCAAACAGTCTATTAATTCACATCTGTTTAATGTTCTACAGGGACCAACAACTCAGAAAAGGAATGTTGTTCTAAGAAAAGAAAAAAAATAGAACATGCAAATGAAAATGAATTGCTCCTTAGCTCATCTTGAGTGGTGCTGGAGGTTAACGAAAGGGGGAAAAATTTTTACAAATGTTTGAGGAATCTAGTGGAATGAATGTATAGACGTCATTTCCACTTACAATAAAAAACCTATCCAATGATTCCAAGAACCAAATTTTATCTAAACTACAGGAATAGTTTCCAGAGAATTGGTCAATGAGACATGTCATACTTTTAATAGCAAAAACATACAACAACAAAAAAGAAGGAATGAAAGAGTAATATTCCTTTAAATGTTTGTCTAGAATTATTTATAAATAGAAATTTTGTTATATTTAATTTTCATATATCAATATATAAAAATTAAATAGTTTATTGTCATGTTACATTTTCAAGAAGATTATGAAAATCTCAAAATTTGAACAAGTTGATATCAGATATATGCCAGTAGGAATGTCCAAAAAGATGTACAAGGAGATGGTCAAAGAAATGGTCAAAATTGCATCATAGGAGGAACCATCTCAACAACAACGTGCTTCAAATGCAATATGTAATCATTGAATTTTTTGATCCTTAGGTACAATGAATAAACAATTTAGCATTAAATATTAATTTTCAAGTATTTTCTTGCAGAAAATAAAATAAAATGGAACCCATTCAACACATAAAACAAGATGACGAGGAAGAAAAGGATTGATATATAAGTTTGTGAGTAATTGTTACTTCCTTATAACAACTTAACTAGATTTCATTTTTTTTATTCTTTAAGCTATTTTACAAAGATCATCATTGAATGTCTTCAAGCAGGTGCTAACATACAAAGAAGAACCATCAGAGGAATTGACTGAAATTGGGTTAAGTATGGGTTCTGAGTATATATTGGCATATCAGAAATTAATTGTGGAATTTGTAAGAATCTATCGATCTTGTTTTACTTAGCTACGTCTATAATTAATAAAATAAAATAATATTTTATATTAAATATATGATTTTTTATGGGGTATAAAACTTATAGGAAACAAAGTATGGAACTGCGCCAACAGATGAAATCTTGAAAGATGGCATGTTACATCATTTTGAAAGAATGTGTATAGTTTATGAGTCAAATTTTGCAATGGTACGTCATTTCGTTTCGATTTACATTGATGTATATTATTTAATATTGCAATTTTCATTATTCTCACCAATGTATATACACTCATTGCAGTTTATTTTTATGTTTGTAGATGGAAGGTGAAGAGGAAGAAAACAATCAACATGGTGAACAAAACATTTTTGAAAATAACCCAAGTCATGGAAGTAGCTATAGCAGAGACAACAGTTCAAGAGAAGAATGATAATCACTATGTTTGGATATCAAAGCAAGACATTGTGTTTTTTGAAATATTATCTTGTGAAATCAGACATTTTGTTTAATGTAATGGACATAGTGTCCCAATTGAAAGACAAAGGGATACCAATAACTATCCCATTTTGTATGACAACAACTGTATATATATATATATATATATATATATATATATATATATATATATATATACACACACATTATTATTCATCAAAAGTCGACACATATATATATCTTATAACAATATTCATATGAATTAAATTTTTATTAGTGCATTTGAGAACGACAATGGAGAACGCAATAGCGACAATGGAGAACGCAATAGAATAAATTAAAACATATATATATATATATATATATATATATATATATATATATGTTTTAATTTATTCTATTGTGTTCTCCATTGTCATTCTCAAAAGCACTAATAGAAATTTAATTCATATCAATATTGATATAAGATATATATGTGTCGACTTTTGATGAATAATGAACTTTAAAAATTCACAATAATTATGATATGATATAACAAATTAATCCAAACATCACATTCAAATGCATGAATAAAAATTTAATCAATATGAATATTGTTATAAGGTGTATCGAATTTTGATGAATAATGAATTTAAAACAATCACAATAATTGAACTGTCACAGGTCGATGTTTCTAAAAAAAAAAAAGAAAACCGGTGCTTGTCAGGTACTGTACATCGATGCGTTTGTATTCTGAATTGCAAAGGTGCGTTTATGTGGAATTTTTCACCGGTGCATTTGTACAACCTCTAGGCACCACACAAATATCGATACCAATTATAAATCTCAGTGCGTCTGTGTGATACTATGCGCCAGTGCATTTATGTGTCTATATGCACCGGTGCATTTGTACGACCTATGGGAAACGTACAAATAACAATACCAATTGTAAATCTCAGTGAATTTGTGTGATACTATGTACCGGTGCGTTGCTATAAGTATACACACTGGTGCGTTGAGATGACCTATGGGCATCACACAAATCCCAAGACCAATTAGAACGGCCCTGTGCATTGTATCACCAATAATGTGCCTGGTGTGGTTTTATACCTTGATGGAATGGTGCTTTCTCCTTCGACCGGCTCGGGCTACCTTATAGATGTACAAATTGATGCATTCAAGCCCGAGTAGTGCATCGATGAAGAAAACATCCATAATAACCTTCTGGCACCCATTTTTTTTAGTTGTGTTGAATTTCCATTAAAAGCTTCACCAAAACCTCCGTAACCATAAACAGATGTTGCAGCAAATATTTTTTAACAATTGGCCAATTTTATAACACTAAAAACCTCCTTTATAACCTCCACTAGAGGGTCTTTTCCTTGTAATGTTTCTATGTCATTTCTCCCATAAACTTTAAGGCAAACCATGTCCATGTGTCATTTCTCCCATACATGTTTCATTTCTCCCATAAAATTTAAGGCATCTCATTTCTATGTCATTTCTTTGTCATTTCTATTCCATTTCTCCCATAAACTATAAGGAAAAATTTAAGGCAAACCATGTACTTGTCATTTCTCTCTTAAACTCTAGGCAAGGCAAACTTTAAGGCATGTCATTTATTTTGTAGATGTGATTTCTCCCATAAAATTTAAGGAAAACCATACACATGTCATTTCTCCCACAAACTCAAGGCTTTCTCCAATAAAATCAAGGAAAACTTTAAGGCCTAAAAACCTTGGTGCAAACCTAAAGTGGCTGAACTTCCATAGGATTTGAGCCACTTCGTTGAGTGTAAAATTCTACAAGTTATAAAGGCAGAGCCTATAAAGGGTCAAGTAGCCTATGGATCTCATCCTTTCTCAAAGGTGACATATCGAGTAAATTTCCCTAAATTCCCCTACATTCAATCTTTGGAACTTATCTAAAAATAAGTTCTTCATTGTAATATCCATTTTTGTACATGCCATTTCTCCGATAAACGTTAAGGTATTTTCTAGTGTTTTTGGAACCATTTGCATGTCATTTTTCTGTCATTTTTTTCATAAACTTTAAGGGAAAATTTAAGGGACCATGTACATACATGTCACTTCTCCCATTTCTCCTATAAAATCAAGGAAAACTTTAAGGATAAGCATGTACATGAGATTTCTAACATTTTCTAGTGTTTTTGGAACCATGTACATGTCATTTCTATATCATTTCTCCCATAACATTTTTGGAAAACCATGTACATGTGTCATTTCTCCCATACATGTGTCATTTATCCCATAAAATTTAAGGAAAACTTTAAGGGATGTCATTTATATGTCATTTTTCTGTCATTTCTATGTCATTTCACCCATTAACTATAAGGCAAACTTTAAGGCAATCCATGCACATGTCATTTCTCCTGTAAACTCTAGACAAGCCAAACTTTAAGGCATCACATTTATAGATATGATTTCTCCCATAGAATTTAAGGAAAACATTAAGGCAAACCATGCACATGTAATTTCTCCCACAAACTCAAGGCTTTCTCCCATAAACGCAAGGAAAAATTTAAGGGTTAAAAACCTTCATAAGAACCTAAAGTGGATGAACTTCCATAGGATTTGAGTCACTCTGTTGAATGTTAAATCCTACAAGTTCTAAAGTTAGAGTTTGTAAAGGTCCAGGTAGCCTCTAGATCATATCCTTTGTCAAAGATGACATATCGAGTAAATGCCCCTATAATCAATCTCTGGAACAGATCTAAATAGAATTTCTTCATTGTAATATCCATTTTTGTACATGTCATTTCTGCAGTAAACTTTAAGGCATTTGCTAGTGTTCTTGGAACCATTTACATGCTATTTCTAT
This sequence comes from Pinus albicaulis, assembly GCA_034641835.2. Lineage (NCBI taxonomy): Eukaryota > Viridiplantae > Streptophyta > Pinopsida > Pinales > Pinaceae > Pinus > Pinus albicaulis. The sequence goes on from CM076583.1 coordinate 290,681,387, forward strand.
GTCATTTCTCCCATAAACTTTAAGGAAAACCATGTACATACATATCATTTCTCCCATAAACTCAAGGAAAAATTTAAATATAACTATGTACATGTCATTTCTAGCATTTCCTACTATTTTTGGAACCATGTACATGTCATTTCTCCAATAAAATTTAAGGAAAACCATGTACATGTGTCATTTCTCCCATAAAATTTAAGGCAAAATATAAGGGATGTAATTTCTATGTCATTTCTCCCATAAACTATAAGGCAAAAATTAAGACAAACCATGTACATGTCATTTCTCCATTATAATCTAGGCAAGGAAAAATTTAAGGCATGTCATTTCTAGATGTGATTTCTCTCATAAACTTTAAGGAAAACTTTAAGGCAAGCCATGCACATGTCATTTCTCTCACAAACTCAACGCTTTCTCCCATAAACTCAAGGAAAAATTTAAGGCCTAAAAACCCTGGTGAGACCCTAAAGTGGTTGAAATTCCATAGGATTTGAGTCTGTCTATTGAGTGTTAACTTCTGCAAGTTCTAAAGGCAGAGTCTGTAAAGGGCTAGGTAGCCTCTGGATCTCATCCTTTCTCAAGATGGTATATCCAGTAAATGACCATACAGTCAATCTCTATAATAGATCTAAATAGAAGTTCTTCATTGTAATATCCATTTCTGTACATGCCATTTCTCCCATAAACTTTAAGGAATTTTCTAGTGTTTTTGGAACCTTGTACATGTCATTGATCCCATACATGTGTCGTTTTTCCCATAAAATTTAAGGCAAACTTTAAGGCATTTCATTTCTATGTCATTTCTCCCATAAAATTTAAGGAAAACCATGTACATGTCATTTCACCAATGCATTTTCAATAAATGTTAATTTACTATATTTTATTGAATTTGTTTTTTTCAAGGATTAAAAAACCAACTAAATATGGTTGAAAAATGGACATTATGCATAGATGTTACTTACTATCCCAATCCAAGGAAAGCAGTGATTACATATGTACTTTGCAATATTGGGACTAACAAGGTCCTCCAAAGGAAAATTAATATAACAGGAAGAACAACAAAAAACGAGGCATATTATATTGCATTGATAGAAGGCTTGGGAATAGTTAGGGATTATGGATCAAATGGAATTGTAGTGTTCACCAATTTTCAACTTTCGTGCAACCAGATGAAAGGTGTGTGCCAAGTTAAGAAGGAGAGGCTTAAACAACTACATGGAAAAGCAAACAATTTTGTTAGAAAATTTCAATTTTTTAGTATAATACATTGTCAAAATGCTAATAATATTCCTGGTGATCTATTGTGTGGGGAAATTCCAATTCAATATTCATCTGTCAAATATTAATTAATAGATGAATTACTATTATACATGGAAATGCCAATTCAAGATTCATCTCTCAAAGATGAAGTAGTGTTGAGACACTCTCCTTCAAAATTTATTGATGGACATTGTAACATATCTTTGATATGTGTGTTATTTTTACTTATAAATGCGTCATTTTTAATGACTTTGTGTTTTTTTCAATTATATACCTAGTGTGCTGCCACCAAGTAAAGCGCAACTTGCTAAACTTCACATTTAAAAAAAAAATGTGAGGAATTGAACAAATTTTTGTTTAAATTGAGTTTGACACATCAATTAGTGCTTTGAAAGTTGTGTTTTACATAATTTGGGTACTAAAATACAATAATTTTTTGAAATATTTTGAATTTATTTTAAATAGTAATTTAAAAATAATTATAAATGTCCATTGTAGATATATCCATATATACCATGGAGGATGAAAGGTGAAGATCAATAGAATCGCATGCCTCTACGAGAGAGGGGGATCATGGATCAAGGGATGTTCATGGTATTTATATAATCTTATTTCCATACATAAATGTGTGTATACATGTCGAATTAATTTTTTTATTGACTATATGTATAATTTTATCCCCATGTACATACATCTATACATATGGAATTGATTTTTTTATCAATATTTTGAGTTAAATTAGCTTTTAATAAGTTTAATTTATTTTTTATTTTTTAAGAGTTAGGCGGAAAAGAGTGCCTACTCTATCATTGGATCATGGCCATGGTTCATGAAATCATGGTATGGTTCACATAATTTAATCTATCATATGTACATGTATTTATATGTATGAATGTAATTTTGAATTGATTATAAATTCATAATTCTTTATGAAGCTTCCCTCTCGTCAAGTGAGGTTGGTGATTGTACACATTCCCCTGGAGGCCCATCAATAGGTGGTGGCCAATTGCATGAGGGTGATGATATGCATTCCCCCGGAGGCCAATCAATGGATGGTCGTGTTGGTTCTCAACCAATCGGTGGTTGTTCTAGTTCTCAACAGTCTTAGGGTGGGCATGATGCTGGCCAACCATATCGAGGTGGCCATTAATTTGAATATTATTTTCATTCAATTTGTAAAAAAAAATTTACATGCTTTTTTATTTATACAAAATTTTATATATTGATGCAAAGAGTGAAAATATTTCTCCAAATATCGCTCCAAAAAGACATAGGATAGAACACGTTATTGAAGGAGAAGATTGTACACCAACCATGACATATTCGTCTGAAATTTCCGATATACATTGGGAATAAAACATGCAGCAATGCACATTACAAAGGTGTCAACATATTCATTCAAAAATGAAGAGAGACCTTGTGTCCTTGAAACTCCCTGCTGAGAGTCGAGAAAGCTTAGAAATAGTTACCCACTCTTTAAGTGAACTAGTATATGTGTACCTAAGGCTTGGGGCAACTGCTGATACTTTTGTAGAAGTGATGAGAAAAATAAAGGAAACCGTGAAGGGTCTCAATACATGGGAGGTTGTTAAAAAACCAGTTATAAAAGAAATGGCCAAGTCTATGTTTAATTTCAAAGAAGGGCTGAAAAGAAATATGGTAAAGGTGAAATATTTCAAGCACCTTGATATAGCTAGCCATTTGTATGATACACACCTGGATGCCTATGGAAGACTCCCATGGAATGGTGAGGTTCTGCTTTATTTTGCAAAATTATTTTATGCAGAATTATTTTTGGGAATGAAACCCAATTATAATGACCTTCCCTCTGATTTTTTTGTCTTGGGAAAGGTCGATTATGTGACCGTAGGGGCACTAAGTGTGATGTTTAGTTTCCTCGCCCTGAGCCACCATTGGTTATTCCACCTCTTCATGTCGAAACTTTGTGGTCAGAGATGGGTGCCAGTTCTCAAATTAGTCACGAAGCAAGGTATGCCATCATTGACAATGTTTAGAGTGGACAGGGTGGAGTTGATGTTTGTATGAATCGACAAATAGAACGATAGAATGCACATCTTAATTTTTTGTATCATATAGATGATGAGATAGACAACATCAGTGTTGAAGATCTCAGAACATATGCAAATAATTTTCACAATGGTTGGGAGGACCTAATTATTTATGACCAAGAGGGCATGGGATCAATATGTGTTAATGGTGAGGGTGATTATTTTAACACATGTACAATTTGTAATAAATACATATATACATACATTTATTTTTATACATTAATCTAACAAAAATGTATCATATATGTTAATACCATTTCCAATTCTCACGCTTGATGAATGAAGATGTTAATATCACGGTCTAAGCCTCTGGCTCACACAATCATGATGGTTCTCACCATCAATCACACAATCAAGATGGTTCTCACCATCAAGATGATATGTTGGCACATGTTAGTGTTTTTTAAGTAAACATGATGTTGTACAATTATTTTTTATTTATTATTATATATATAGAAACATGATGACATGTTTTTAAAATAAAAAATTGTGCACACATGTACATGTCTATAACTAAATGTTAATAGATTCTGATTCCATCCAATGTTTCTGGGATGGATTTACATTCTTCTTCCTTGGGAGATGTGCCAAATCCACCATTACAAGTATGAACAATTTTTCACTAAAATATATTTTTAAATTATATATTGTAGCTCAAAAGTTCCATTAAAAAACGAGATCTAGATCTTGAGTTATTTTATAGTTTTAAATTTTTTGAATTTTAGGTTTCTGGAGATTTTATTTCATAGCCACCCTTAGGAGATGTGCCCAATCCACCATCACAAGTATTTAATTTTTCACTTATATGTTTAATTTATAGGTTATAAATTGAAGTTCAAAAGTTTTATTATAAAATGAGATCTAGATCTTGATTTATTTTATACTTTTAAAATTTCTTAATTTTAGGTTTTTGGAGATGATTTCTGTTCTCCATGGACTCTAGCGATGGAGTGTATGATGGAGATAGGAACATGCACACCATTTGAACAAGTTGCCTAACTTTTTTTTTTAATATTATTGAAAATTAGTTTATATGCATTTTCATTTGAAAATTTTTAATATATATATACTTGTACATGTATATTGTACAATTTACTGTGATAGATGTTACTGTGGAGGATGTTTTAATGGACGAGCAACAAAACACAATGGAGAAGGAACCACATGAGGTATTGCATGATTTTTTTTTCATTTTGTTTTTTACATGAAGTTCTATATTATTATTCAATTTTAAAACATTAAATTTTAATGTTTGTACACATTGTGTAGAAGTTCATCATTCTTTAGAGGATAGCACGAGGATCAAAAATTTGGTAGTAGAGAAACTAGACCCATCTGTATTTGATGGATGATGCACATGTGTTCAACATTATATTTGATAGATCTATTCTTAAATTTACTTTTTTATATATAGTCTTATCTATGCAGTCATATTTAATTTTCTATATAACTTGATATTTGTAACACTATACATTAAACTAGATATATATTTACTTTTATTGTGCATGTGAGATACAAATTTTGGACATATTTTATTGTTTGGATATATTTTTAAACTACATTTACTTTTATCAACAATGATTTTAAATTTTGGATAGTTACATTTGGCATGTGATCACATGTTGTGATATATAATGTTTTGTTTTTAAAACCCAAGTTGTCATTTTATTTTTTAAATATAAAATAAATCTAGATGGAGATTTAAAATTACAAAACACATGTGCATGTGAATATTTTGGATAGTTGAACTACATTTGGCATGTGATCACATGTTATGAGATAATGTTTTGTTTTTAAAACTCAAGTTGTCATTTTTTTTGTTAAATATAAAATTCAAATCTAGATGGAAATTTCAAATTACAAAACACGTGTATATTTTCAATATTTGAACTACATTTGGCATGTGATCACATGTTGTGATATAATATTTTTTATTTTTTTGTTTTTAAACTCAAGTTGTCATTTTATTTTTTAAATATAAAATTCAAATCTAGATGGAAATTTCAAATTACAAAACATGTGTATATTTTGGATAGTTCAACTACATTTTCCATGTGATCTCATGTTGTGATATAATGTTTTGTTTTTAAATTAGATAGTTCAACTACATTTGGCATGTGATCTCATGTTGTGATATAATGTTTTGTTTTTAAAACTCAAGTTGTCATTTTATTTGTTAAATATAAAATGAATCCCTAGATGGAAATTTCAAATTACATTTTTACAATGTGTATATTTTTTATGGTTGAACTACATTTGACATGTTATTGTGATATAATGTTTTTTTCTTTTAATTTGTCATTTTATAAATGTTAAACATAAAATGAATCTCTCTAGATGGAAATTTCAAATTAGAAACCATGTGCATACATGTGTATATTTTGGATAGTTGAACTATATTTGGCATGTAATCATATGTTGTGATATAATGTTATATTTTTAAAATTCAAGTTGTCCTTTTATTTGTTAAATATAAAATGAATCCCTAGATGGAAATTTCAAAATTACATTTTCACAATGTGTATATTTATTTTGGATGGTTGAACTACATTTGGCATGTGATTGTGATATAATGTTTTGTTTTTAAAAAGTTGTCATTTTATAAATTTGTTAAAAATATAAAATGAATATCTATAGATGGAAATTTTGAATTACAAACCATGTATACATGTGTATGTTTCGGATAGTTGAACTACATTTGGCATGTGATCACATGTTGTGATATAATTTTTTGTTTTTAAAACTCATGTTGTCACTATATCCGTTAAATATAAAATGAAGTTGGAATTATATTTGTTAAATACAAAATGAATCTAGATGGAAATTTCAAATTACAATTTACACATAAATGTGTATATTTTGGATAGTTGAACTACATTTGGCATGTGCTCACATATTGTGATATAATGTTTTGTTCCTAAAACTCAATTTGTCATTTTATTTGTTAAATATAAAATGAATCTGGATGGAAATTTCAAATTACATTTAAGACATACATACATTGGTATGTATGTTATGCATTTGAACATGTGTGTGAATGTTATATAATTTTAGGATGTACATATATTATTTAGGTGATATTTAATTACAATACATATCGAGGTTTTAAAATTAAAAAAAAAAAATCATAAAATTTACAGGTCGGAAGCCATACCATGGCCCCGTGCCAACGTCAGAAACCCATCAGAGGTAGATAAAGAGGTGCGTTTTCAAGCTACTCTCACCCTGGCAATGACCAACGATTGGAATCCACCTAGGGCTCTACATCTTATAGCCATGATATGTTGGCTCCTAAAGCATTTGATAAAATTCATGGGGAGACTATTTTTCCTCCATAGAAGCCCAAGGGTAGAAGAGGCAGGAAATCCACTATTCTGCAATTTGTGCAGCTTTTACCCAAGAAAACCAACCCACTTCCACATTATGAGCCCACGATGGAGGAGATAGGAATTTAGGTTATGAACTCAGATGGTGTGTGGACCAGAGATTACGATGTCGAGTACCCAGTTGCTCCCATCCTCCATGCGACCCCTCTGAAGCCTCCTCGAATGTCCACTGCTGAGGAGGAATCCATTGCTAGAGAATATGGGTGCCTGATAGAGGAAGAGGAATAGGCGATGGATGAAGATGAATGAAATCCATTATTGTCACCTCATGATATACTTCGGCTCTTTCCTTTTGATATGAGCCACTAAGTATTTTGTATTAAAATATTGGATGACACTCTTAAGGGGTTGCTTTCCTCGTTTGAGGCAGCCCCAAAATTAGTTTATTTTGAACACTACCAAGCCACAGATATAGGCTAAGCACTGCTTTCCATCTTTGCCCATTGCCTCTGTATAATTTTTCATGCTTTAATATAGTTTAGCCCAAGTTACAAACAAACAAAAATTTCACATGAATATATGTACATAAAAATGATTTATGTACATGTTTTAATATATATTAAAATGATTGAAGTACAATACACATCGATTTATATATCTAAAAACAATAATAAAATTATAGGTGTTCTTAGATGTGTCAAACAATCATAAAATTTTAAAATTGCATTAGAACATATATATCGAGTACACAACATTTTTCATTAATGTACATAGAAAAGCTACTTTCAGTTGATAGTAAACTGGAAATTACAAAACACGTACCACACATTTTTCATTCAAGAATGAGTAAATTATAATTTACTTTTAATCAACACATGTCTAAAAAAAATCGTGCAACTTCAAATTTGCATTATTTCAACTGTGCTAGATACACATATATGTACATTTTGCAATAATGACATTATGAAAAATTGTACCAGAGAATGTATGAAATCATTTAGACCAGATAAACTATACATGTGTATGTGTACATGTGTATAAATTACTCGTGTGCATGTACCAAAACAATGTATATGTGCAAACACTCACGTACATATAACATAAAAATGTAGTTCAATTTTTAGTTGTGTTCTGGAAGTTCTAAAAGATGAATCCAAAGAGAAGAAATTATTGGGCAGTTCAATAAAAAAAATTCTAATGGAATTCCATCTTCAATGATCCTTTCATGGTAAAATTTTAACATTTTCCATTTCTTAATTTTCATTTTTTATTTGATTGAACTTCTATAAGCTTTATGCATACTACACACACCATGTGACTATATTGATAACTTATGACATCAGGTTCATAGTCTTAAAATTAAACAAAATCCCCACTTTGATTAGTTTGTTGGAAAAAATAACCTTTCAGTGTAATAGACCCTTTGTCATATGTAAACCCGTGATCATCGTAGTTTTCTATTAATTTCATCTTTCGTTTAGTGAAACACATCAAATAATACTTTAAATTTTCATCATTCATAGTAGGTGAAAGTACATCAAAAACATCTCTTGCACAATAAAACAAACTTATATATTTATATTTAGATCATAATTAACATGAAAAATTAACTTTACAATTAGCATGTGTACTTGATTTTATTATCTATTTCTAGATCTCTATCATTTGAAAGTAATTGAAATGTTACCTTCTCTAATAAGATCATAAACTCGATGATCATCAGATGATATTGTAGTCTCCTCTGGTTGCATTTCATCAAAGCTTGCAATAGACATTTTCCCCTTTGTATTTAGTTATGCATGTTGCCAATCTTTTACATACATTTTTTTTTTCACAAACATCATTGGATTATGTGTTGTCTATGCAAACATGAAAAAAACAAGAATATTTTCTTTTATCCAATGCAAACACATTCGTGGACAACTTTGTTTTAATTGAATGAAATTTTCAAGTCCCTTTTATTATTTCAATGTGATCTCTAATTGATCTATCTACATCTTGGACCCCAATATGTCCAAAAAACCTATATGGAAAATTCAAAGAAGAATATCAATATGATATCAAAATACCATCAAAGATATAATCATTGTGATAAGTGTATTGTTTAAAATTATAAATCCAATAAAAAGTAAATTGAATGTACCTTCGTACTTCCCTTGATCGGTTAGTCTCATGGCTTAGTGCAATGATGCACCTTTCAAAAAATTATTCAACTAAGAAAAGTTAGTTTGCAGAGTGGTCCATTTGATATCTTTGAGGTGCTTATTTTATGCATGCCCCTTCACCGTAATTTTCTCCCTTTCCCTAACCAGTCTCAAATAAATTCCAAAATGTTTAATGTAGGTTTTCATATGAAGAGGACACAACCAAAATAATGATCGTGAATATTTGAATTGACCTGTGCATCCATCTCACCATATCCAATGTTCATTGAATTTTATTCCACGACTTTTCGAGTCATAAATTTTTTCAAAACAGTGTTGTACAAAATATGTATCATGTGTACAATCGTTACTAATATAAAAGTGATATTATTTAATAACATACCGATTTTCACTGGTTCCTTCTATATGATCAACATTTTTTTCAGCATGTCTATATATAATATGGACGAGCATGGATCTTGGTTAAAATGATAGTATTCACTCTGAATTGTTTTCTGTGGAACAAATGTGTAGTTTTCTACAAAATCAACCATTGAAAAAATGGTCCTTGGTGGAAAAAATTCACAGGATTTTTTGAATTGAAAGTCCTGCCATCGAGCTCTATGGGAATTCTTTGTGTATTTATAGATTTTTGCCTCAAACTTTCTCAAAAAATTTATCACAGAAACTTCTTCTTCTTGTAAGTCAATTCTTTTAGCACTTAAACCTTGAATCGATGTATGGATATATTAATATCTCTTCCATTTCACTTCCATGTTGGAAAATGATTGATCATTTATATCAATACGATTTTTTTTTTGAAATTTACTCAAATTTCCCCAATCATCACATTTTTTACCACCAACACATTTCTTTTGGTAAAATAATTCATGGCTTTCTCTTCCACATAGAATTTGAGATACAGAATCATGGATAGTGGGAGGAGGAGGTGAATATTTCCAAAATGTTCTAGAAAAATTAAGGAATGTGTCATAATATAACTGAAATTCCACATGATAACGACAACAACGAGTTTCGCGTACATTGATAGGTTTTATATACCATGGTTTTTTTTGCACAAAGGCACTTATTGAGACATTAATTTCATGATTCTCTTCTTTGAACTTGTTGAACAAATCTCTTTTTTCCTCAAGAAAAAAGCGTAATTTTATTTTTGCAGGTGAGAACAGATGGTGGCACAACTTTTTGAACAACTCTATCTGAGTGGTGTACAAGAAATGTTTTGGATGTTCATTGCACTAATTTCATGTTATTCTTCTTCACATCACATCCCTTGCTTTTGGAAAAACACGTGAATGTTTCATCCAATATTCATATATTATTTTTTTAACATTTTCTCCAATTCTATATTTGTATGGTTTCCTACAAATAGTTGTCCAACAAGTGAGTTCATCATTTACATCTATTTGCAACCGAAATTTCCGATTTGTGTGCAAATTTTTTCGTGAGGTTCCTAATGCTCGTGCCATATATTTTAGCAAGCGATTCTCTTTAGTACTTTATGAAATGACCACCATATGTATTGCTCTACGTGCATCTAAATCACTACTATTTCTAGATCTTATAATTGAATTTAGAGAACTATTTATATTTTGTATCATATTTTCCTTCATTTTTTTATCTTTTGTTGATTTTTTAATACCCAATAAAGTCATAGCTTATTTTAATTTCCTTGATGTTAAGAGACCTTTCAACAATTGGGCTTGAACTTCCAAGGTTTCATCTTTGAAGAACGAATCAATAATGCGATAAACAGGATATTGTATAACATGGTCAGCTTTTTTATATCCATGTGTGTGAGTGTCAACATTTTCTAACATCTCATCATTGATATTGATTTCATCTATACATATTAGAATTAAATGTACATAATAAGTTTATATATTCAATAAATAACTAAATTAATAAATATGTATAATTTCAATAATACACATGTGTGTGTTCAACCTATATATATATATATATATAGTGATTCAATTTCTTCACTTTAATTTCTTTCAACATTTTCACCATCTTCAATCATTGGTTCAATATCTCTTTCACTTTCTCTTTCAAAATTTTGTGTCCCATCATCAATGTTTTGACGAATATCTCTCTCTGTTTACATTGCAAAATATTTTTTAAATTAGTTCATTAAATAAAAATTAAGTTTCACAATTTACACTAGGCACATTTTAAATATAAAATTTATAATATTTGCATTTACATACCTGCTTCGACTTCTAGTTGAGGTTGATTTTCCCTTTCAATATTTGAGCATTCTTCTCTTTTTTTTTTGCGATATCCTCTCCCCTATTCACTACGTTCCTCAGGGTCTCTTGTTCGATCATATTTTCTCTTGCAATTCCTTCAATTCCCCATGATAATTGAGTATGAAGCTCAAAAAAATTCCTTCAAAAATTTAGACAAAAACTCAATTAAAAAAAGCATCACAAAAGATTTAATTTTTAAAAAACTCATTTTAAAAGTTTTGCACAAAAGACATACTTCAACCCAAAACACTTACTTTAAAATATTCGAGAAAAAAATGTCTTCTAAAAATGAAATGAAGCTCAAAATATTTCCTTCCAAGTCCTGCAAAAAAATTTCATTTAAAAAGTTAGACAAAAACTTATTTTAAAAAATCATTATAAAAGATTTACCTCAACCCAAAACACATACTCTAAAAAAATGTCACTTTAAAAAATACCTCCAAAAAATGTCCATTGAGAGTTAAGCCCAACCTCTTAAAAAATGTCACTTTAAAAAATACCCCCAAACAATGTCCTTTGAAAATTAAGCCTAAAAATCTCTAAAAAAGTGTCTCTAAAAACAAAATACCTCCAATCAATGTCCTTTGAAATTTAAGCCCAAAAAGCCTCTAAAAAAGTATCACTTTAAAAAGTACCTCCAAAAAATGCCCTTTCAATATTAAGCCTAAAACGAGTCCTTTAAAAATTAAGCCCAAAAAAATTCCAAAAAAATGTCTTTTGAAAATTAAGCCCAAAAACCTTTAAAAAAAAAATACTTCCAAAAAAATTTCCTATGCAAATTAAGCCCAAAGTACATCTAAAAAAATATCACATACCTCCAAAAAATGTATCACATACCTCCAAAAAATTTCCTTTGAATATTAAGCCAAAAAAGTCCTTTGAAAATTAAGACAAAAAAATTCCTTTTCAAAATCACCCCAAATGAAGAAATACTACAAATTTATTTAAGGACTTGCATGCTAAAAGTGCTTCTTTAAAATAACATATTTCAACCATATAAACTTGTTCTTCAATTTTTTATTTTTTATTTTTTTACTTCTTTTTTTTTCTTATTTTCCTTGTCTTCACTTTTTCATCATATTTTTAAATTTAATATATTTTTTTACTAATCTTAATTTTAAATAAATAATAGTAATTAAATTAAAATAAAAATGATACCAAAATTGATTAAAATAATTTTACTTTTATTTCATTTTTCTATATAAACTTAACCATAAAAATAAATATAACATTTCGAAGGTGTTGTCCACCAAAGGGCATAATTTTGGTTGGGCCGTTGATTTTCTTTGAAATCTTGGGAGAAGTTCTTATAGAATTATGATTGTAGGAGTGTTTGAATCATTTTTTATGGTGGAAATGGGTTCAACACCATCAATAACCTCCCAAAATTTTTCCCTTTGGAGCACCGAAAATTCTAAAGCTCCCAAAATTCTGAAGCTTAACAGTTGTAACTAAAATTTCAAAAACAAATGCCATATTTTCTACAAATCTTAATAGACTTTCAATTATTTTTCAGAAAAAATTGTGGTGCTTGTATTCAAGTACTAGCTTTATTAGCATTTGATATTGCACCTTACTAATCTATGGATCATAGACACTATACATAAACTAGCATACCCCATAAGTAAGCAAAGGGAACACCGAAGAGGAAGAGGTTAAATTTTGATTATGATTAAATTTTTTTTTATATGTAAATGTATTGAATGCAAAATTAAGAATTAATTTAAAACAAGTTTTGAAGGACAAATTAATACTTGCAGCCCAAAGTTAGAAATTATTTTCTCAAAAAATTGCATAAAGCATTATAACTTGCATTGGTCAATGCTAAATTAATGGATGTTAAAAATAAAATAAAATCATATAGTATTGATTTGGTAGGAACTAATAAATTAATATGTTTACACATTGATAAGGTTACATAAATAATGCTTGGAGGTAAATTCTAGTAAGTACATTTATTTACATCTTATTCTATGTTTTTTTTATGGAAAGGCGTGTTTAAAATATGGTAGGAAGTAAATGATGGGTTAAGTTATCATGCCACAAAATGCCAAAGGATCATGAATCTACCAATCTACTTGTTGTAGTGAAATATTAGGATTTTTTTTTTTGTCTAGAAATGGAATTTGTTACACATTATTTGAACACAAAGGTGTTAATTTCTTCATATTGTTCTATGTTGAATCAATTAATTTACCCCAAATTACTTTTCATTAACAGTGCATCCAAGTATTAGCAGTCTAAATAACCATAAACAGTAACTAAAGATAGAACAATGCCTGCAATTGAAAATAAGACAATAGAAAAACCATTAGAGACAATAAATTGGTCCAAGACCGGGGAAAAACCCCATTGTGGGGAAACCCTTTCAAATCTTCTTCTTCAATATATATTCATAGAAAAAATTCAATGGAGAGTACAATGAACCCAATACATATATGCAGTGGAAACAATTATATCATATATTCATATATGTAGATCTACAATATCAAAAACATGGATCTGATGTATCACCAAAACCAAGTGATCTTAGCTGCCAAGTCCTAGATCTGAATCCACGATCTTGTTGAAGATTGTTCTGAAGCAACTGTGACTGAGCGACGGATGAATGAATACACTGTGCAAACAATTGATTTTGATCCAAATCAAATCTGCCTAGAAAATCCCTTAGCCGCGACCTTAACGCTTGAGCTTGCGGTTATAGCAGCCCTGACCGCGACCTAAGCACACTGTGCCTGTGGCTGAGGTCCAAATCAGCCCGATCAGACTTAGAAACCCTAGCTGCATTGATGAAGGAGAATCATGGTTCCAAAATTTGTACATTTAGTAGAATCTAGGGGGTCTTGTTTTTTTCAAGGGAGTTGGTTTCCTAAGTATTTAATTAATGTAATTTTCAATGTTTTGAATGATTTTATGTGAGACATTTAGAATAAGATCTAATTAAATATTGTGAGGCATATTTTTAAATGTTCTCGAATGTAGGATAACATGAGTGATTTAGGCTAGTTGAGATTTTAAAGGGATTGTGAATCCCAGACTTAGGAATTAGTTGATGATTTTGTGGATTTAGAGGATTCTTAGGATTTGGTTGATAAGATTGAGGATATGAACCATAATTGGTTACAGAACCTTTTGTATATATCTGTAAAGCCTCAATGGCATAAGGACCATATTATTAGACAGGATATTTGATTGTAAGCCTACGGGCATAAAGAGAGAGAGAGAGAGAGAGAGGAGTAATGTTTAAAGGCCACTGAAATGGAAAATCAGGTCGAGAGGAAATTCATTATTGTGTAAATATTTACCTGTGAATATAATACTCAATTCCGAGTTTGTGAAGAGGGTGTTCTGTTGATGAATTATAAAAACTGTGTGATTGTTTCTTTTATGTGCTAAGTGATCTGTAAAAGGAAAAAACTGATTCTAGGTGATATTTCATTGTTGAATGAATTTTGATGAATGCATAAGTCTTTTATGAGTGATAGAAGACTTAATGGTTGGGCATAATTTGTGTGATTCCAGTCTAGAGAAATTAAAATTATGTGCAGGTTGAATGAGAAGTAAATTCGAATCCTAGATTCAGAGTTTTAATATAGACTGGTGTTTTGTATTCTGGCTTGAGACAACGTGCTAAGGTGTGTAGTAGCGTGATCATCAAAGATCTGAGCGAACGGATAGAAGAATGCTCAGGAAGGAGTAGCATGGGGGAAATGGAGATGTAGTGTGGTGGCAATCAAAGAAACATGAGAAAATATTAAGGCAACAAACCATCAGAAGATTTCCAAAGGAAGAGAACTGATGGTGAGGAATAAATCGCAAAGATCAGTTTAAGATTAAACAATAGAGATCTCATCGTAAGATAAGTTGGGAAAGTGGCAAAGTGAACACTTGTCGAGAGGATTCATAGGCATATTGGGCATCAGCTATTTTTAGTGTTTATTGTTAATATTGTGCACGGTAGGTCATTTACGATGCGATGTGAAGCACATCGTATATTGCATAATATAGGGACGACCCATTATGGTAAACATTGTAAAGTGTAAAGTGTGAAATCACAAAATTGTAAATATTGTTAAATTGTTAAAGATTTTAAGTTGCGAGAAGGTACATCAGGACTGTTCGATCTAGCATAGATCAATTGTGGAGATTACATCGTAAACTAGTGAAAATTTTGCATCAGTGTTGTGATTATTTATTGGTTTGTAAGTTGTATGTTATTTTGTGTGACATGCGATGTCATATATGTTTCGATCTGTGAAGTTCTACCTACGGTTATACTAGCTTAGTCATGGCCTTGACATGGCCTGCACGTGGCTTTGGCCCAAAATCTGTAGTACTATGCATGCGGCTCAGGCTCAAAAGACTCTATGTGATCCTCTCTTTTGTAAACTCGAACCCTTATGTGAGATTCTCCTGATGAACCTATGCGACCCAAGACAAAAAATATGAACCCATGCCAAAAGAAAATGAATAAAATCTCATGAGTGAAAATGATTTTGGAGTCACTTCTATTTATGAATTTGTGAGAGACCGCTTGTGGATTTGACCAAATCCACATGATTTGAGGCTGACCCATAAAAATAATAAAATGATTCATATCTTAACTTCTCATTAATGGA
Source organism: Pinus albicaulis (assembly GCA_034641835.2). Lineage (NCBI taxonomy): Eukaryota > Viridiplantae > Streptophyta > Pinopsida > Pinales > Pinaceae > Pinus > Pinus albicaulis. Next base: position 290,697,078 of record CM076583.1, read on the forward strand.
TTAGGGTGATCTATAGGTCGATTTTGGTACTCATGAAAACAGGAGTCTAATAAAATTATAATCTCAACCATCTGAGTTGTCCAAAGTGGAATTTGACTATAGTTGAAAAAATTAACACTCCCTCTGAACTAGGAATAATTCCTCTTGGTAATATCTTCTTGTAGATCTTTACATCAAATTTTCATCACAGCTCAACTTCATCTGTTAAAAATTTCTCAAATACAGAATAAGAAGAATCAAGGAGTAATAGATTCCATCCATACCTAGCAACAAGATAGTTCATCACATAGGGGAACACATCTCTGACCCTGGAATCTCATCGGGGAGCTCAATCTCAACCTGAAATCACAAAAGGGGATAAAATATCAACCCAATCATGTTTCCTACCGATATTCCCATCAATGACTCTCATGATTCAAGTGGTAGAACACCTACATCATAATCAACTTGGGTTGTACAGTACACTCCTAACTCGTTGGCCAAAAAAGGAGTAGTATTCCCATCAAGCCTTACTTCATGGTATGATGCCAACTAGGGTATACTCTGCATAGACCATATATGGGAGCAACATCTTCGACCCTAGAAAACATATAGGAAGTGTCATATTCTGTAGAGATCCATCAACCCTAGAAGCCCTTCATCTCAATTCCTCACCTCGAGACCTCAAGCAAGGTAGGAAAAGCTTGCTCACTGTCCTCGATCAGTGTTTCCCCTAACCTGAGGGGGTTACATCCACCATTCCAAGTTGTTCTTTGAATACCAAGAACTTACCTTTTGGTAGTTCCTTGGTGAGAATTTTTTTATCTACTTGTCAGTCGATGTGTGGTGGGGTGTAACACCTCCTCTCTACACCATGTCATGGATAAAGTGATATAGAATCTTGATATTCTTGGACTTGCCATGAAATACATGATTCTCTACCTAATGGATATCGCTATTTTTATCACAGTATATCATTGTAGTTTCTAGGACTTTACCAAATAGCTCACCAAAGAGCTTCCTTAACCACACAACTTCAAATATAGTTGTGCTAGCAGCAATGTATTCTCCTTCCACAGTGCTCAATGCTATTGAATTTTCCTTCTTTCTCATCTAGGATATCATGGAAGAACCAAGACTAAAACAACATCTAGATGTACCCTTTTTTTCTATGAAATTACCTTCCCATTTAGCATCAGTATATCTGTGAAGTTGGATATCTCTAGCAATATATCTTAGACCAAGTGCTGGGTACCGGATTTGTATACTTTTCTCTCCCATTTTCGTCCACCTTTCTATCTCTTTGTATCATTATCGTGCTTAAACACACGAGGTAAACCCCTTTCTTTTATCTTCCATGGGATATTTGATTAATGAAGTAATAGTCAAGGAGGTTTTACCTTTTTCAAACATTAACTTCGATATTTTTATATCTGTGAAGTTGGATATCTCTAGCAATATATCTTAAACCAAGTGCTGGGTACCGGATTTGTATACTTTTCTCTCCCATTTTTGTCCACCTTTCTATCTCTTTGTATCATTATTGTGCTTAAACACACGAGGTAAACCCCTTTATTTTATCTTCCATGGGATATTTGATTAATGAAGTAATAGTCAAGGAGATTTTACCTTTTTCAAACATTAACTTTGATATTTTTACAGATTTGGAAAAAATAGGAAGATTGCAGTTGTGACTCATGGAGTAGCTTCTAATTTCCAGTGCTATCTTCACTTGTTGCTACAGTGCAACAGACTCCATTTCACCCCAACAATATTTCAGGCTTTTTCATGGTTTCGTTTTGGCAACTAGGTTGTTGTTGTAACGAATTGTATAATTATAGATATGTAGTTGTTAGAGGAAATATGTGATTTCCTGAACAGTTGTATAAAGAGGGCTTGTAGGCTGTGAATTGGGGTTAAGCAAAGAATATACATATTTTGTAATAGAAACATTTTGCAATTAATTGAATGCACAACACTCTGTTGTTTTACCTGTAATTCGTGAGTTTTCGCAGCCTTGATCAAAGAGTTGGGCCCACTCTTCTGATCAGGTGTTGTGTTATATTTCTTTTCAATTTATTTCATGTTTTAGTTGTTTTTTTTACTGTTGTTCCAGTATAATCCTTTAATTGTTGTGAATTCCTTTTTAATTCTATGATCCATTTTAATTGTTGTTATAGTAGCCTGTGTGTTCATTGATTTAACCTGTGATCTAATATCAAGTTATGTGACTGCTCTTGCATATACTGTGCGCGTTATTCTTGAAATAACTAACGCCCCGGGTTGATAATTTATGTGGAAAAAGGGTTTGAATGTTGTTCACATCTAGACACCAATATTTTTGTGCCATTTCCGGGGAAGGCTAACAAGGTGCAAGAACACGATCTGCAATTCATATAAGTGTCAATCTCTCATCTTGGGGAGGGAATTTATTTCCCTACTTGAGCACTTTTTCTATTTTGATGAATTATTCTCACCAATTGTATGAACAAAGATCTAAATAAGAGGGGAAGATGAAGACCCCAAAAGAAAGGAAAGGATCTGGGAAGGAAGACATATATTCAGGAGATCATCGAGAAGGCTAAATCTGAAGCATCCTCTCGTGCTAATGTGAGGGTAAGGGTTTAGATGAGGTCCAAAGGGTAGTCGGTTGAAGAGCGAGCTCCAGCCACAGTACCAGAGGAATTTCTTTTGATGGTGGAAGAAGCAATCAATAAGGTATTGGTGGAGGAGGAATCTGTGTTGTTAGCAGAAGGGAAAGAAATAACAAGAAGAGGGTCAAAAGAAATGAGCAATTTCAATTGGGAAGAAGAACCTCCGAAAGGGTTTTCATCACCACAATACCAAGGGAGTGTTGTGAAGCCTTCTACAATTGAATTAAGCAATTATGATTTGGAAAGAGAGTTCCTGAAGGATTTTGAATCACCAAGAGACCAACAGAGTGCGGTGAAACCTCCTACAGTTGAATCACCCGAAGTACCAGTTGCAGAACTAGTTGAAATCCCAGGTCAGTGTTGGAGGATATTTATGGCACCTGCAAGTTCTTCTATTGATTTTCAAATTGGAACCATTATAGGTGATGCACCAATGAAGCCCATCCCTTTAACAGATCTACCTAATTTTCATGGGCTTCCTTCAAAGACCCTGATACATTCCTCTTAAAATTTGACATTTTCTGTCGAGGGTATGATTATATCTTCGATGCTAAGAAACTAAAAATATTTTCTGCTACCCTAAAAGGGACATCCCTACGATGGTTCATGGGTTTAGGAGGGAGAACTATTACCTCATGGGAGGGGATCAAAGAAGCATTTTTAGAAAAATACCAAGATTACTATAAATCCCATGACATGAAGGAGGAAATATTTAAGTTTGTACAGAAAGAGGATGAGAATATGGAAGACAACATGGAACGATTCAAATATGTATTACGGAGATCAGACCATAGTGAACTGGATAAGGATATTCTGAAGATCATTCTTCTCTGGGTGCTTAGGGAAGATTCCCTACAACTTTTAAACATAGTAGGAAAGGGGGTATTTCAAAATAAGACTTTGACACAATCTGCGACTATTGCATTCAGTGTTCACGAGGGACTGCAAGGAGTGGACAAATAATTCGTTCATTGAAGACGTCTGGTGGAGGGGTTACAAAGGAAAAATTTGGGAACTTACTGGATAATATAAGGACTGATATCCTGAGCATAGTATCTTCCCAGATGGAAACTCTACAAGCAAAATAGAAATAGATGGAGTTGGAAAAGACTATGGATATATCCTTCCCACAATGCAGAAAGAAGCATCCTTTGAAATAATTCCCATTAAACATAGTGGAATCCTACACAATATGTGAACAGAATCATGCGACCAGCTCATACCCTTCCTTGCCCAGATTGAAGGTGGTTTTTCAAGTAGCAAGTGAATAAAATGTGGTAGACCAGCTATACTTCATGGGACCGAAAAATCCATGGCAACCTTGACCACCAGCTATGAATCCAGGTATGTTTCAGGACCCATCCCAATATTTTAATAATTTTAATATGGGTCCCCAGTCTACACCATTTTCATCTATGTGGTGTCAATATTAATACCCCACTTGGCAACAACGGGTTCCCTAGACCAGCTCAAATCCTTCATGGAATCAGAACTGGCGTGGACCCTCTCCTACTGTACAGTTTCCCCAATCTATGCCTCAATAACAACTTCAGTTGCCCTCTAATGTACCTCCTAGCAATCCAACCCTTCAACCTCAACTTCCTATCTATTGAGATTCAACAAGATGATGAGCTTAGTGAAAAGAGTCGCCTTCACTAAGTGGGCCCGTAGGTTGTTTTTGGTGCAAAGTCTATTTTTAGACTATGTCTATTTTTAGACATGTCGATCATATTCTATGAGTTGCAGGATGCTATTTGTGGATGGTTGGTCAAGTTGGAAAAATAGACCGACTTCTATTTTTAGACATATTGGGCGAAATCTATTTTTAGATTGCCAGTCTAAAAATAGATATGTTGAATATTATTAGCTCTTAATAATATTTGGACTCTAAACATTATCTATTCTCTTGGAGCACTTCAGTTAAGTGCATAGATGTGGCACAACAGCTGACAGAAGGAATTACACTATTCCTGGGGGTTTACTGGAGCTAATGCATGAGGACTTCAGTTAGAACTCATGTGACATAGTTTGGTGGAGTTATAGAAGTAGTTGGTGGAGTTGCATTTAGTTTAACTCAGTTAGACTCAGTTGAGCTAGTTGTATCTAGTCTAACTGATTGATACACTAGTGAGAGTGGTGTCAATTAATTAGTTAATTAATTCACTAAATAATAGCTCATTAATCAACCAAGAATACATTAGTTTACCACAAAGGTATGCGCTTAATTAGAGACCATGGAGTAGTGAAACTGCAAGTACTATCAAGCAGACTATAGTGATGCATTGATTGTTTATCCAACACCTTGTTGAAGATGCCAATGAGGATTAAAAGGTCATTGAAATTGGAGTTCATTCAGAGCTATATTCTTTAGTAGGGACTACAGTAGAGGCAAAGCAGCAGGTGGTAGAGATTCTGCATGGATATGAATATCAGCCCATTGGTGTTTTACTGTATTGTACCTACTTGATATGCACCAGCTTTGTATGATTGTTACACATTCTATGACATATATTATATATGATAGTTGGGGTTTTCATTTGATTTCAAAAGCTGTGTTAATGTGTGTGAATTTTTATGGTTTCATGTGTGCATTGCAATTGATTTAATTTCCGCATGTGATGATCAATAGTGGAATAGATTATGTATTGTGCATGAAGTTAAAATAGTGTGTGATCAGGAGAATCTTGGATATATAACACATAATTTATATAATTTCTACATGGTATCAGAGTGATATTGATCAGAGCAGATTGAAATTATTGAACGGTTGAGTTTTGTGCTGGTGGAATTCGAATTTGGTGCAGTGTTTCCTTGGTGTCGAAGTTGAGCATTCATTGAAATTTATTTCAACGAATTACGATTGGAGTATGCCCTTGATGGCAGCTCAAATTATATTGCATGGAAGGACAGGATGGAGGCGGTGCTGCGATATAATAGGTTGAAGGAGTTCATAGATGTAGAAATTCCAAAACCTGCTTCTAGTCATGCAGCCGCACTTGACGCATGGAAAAAGAAGATAGAAAAATGTCAAAGGATTCTATTGGAAGGTGTGAAGGATCACATAGTGTCTAGCCTTCACAATAAAGCTTCTCCATTCTTGATGTTGAAAGCTTTGATAGACTTGTTCCAAAGCAGAAGCAACGAGAGGAAGTTAGCGCTTAAAGACAAGCTCAGAAAAATAAAAATGGAGAAAGGCGATAGTATACCCAAGTACCTCACAAAGTTCGTCCACTACAACGATGATCTAGGAAGTGTGGGGGTTAGTGTAGATGAGGAGGACTTGGTGAGCTTGACTCTCCTTGGGCTTCTGAAGGGTTGGCATAGCTACGAGGACTCTGTCAATGGTCGGGAGAAACTGCCAGGATGGGAGCGACTTTGGTCAGATCTTGTGTAGGAGGAGATAAGGCAGGGTACCAGGGATGGATCTTCATCGAAGAATGAAGATGAAGAAAATTGCACTTTGGCTGCCAAAGCAAGGAAAGGGAAGGGAAAGAAAAATCCTTATCAATCCAGTGCGAAAGGCGAGAAGTAGGACTTGTCCAAGGTGAAGCGCTTTCACTGTCACCAACACGAACATTATGCCACTAATTGTCCACAGAAGAAGAAAAATAAGCAGGCTACTAGATCTACAGCTAGAGAGGCCTTAGCCTCACAGTCTGAGATAGATTTTTTGTTGATCATATGCTTGGTTTCAAGTGTGATGGGATCAGTGTGGTTTCTTGACAGTGGTGTGTCTTTCCATATGACCGGAGACAAAGATTTTTTTAGTGATCTGGATGAAAAGGATCTTGGAGTGCACATCAAGATGGGCGATGATGGTAGATACAGTGCGACTAGTATCAGAACCATTTCCTTCGAGAGGGAGTCTGGTAAACCTTTCATATTGAAGGATGTCATGCATGTTCCATGATTGAAGAAGAATCTAATCTTTGTGGCGATGTTGGAAGACAAGGGCTATGATGTTGTTTTTAGCGAGGAAAAGGCTTTCCTGCGCAGTAAAACAACTGGTGAAACCCGGAGGATAGGGGTTCGAGTTACGAACCTTTATCAATTGCAAGTAGATGGCTATGTAGGAATGGCAGGCAAAGCAAAAGGAGTGGTGAGCCGAGATGAGGGAAAATTGTGGCACAGGAGATTGGGCCATCTTCACCATGGGGCTTTGAAAATTTTGTAGTAGATTTCTACTAGGCTTCCCAAGGGTACACTTGCGCAGTCAGATCAGTGCAAGGGATGTAATTTGGGAAAATTTGTGAAGACCACTTTTCATGAGAAGGATAGTCGCGCCACAACGATCCTTGAGAGAATTCACACAGACGTGTGTGGACCTTTCTCAGTAGCTTCGACAGCAAAGTACATGTATTATGTGATATTTGTTGATGACTTTTCTCATAAGTGATGGATCATCTTCATGCAAAAGAAGAGCGAGACATACTCAAAGTTCTGTGAGTTCAAGGCATTGGTTGAGAAAGAGTCAGGGAAGCAGGTGAAAGCTCTTAAGAGTGATAATGGTGGTGAATACATCTCTGGAGAATTCAAAGACTTTTGCAGCATAGAAGCAATTCGAAGAGAGCTCATAGCGCCTCATAAGCCACAGCAAAATGGGGTCGCAGAGAGAAAGAATAGAACGATCATGGGTGTTGCATGGGTGATGTTGCATGATCAGGGCCTTCCCATACATTTGTGGGTTGAAGCATGAGACACTACGGTTTATGTGCAAAACCGTTGTCCTCATAGAGTACTTGGCATGAGTACACTCGAAGAGGCGTTTTCTGGTAAGAAGCCCGATATTTCTCATTTGAATATTTTTGGCTCACCTCTTTACATTCATGTGACGAAGGATGCTAGGAAGAAGCTGGAGCCAACCACAGAGGTTGGGATATTTTTGAGGTACACAGAAACACCCCACAATTATTGTGTGTATTTTCCAGACAATCAGATGACTGTCATGCGACGGGATATCAAATTTCATGAGGAGAAAGCCATGAAGTTGTCACTTGAGAGGGAGCTACACTTTCATGCAGAGGAGGAGCTACTTGTTCCTAAAGATAAGCCTCAAGATGTGGATCAAACATAAGAGGAGGTTCATGTAGTCGAAGAAACCACTCATGAAGTGCCAAACATCAGAGAGCAGAAACGCACAACAGAAGTTGAGCGACTGAATCTTGATGCAGCGTAGAATGTAGGAGCTCCTACATCACAGCGTAGATAGAGACAGTCACCTGACCAATTTACTGGATACATGGATCTGATGAGCAAGTGTATCGTGACAGAGCCATCCTCTTTCGAGGAAGCTGTGGAGGATCTCGCATGGGTAGATGCCATGGTGGAAGAGTATGATTCGATTGTCAGAAATAGTGCATGGGAGATTTTCCCAAGGCCGAAAGGGAAATCAGTGGTAGGTTCGAGATGAATCTAAAAAGTGAAGCAAGTTGCTGATGGGAGCGTTGAGAAGTACAAGGCAAGATTTGGTTCTCGGGACTTCTCACAGATCGAGGGGATCGACTATGAAGAAACCTTTGCACCTGTCGCAAGGTATCCTTCCATACGGACCATCCTTGCTCTCTCAGCATAGATGGGTTGGCACATTCATCAAATGGATGTGAAGACTGCGTTCCACAATGGAGTCACTAAGGAGGAAGTGTACATAGAGCAGCTTGAAGGATTTGAAATCTTCAACAGCGAGTCGCATGTGTGCAAGCTCAAAAGAGCATTGTATGGGATGAAACAAGCACCTTGTGCTTGGTACACACAGATAGACAGTTATTTCACCAGAATTGGTTTCGACAAGAGTGAGGCAGATCCAAACCTATACCAGATTGTGGTGGAGGGTAAGCTTTTAATCATTGTGCTTTATGTAGATGATTTAATACTAACGGGTGATGAACTATTGATACACTCATGCAAGGCAGATCTTGAAAAGGAGTTCAAGATGAAGGACTTGGGCCTCCTTCATTAATTCATGGGATTGGAAATTTGGCAGCGGAAAGGTGAAATGTTTGTGTCTCAAGGAAAGTATGCCCGAGAGATACTGGAGAAGTTTCACATGCAAGGCTGCAAGTCTATCGACACTCCTCTTCTTGGTGGTTGGAGGAAGGAGGATGTTACATCGGCAGAGGTAGTGGATGCCATTGTTTATCGATAGTTGGTTGGTTCGCTCATGTTTTTAGTCAATACACGACCGGACATATGCTATGCTATGAACCAGCTTTCACAAGCGATGGTGAAGCCTACCAAGCTCTTTTGGAAGGTAGGAAAGCATGTCCTGAGGTATCTCAGGGGTACATCAGGATATGGATTATGGTACAGACGGTAGAATGAGTTGAAGCTGCATGGCTTCACAGATGCAGATTGGGCAGGAAGCCTAACGGAGAGAAAGAGCACATCTGGAGGGATTTTTAGTATCAGATCTACAGCAGTTTCTTGGTACAGAAGGAAACAAAGATCTGTGGCACTCAGTTCAGTGGAGGCCAAGTACATGGTAGCAAGTTTGGCTGCATGCGAGGCTATATGGATGAGGAAGATCCTGGTCGGTTTGTTCGATTCTCATTTAGATCCCACAGTGATATATTGTGATAATCAGATTTTCATTAAACTCTTGGTTAATCCAGTATTTCATGATAGATCTAAACATATTGACATCCGGTACCATCATATCAGAGATTGTGTGCAGCGGAAGATCATGTTGCTTTCTTACATTCCTACGGAGAATCAGGATGTAGATATTATGACGAAGGCGCTCACCAGGAGCAAATTCAAATACCATAGAGACAGGATTGGGGTGTTAGATAATCCCTATCTTGTTGAGAGGGAGTGTTGAGATTCAACAAGATGATGAGCTTAGTTAAAAGAGTCACCTTCACTAAGTGGGCCCGCAGGCTATTTTTGGCACAAAGTCTATTTTTAGACATGTCGATCATATTCTATGAGTTGGAGGATGCTATTTGTGGATGGTTGGTCAAGTTGGAAAAATATATGGACTTCTATTTTTAGACACATTGGGCATAATCTATTTTTAGATTTCCAGTCTAAAAATAGATATGTTGAATATTATTAGCTCTTAATAATATTTGGACTCTAAACATTATCTTATTCTCTTGGAGCACTTTAGTTAAGTGCACAGATGTGGCACAACAACTGGCAGAAGTAATTACACTATTCGTGAGGTTTTACTAGAGCTAATGCATGAGGACTTCAGTTATAACTCATGTGACAAAGTTTGGTGGAGTTATAGAGGTAGTTGGTGGAGTTGTATTTAGTTTAACTCAGTTAGACTCAGTTGAGCTAGTTGTATCTAGTCTAACTGATTGATACACTAGTGAAAGTGGGGTGAATTAATTAGTTAATTAATTCACAAAATAATAACTCATTAATCAACTGAAGAATACATCAGTTAACTACAGTGCATGGCAGTTTCAGTGGAGACCAGTGGAGGGGTAGGTGAAAGGGCAAGTGTGACTATCAGTTGTGACTATAGTGATGCATTGATTGCATCCAACACTCAGTGAAGATGCCAGTGAGGATTTTTTGAGAAAGGTTGGCTGAATTCGAGTTCATTCAAAGCCATTCTTCAGTAGGGATTGCACAGTAGAGGCAGGCTAGCAGGTGGCAGAGATCGGTGCATGGATTTGCAAGATCGGGCTTGATTAGTGTGTCGCGATTGTATTGTACTGAGAGCTTGATATGATCAGATTTGTATGAGGATTGTTACATGATGTATATGAAATATATTATAATAGATAGCTGTGGTTTTTAGCTTCAAGATTTCCCGTTAAACATCTATGTTAATGTGTGTGAATTTTTATGGTTTCATGTGTGCATTGCAATTGATTTAATTTCTGCATGTGATGATCAATGGTAGAATAGATTATATATTGTGCATGAAGTTAAAATAGTGTGTGATCAGGAGAATCTACACTATCCAGCCCAATATGAATCCTAATAATAAAGGGGTCCAACGAACAGATACTCTTAAACTTCCATCTTATAGCATTTCTATCGCAGGAATTAACGAGATAAACTTATGATCTGGGTGTGTAGTAAATGATCCTACTTCACCTATTATCATAGAACATATTGATAGTGAAGTTACAAAACCAGAACAAAGGACAGTTGGGGATAAACCGGACCAAAACATAACAAATCAGACACCTCCCAAAGTTGTTCTTAATCAAGGCCATCCAACTTCTCCACCATATCTAGAAAGACTAACCTTGAGTAAACCAAACCCTCACAAAGAGTTTGATTTCCTGTGGGAATTGAATTTTTTTTTGTCAAAATACCTTTGCTACAGGCTATGAAGGATATACCTATATATGCAAAAACTCTCAAATATTACTACCCTAAGAAACTAGGGAAGAAACCTAGGGATCCATTAACGATTCATGTGATGGGTAGACTGTCCGACATCATGTTAGGAAGGATCATGCCTGTGAAATATGGAGACCCAGGAAAGCCAATTCTAAAATTACAAATCAATGGGGTTGAAATCCTGAACGTACTGGTAGATATGGGAGCTGCCATCAACATTATTACCTCTGAAACAATGAATAAATTAGGTCTTGGAAACATTAATCCAAACCCTACTATCCTAGATCTAGCAGGCATATCTATAATTAAACCAGTAGGGAAATTGGAAGATGTGACCATTTCGGTGGATTCGTGGCATTACCCCGTGGACCTCCTTGTAATACAAACTCGATCTTCAGTTGGTGGTTATCCATTGATCCTGGGAAGACCTTGGCTTGCAACTGCATACGCCTACATAGGGTGCCGATTTGGGAGTATGATCATATCAAATGGGACAGTTACAAAGAATCTTTCCCTCTACCCTCCTGCGAAACCTAGCCCATATAAAAATATATCAGCCAGTCAAAAACATCTACCAATAGAAGAGCTTGAACCTGAAAATTAAGTAATTATAACAATCCTCACTATTGTTGAGTCTCGAATTTGCCTCTTTTCCATACACTTTTCCATATCTTTTTCACTCACCTAAACCTCCAAAATTGTCAATATCATGTGCAAAAGGGTATCTAACATGGTTTTTAATTATGTTTTTGTGTTTTCTATTTGATCTAGATTTTGTTCATACAACTGCGGAAACTTGCCACTTTCCGCAGCTGCTGCAACTTTCCGCAGCTATTTTGTGGAACTATATGCTACAGGTGTCTACAAAGGAAATGAGCCACATGGGCAGGCTAGGAATGACGAGGACATGGTTCGTGTCCTATTGGTTTCTCGAATTTGCCTCTTTTCCATACACTTTTCCATATCTTTTTCACTCACCTAAACCTCCAAAATTGTCAATATCATGTGCAAAAGGGTATCTAACATGGTTTTTAAGTATGTTTTTGTGTTTTCTATTTGATTTAGATTTTGTTCATACAGCTGCGGAAACTTGCCACTTTCCGCAGCTGCTGCAACTTTCCGCAGCTATTTTGTGGATGTCTATGCTACAGGTGTCTACGAAGGAAACGAGCCACATGGGCAGGCTAGGAATGACGAGGACATGGTTCGTGTCCTATTGGTTCAAGTAAATTCGTCAAAGGAAGCCGTGGTCAAAGCCATCCACGTGGAAGTCAACTATGGAGTTTCATGTCGGCTGGACTCTGTTTCGTGGCATATAAACATCCATACGGCCGTTTCTAAGCTTGCGGAGGTTAATTGACATCTGTGCAAAGTTTTGGAGTTGAAATCAAGCATCCACCTTCCATAGATCCGTTTTCCAACATGGCCATACTCCTATATCCGTGGCCGTAGTGGTCTACGTGCTGGCTGCTATCATAAACTTCAGGAGACAGTTACAGTTTATTGTTTTTATATAGAGCGTTTGCATACGCACGTATAGTTAGTTGAGTTGTTAGTTGATAGTTGATGTGCGTACTCTGTTATGTTTGCTTTGTAGTGATTACGCTGCCTTGAGCCGTAATACTACCAGTCTGTAATGAACTGCTTTTTAATATGAGAAAACTCTGTTTTTCAACTTAATTCGTGTTTGAGGATCGTACCAAAGCTGTGTAGAGGGCCCCTGCTCAGCCAAGGTTCTGTGTATTAATGTATATACTTTTCATTTCATTTCTTTAAAAAGTCATTGTATCATAATCCATTACATGTTCATATTTTGTAGTTGTTTCATTTCTGTTTATACATTTCTATAATTTCCACTGCATTCCTGTCTTTCATGTTTTTATGATTGTCAATCACTGATCAGTTTTCTTGTGCAGGTTTTAGGTAGACAGCCCGGGCATTTTCATAGTATTTTGGCTAATGATATGAAACTAACATTATTCTGCTGCTAGTTTTTCTTTTCATAGCTTTTGTTTAACTTCAGTTTTGCTTTGTACATTTCAGTTTTGTTTATCTGATTCAGTAGTTAAATTTAAATATATTAAGCTGCTCATAGCGTCTTCAGTTGCCTCCGAAAGCCACAGCTGGACTGATGGTGAGGGACTGCATTATGAAATGTGTAGTTTAGTATTAGTTTCTTTTCTGCAAATTTAGATATATTAAGCTGCTCATAGCGTCTTCATTTGCCTCCGAAAGCCACAGCTGGACTGATGGTGAGGGACTGCATTATGAAATGTGTAGTTTAGTATTAGTTTCTTTTCTGCAAATTTAGATATATTAAATCATGTACGACATCTTCAGTTGCCTCCGAAAGCCACAGCTGGACTGATGGCGAGGGATTGAATCATGTGTATATGGTTTAGTATTAGTTTACTTTCTGCAAATTAAATAATCAGTTACACAAGTTTTTTATGATTACTTCCGCAAGTCATAGCTGGTCTAATGATGAAGGGTCAGAAAATGAATTGATGCAAACTGATTTAGATTTATTTTATTGCAATTTTGAATTTCCATAAGCATAGTTTCTTTTGTGTTCAGTTGGCAGCAAGAATAGTTTAGTTTTCATGTTCACTAGTTTCCTGTTTTGATTCATTAGATTAGCAGCACCTTTTCATTTCAGCAGTACACTTTTACTTTCTTTTAAGTTTTGTCATTGTAATTTCAATTTGCTTTTAAAGTTTCAAGACTGGTAAATCATTATAGGGGATATCACTTCCTTGAACAAATATAACCAAGCTTGTTTTTCACTTTAGAATTTCCATTTCACCTTAGAAAGACCAAAAACGACAAAAAGTTAAGAAAGAGGTTATCTTGCACATATAGTGCGCCGCACTTCATCAGCTTACGATTCCCGGATTGACAAATTAAATGCAGCAATTTAGGACACACTAAATTGACCAAACATTTTGGCGCCGTTGCCGGGGAAGTGTAACTAGGTAGCCAATTTCTTAAAAAAAAAAACATAAAATTATAAAAGAAGGGAAAACTTGATAACTTCTTGAAGTATGCCCTCCTCTTGCACCTAGTGTGATCTGGAGGATCAAAAAAGAGAGTTATTGGTTTAGTAATTTCTTAAGTATGCTCTCTTCTTGCACCTAGTGTGATCTGGAAGATCAGAAAGAGAATTATTAGCCCAACTTTAAAAAAAAAAAATATAAAAAATGACATGCATAGAGCAAGAGATTCTAGGGGAAGGTTTATAGCTAAAGCCAAGAGTTCGATTTTCACAACTCCATCTTCTTCAAGGCATAGACCAGATTCACCACCATCTACCCCTAGCCTTAAGATTTTTGGAATTCAAGGAGCAGCTGAATTAGAGGATTCTCCTATACCACTTACTAAATCCCATTTAGAAAACAAAGAGACTCTCTCTCATCCTCCCTTGGTAGAAGAACTAGAGGACTTTAAGGACTCTAAAGAAACTATCATGGCAGAGGAAGTAATAGATGGAGGTAGAGGTAGAGGTAGAAGAGGAGGAAACAATGGAGACAACAATGGTGAAGGAAATACTGGTAGAAATAGGGAAGGAGACAACTTGTTTGGATTCCCTATAGTTGATGAGGAAACTCATGCAACGATGAAAAATATCTCACCATCTGTTCTCCCTAACTTTTATGGATTGCGAAGTGAGGATCCTGAAACATTTCTGTTTGAGTTTGAAGTCGTGTGCCGAACCTATGACTATATGGAAGACTCTCAAAAACTCAAACTGTTTCCTTCAACATTGAAGGGAGCTGCTTTGAAATGGTTCATAGGATTAGCCACCCAATCTATTAGGACTTGGAATGATATGAAACAAACATTTTTGGATAGATACTTGGACTATTGTATGCCCACCAATCACAAGGATGAGGTATTCAAAATGATGCAAAAAGAAGATGAAAATTTGGAAGACTTACTTGGAAGATTTCAATACAACTTGAAAAGAGCAAAGATGAGCAACTTAGATGATGAAACCTTGAAAGCCCTCATATTAAAAGCCATTAGAGATGAATGGATAGATATTTTAAACATGATGGGTAAAGGAGACATTTCTCAACTTCCACTTCGTGATATAACAGAACTATGTGTCCATCTCTCAAGAGGAAAATCTAAAACAGGAAAAGGGCCTAGGGATCCTTCTCTTATTAGGGCTAACAAATCTGCAACTGGATCAGTAAGTAGGGCAGAGATTAGTAATATGCTTGATGAGTTCAAAACTGATATCTTAGGGAGCCTTAGTGAACAACTAGACACCCTTAAAATCCAAAACAAGCAGAAAGCAGAAACAGATGCCTTAGCCATCTTTTGTCAGAAATGTAGAAAGAAACATGCTTTAAGGGAATGTCCCTTGGATGCAAAAGTTGTAGAAACATGTATGATTTGCTCAGAAAATCATGAAATCAAGGATTGTCCTTCAATCCCTGGACTCAAAGCTGTTTTTCAAGAAGATCCAAATTCAATAGAGTCTCTCTGTTTTGTCGCAAGGAGACCTTGGCAGGGACAACAATCTCAAGGGTTTAATAATCCTATGAATCTTCAAACCCCACCAAATTGGACTCCTTGGCAACAACCTTGGCCCCAACATCAAAATTCATATCAGCCATGGGTACAAGGGATGCAAAATCCTTATGGGAGATTTGATCAATTTTATCAATATCCTCCATCTTTTCAAAATCAACAAGCTCCACAATTTCCAAGCCAAAATCCACAACTTTCATTGCCATTTCCACAACAACAACCTTCTCAACAAAATACAAATCCTCAACTTATGCTCCCATACCAACAGAAGACAAATAAACTTCCAGCTCAGCCATTGCCAAATCCTAACAATAAGAATCCTCAAACTACTTATATGGTAGAAGGACAACAATTTCCTACCTATATTATTGTTCCTCTCAACGATGTACAACTCAGATCTGGTAGAGTTTTATAAAAACCTTCTATAAATATTCAAGAGCAAGATACCTCTGAGGAGGACTCTCTTCAAGTCAATAAGGGTTCTGAGGAAGAATCTCTTCAAAATTCAAAAATTCAAAAAGAAAAAGAAAAGCTAACATCCACAACTCCTATAGTTGAGCAACCTGTATCTTCATCTACACCTCCTTTCCCGGAAAGACTACAAATTGATAAGGGGGTGGAAAAATAAATCTTGTTGCCTAACTATGACTTTCTAGATGAATTGAAGAATGTTTGTATCAAGATTCCATTGCTACAAGCCATTCGAGAAATTCCTATTCTAGCAAAAACCATAAAGGAGTTGAGTTTCAAAAGACGAGGAAGGAAGCTAAAGGACACAAGAAGAATCCACCTGGTAGGAAAGATTGCAGACATTATGATGGGAAAAATTACCATGCAGAAGTATGTAGATCCAGGAGGTCCAATTGTCAAGACACATATAAATGGGATAGAAATTCCAAACACATTGATTGACTTAGGGGCTGCTATCAACATTATGAGTAGACAGACTATGGAACAGTTAAAACTTCCTAACCTTCTTTTTACACCTACTTTATTGCAACTTGCAGATCGATCGGTTATTAAACCGGATGGTGTATTAGAAGATATTTTAGTCTCCTTAGATTCTTGGGAATATCCAGTAGACTTTATGATTTTGACTCCCAAAAGTAATCTAGGAGGACATCCAATTATCTTAGGAAGACCTTGGCTGGCCACAGCTGATGCTTTTATTAGTTGTAGATCTGGAGACATGTACATTTCTAATGGTAATTCGACAAAGAAATTCAATTTGTATCCTCTCGCAAGAGCAATTACAGAAATAGGAGACAATGAATGGGTCGATGATGAGAACACTATACAACCTGTCTTTACCATTTCTGAAATTAGTGAGGATAGTCAAATTATGAACACATTAGAAAATTTTGAGATAACTTCAGAATATGACCCCACACAATTTTAGTTGGAATCTGACATAGAATATTTATCATCAAGACAAATGTCTCTTTACTCTATGGAAGAATTTGGTAATTCTGCTATTGAGATTTTTCCAGAAAAGACATTGAATATCAATAAACATTTGGAGAAGTCACAACAAGAAGAACTAACCAGAATCTTGCAAAAACATTCTACTGCATTTGCATGGGAGTATACTAACATGAAGGGTATTGATCCTAAGACTTGCATCCATCATATCTATATTGAGGAAAACAGTAGACCAATTAGACAACCTCAAAGAAGGATGAATCCAAATCTTAGGGAGGTAGTGAAAGAAGAGCTCCAAAAACTTCTCAATGTAAACTTCATTTATCCAATTTCAGATAGCCGATGGGTTTCTCCTTTGGTTATAGTACCTAAAAAGAATGGTAAATGGAGAGTATGCATTGATTACAGGGAATTGAACAAAGCAAATTTGAAGGATCACTTTCCTTTGCCTTTTATTGATCGGGTATTAGATACATTAGTAGGTAAAAAGTACTTTTCATTTTTGGATGGTTTTAGTGGCTATAATCAAATTCAGGTAGCACCTGAAGATCAAGATAAGACCACATTTACTTGTCCATGGGAAACTTTTGCCTACCGAGTGCTTCCTTTTGGGTTATGTAATGCACCCGCAACATTCCAAAGAGCAGTACTAGGAATTTTTTCTGATCTAATCCATGATTGTGTAGAGGTTTATATGGATGATTTTACAGTTTATGGTAATTCATTTGAAGAGGTAATAGAAAATTTGGAAAAATTTCTTATAAGATGTAAAGAAACAAACCTTTCATTAAGCCATGAAAAATGCTTTATGATGTTTACTGAAGGGATTGTTTTAGGACATCATATTTCAGGAGATGGGATTAAGGTTGGTAGATCAAAAGTTGAAGTCATCTCTAAGTTGCCTATTCCAAATTGTCAAAGAGATGTTAGAAGTTTTCTAGGATTTACTGGTTACTATAGAAGATTTATAGAAAACTTCACTAAAATAGCATCTCCACTCTTGAAGTTGCTTACAAAAGACTGTGAATTTAAATGGGATCCTGATTGTCAATCAGCTTTTGAAACTTTGAAAACAAGAATATCTGAAGCACCTATCTTAAGAGGACCAAATTGGAAACTTCCTTTTCATATTTCTACAGATGCTTCAGATATAGCTCTTGGAGCTGTGTTGGGTCAAAAAGATTTAATTCCTTATGCCATTTATTACACCAGTAAAAATTTGACTCCCACAGAGTTGAACTATACTGTGACTGAAAAAGAGTTCTTAGATGTTGTTCATGCGATTAATAAGTTTAGACATTACATAACAGGCTATGAAACTTTTATTCATACTGACCATTCTGCAATTAGATATTTAATGAACAAACCTGTTACTAATGGCAGAGTGACAAGATGGCTTTTACTTTTGCAAGAATTCAATATTCCTGTGTTGGATAGACCAGGAAAACAGAATACAGTAGCTGATTTCTTGTCTAGGATTCAGAATACTAAAGAAGATTCTCCTGTAGAAGATAAGTTTCCTGATGAATATTTGTTTGCAGTAACTATTAAGACCCCTTGGTATGCGGATATTGCTAACTATTTGGTTACAGGGAAACTACCTTCACATTTATTTCCAGGAGAAAAACGAAAAATTATTCAGGAGAGTTCAAGATATTCATGGATTTCTAACGAATTGTTTAAAACAGGGCCAGATCTTGTGATCAGAAGATGTGTCAGGGAAGATGAAATGCCTGATATTCTTAAGGCATGTCATGATGAACCATGCGGCGGACACTTTGCGGACAAAAAGACGGCCTATAAAATCCTTTCCTTGGGATATTATTGGCCTTCTCTCTTCAAAGATGCAAAACAATATGTCAAAAGGTGTGATAGCTGCCAAAGAGTAGGGAAGCCTACCCTTTCAAATGAAATGCCATTGCAAACACAGGTACTCATTGAACCCTTTGAAAAATGGGCTTTAGATTTCATTGGACCTATTAATCCACCATCTAAGCAAAAGAAGTATATATTGGTTTGTACTGATTATGTTACTAAATGGGTAGAAGCTAAAGCATTAGTATCTGCTACTGAAAATTCGGTTGTTCATTTTCTTTATGAGGATATTTTTACTCGCTTTGGTGTTCCAAGAGAAATTGTAACAGATCAGGGGAGCCAATTCACATCAAATTTGGTGGAGAAGTTGATGGAAGAATACAAAATCAAGCACAGAAGATCTACTCCTTCCCATCCACAAGCAAATGGTCAAGTGGAGTCCACAAACAAAGTTCTTGAAAGTATCATCACCAAAACTGTTCATCTACATAGAAGAGATTGGGCAGAAAGGCTTCCAGAAGCCTTGTGGGCCTACAGAACTACATGGAGGAATACAACGAGACATTCTCCCTATGAACTTTTTTATGGGAAAGAAGTCTTGCTCCCCATTGAGTTCCAAGTCAAGACCTTCAAGATAGCAGTTCAGTTGGGGATGGACTTATCAGAAGCCCAAAAGCATAGAATGGAGCAGTTGAATGAGCTAGATGAGATCGGACAAGAAGCAATTCTAAGAACTGATCTAGTTCAATATCAAAGAACTAAATGGCATGACAAATATATCAAAGAGAAGAAGTTTCAAGAAGGAGATTGGGCATTGTTATTTGACTCCAAGTTTAAAGATTTTCAAGGGAAATTTCAGACTCATTGGCTTGGGCCATATGAGATTGGCAAGATCTTTAACAATGGAGCTGTAAGAATCAAGACCATTGATGAGTTTCAAACTCCTCTTATAGTGAATGGCCATAGATTGAAAGTTTATCATAAGCCACTCTCTAAAGAGGATTTTGTCAAGTTGTTTCAAGAAAGTTCTGCAATCAGGCTGGTACAGAAGAATCCTTCTTCTCTACCAAGCTAGCTTTTGTTTTTCAAGATAAAAAAGAAGAAAAAAAAAAAAAAAGAAAAAAAAATGGTATAAGCCTGAAAACCAATCATTGATTGGCAGTCTTATACAGAAAATATGGGGTGAAAATCAGGGACACCTGACACTCTATATTTTCCAAAAAAAATCTGTCTTTCATTTCATTTCACCCCCCACTCCATTTCATTCCACTTCATTTCATTTCATTTCATTTCATTTCACTTCATTCCACTTCATTTCATCCATTCCATCAATAAAAATCTTTTTATGACCATTTCCACCTGGTCATTTGTCATTTGTTCATTTCTATTTTAGCCAAGTAATAGCTGTGTCAGTTTCCGCAGCTGACATCTGTTTCCGCAGCTGACTCCAGTTTCCGCAGCCAGAAGCAGATTCCGCAGCTACTACTACTTTGTTTTCAAAAAGAATGTACAGTTAGTTGTTATTTTCATAATTATGAAATAAAATGCAGGAGGGAGGATCAATGGAACATTCAAGACACTAATGAAGATCAATCAGTTGAAGACCAAAGGCAAAAGCAAGGATTCCAAAGGTAAGAATAAAGTTTATTTCAAATAGTATCGAAAAACACATTTTTATATAATTTTAAACTATGAGCTCTACCCATAACGCGCAATGATTATATTGACAGTCCCGTAACCTTCCACGATCTCTATGTTATCCTCTTACATTTATTCACAAACGGTTTCATCATTGAAATTCCGATTCTCACTCATGTTCTAATATCTCACCGGAGATAATGATACGTATTTGAGTTGACAAAGGACTCTTACAAGCCGCATAACTTCATAACCGTTTATTGAAACGTGTTTATATTTATTACACAGCCACCAAAATTCAAAATGCGGCCGAATGCATTATACTTTGTTAACCTCTTTTGTCGTGTCTCTGTCGTGTTTACAAAACCCCACTCTACTCATTCTCACTCCCTGTTTCACTCCATTTCGTTCCTTTTTCTCACTCTCACTCCCGTATATCTACCCACAGTCTTACTCCATTCTGTTTATGGTACTCATTCTCATTTTATGATAACATCCCCACAGTATTGTGCTCGATCCTGTGTATTCCATCGTTCCATTTCCATTTAAACCCTCACAGAGGCAAGCCTATGAAGCACAGAGAAGTAAAATGGGAAAATTATTAAGGGCAGAGCCGGAAGGACCGAAGTTTATAGAGGGATATCCACAAGCAAAAGAGATGTTGAGGAAAGCTAAATGGCTATGTTTTATTCAGAAATTCAGGGGTTACCACAGAGAAGTTACCAAAGCGTTTGTAAGATCATTTGATGGCTCGGAAGCAGAAGTGGGAGACCTCAAGTTTTTGGTCAATGAAGCATCAATAGCAACAGCCACAGAGCTTCTTCAGGAAGGAGAACGTTGGTTCAAAAATAAAAGTATCAGTGATGAGGCATGGAGAACAATCCTACGGAATCAAGGTATGGATATCACTGTTTTTAAAAGAGGCATCCATGTACATGCAATAAAAGATGAATGGGCCACTTTACTACTCATTGTTCAGAAATTTATTACATGTGAAGGCCGTTTTGGCTCTATGTACATGTATCATACTAGGCTATTGATGAATTTTCTTGAAAACCAAACTCTCAATCTTCCTTATTTCCTATTCAATAGCTTGAAGAAAATGGCTGTGATTGTGCAAAAACACCTAGGAGATGTAGAGCCTCATTTATATCACCATGGGCTTATAAAAATTCTGATTGAAAAGGAGCTAAAAGAAAGAAAAGATACATGGGAACAATTCCTAGTTAGAAACTTCTTTGAAGAGCCTCAGGAAATTCCTGAAGGAAGTTCAATTAGAAGGAGTAGAAGAAAGAAAATGAATGTTGAAACCCAAGTTGCTCCTACACAGGAAATTTCCGCAGCTAGCACAGCAAAAAGAAGTAGAAGGAAAAGAACAGTAGATGAAATCCAAAATACTTCTACTACTACTATGAAGAAAACTGATAGGGAAGAGAGATTGGTAAAAATGAAGAAGAAGGAAATCAAAACTAAGAAGCCAATAATACCAAAAGGGAAAGAAATTATTGAGGCTGTCCATAAAACTCCTTCTTCTGAAGAAGAAGATCACCAAATACTATCTGAAAGATTAGTTTTTCTTCAAAAACGATCATCTATATCCAAGAAGGTAGAGACAGGAAAAAAAGAACAAAAGGGTAGTGTACCACAGCATGTGAGGAGAAGCAGCAGGCTTAAGGGAAAATTGAGAAAAACACAAATTAAAGGTCCTCATTTCATTGATTTGGGTGAGGAGACATCTGAACAGTCTCCAACTGACCATAGTCCATTTCAGTCAGTTAATGAACCTGACTCCTTTCACTCCCAATCAGACAATGAGCATACTCCATCTTATTCTCAGCAAAATATTGATGTAAGTTCTCCTCGGCCAGATTTTGAACATAATTCTCCCTTGCAGCACTTTGGGGACAGCCCAATGAAAAAGACACCGGAAGTAGACCCCAAACAGCAAGAGGTATATGACTATATAGAATCCTTGGAGAAGGCAGCCACAGGCCCAAGTACCTCTTCTATTCAGCCTCATACATTGCAGGATGATTTAGTTCAGTCATTAAAACATGAAATTTTTGAGCTGGAGCTTTTGAATCGGCATATCAAAAATGGAAATGAAACACTCAAAGAGCAAGGCAAACTGGACAAGATCATCCATGACAATACTATGTTACATTTGGGTATTTGGAAAAAGAAGAATAAGAAGTTAAAAAGGAAATGGCAAAAATTGAGCAGAGCACTTGTGAATATCAAATTCAGGTGCTTAATGAAGAAACCCAGAATGATGGCAGTACCAAAGAAGAAGAGAAGGGGTTTAGATGTGCTGGCTGAAGTATCAAGGCACATGAATTGAACAAAGAGTATCAAAATTTTGGTTGCATGAGGACATGCAACACCTTCACAGTGGGGGTATGTTGAGTCTCGAATTTGCCTCTTTTCCATACACTTTTCCATATCTTTTTCACTCACCTAAACCTCCAAAATTGTCAATATCATGTGCAAAAGGGTATCTAACATGGTTTTTAATTATGTTTTTGTGTTTTATATTTGATTTAGATTTTGTTCATACAGCTGCGGAAACTTGTCACTTTCCGCAGCTGCTGCAACTTTCCGCAGCTATTTTGTGGAAATCTATGTTACAGGTGTCCACGAAGGAAACGAGCCACATGGGCAGGCTAGGAATGACAAGGACATGGTTCGTGTCCTATTGGTTCAAGTAAATTCTTCAAAGAAAGCCGCGGTCAAAGCCATCCACGTGGAAGTCAACTATGGAGTTCTATGTCGGCTGGACTCTGTTTCGTGGCATATAAACATCCATACGGCCGTTTCTAAGCTTGCGGAGGTTAATTGACAGCTGTGCAAAGTTCTGGAGTTGAATTCAAGCGCCCACCTTCCATAGATCCGTTTTCCAACATGGCCATACTCCTATATCCGTGGCCTTAGTGGTCTACGTGCTGGCTGCTATCATAAACTTCAGGAGACAGTTATAGTTTATTGCTTTATATAGAGCGTTTGCATACGCACGTAGAGTTAGTTGTTGAGTTGTTAGTTGATAGTTGATGTGCGTACTCTGTTATGTTAGCTTTGTAGTGATTACACTGCCTTGAGCCGTAATACTACCAGTCTGTAATGAACTGCTTTTTAATGTGAAAAGACTCTGTTTTCAACTTAATTCGTGTTTGAGGATCGTACCAAAGCTGCGTAGAGGGCCCCTGCTCAGTCGAGGTTCTGTGTATTAATGTATATATTTTTCATTTCATTTCTTTAAAAAGTCATTGTATCATAATCCATTACATGTTCATATTTTGTAGTTGTTTCATTTCTGTTTATACATTTCTATAATTTCCATTGCATTCTTGTCTTTCATGTTTTTATGATTGTCAATCACTGATCAGTTTTCTTGTGCAGGTTTTAGGTAGACAGCCCGGGGCATTTTCATAGTATTTTGGCTAATGATATGAGACTAACATTATTCTGCTGCTAGTTTCCTTTTCATAGCATTTGTTTAACTTCAGTCTTGCTTTGTACATTTCAGTTTTGTTTATCTGATTCAGTAGTTAAATTTAAATATATTAAGTTGCTCATAGTGTCTTCAGTTGCCTCCGAAAGCCACAGCTGGACTGATGGTGAGGGACTGCATGATGAAATGTGTAGTTTAGTATTAGTTTCTTTTCTGCAAAATTAGATATATTAAGCTTCTCATAGCGTCTTCAGTTACCTCCGAAAGCCACAGCTGGACTGATGGTGAGGGGCTGCATTATGAAATGTGTAGTTTAGTATTAGTTTCTTTTCTGCAAACTTAGATATATTAAATCATGTATGACATCTTCAGTTGCCTCCGAAAGCCACAGCTGGACTGATGGCGAGGGATTGAATCATGTGTGTATGGTTTAGTATTAGTTTACTTTCTGCAAATTAAATATCAGTTACACAAGTTGTTTATGATTACTTCCACAAGTCATAGCTGGTCTAATGATGAAGGGTCAGAAAATGAATTGATGTAATCTGATTTAGATTTATTTTGTTTGCAATTTTGAATTTCCATAAGCGTAGTTTTCTTTTGTGTTCGGTTAGCTGACCAAAGAATAGTTTGGTTTCATGTCACTAGTTTCTGTTTTGATTCATTAGATTAGCAGCTGCCTTTCATTGTTGATGCCCACTTTTACTTTCTTTCAAGTCTTGTCATTGTAATTTCAATTTGCTTTTTAAAGTTTCAGAATTGGTAAATCATTATAGGGGATATCACTTCCTTGAACAATATAACAAAGCTTGTTTTCATTTTAGAATTTCCATTTCACCTTAGAAATACCAAAAACGACAAAAAGTTAAGAAAAGGTTATCTTGCACATACGATCTGTGTACTTCATCAGCTTACGATTCCCGGATTGACAAATTAAATGCAGCAATTTAGGACACACTAAATTGACCAAACAACTATTGGGGAGGCCCTTTAATTCAAAATAGAAACCAAGGATGATGCCATCAACACTTTTATTAATGATCCCAGTTATGTTTCCAATTATACTCATCAAATTTTAGAATACGCATAATTTAACGAAGTAAAAATCATTGAACCAGAAGATGAAATTGAAGAATTACTATAACCTCATCCCATGATAGTATTCCAATTGAGATTGAACCAGGGAAAACACTCAGTATCATTCCTGATCTGTCTGAATCCTAGACAAAACAACACTTAAGAGTACTTCAAGATCATCATGAAGATTTTGCACAGGATTATGCCACATGAAGGGGATCCACCGCTAGCAGCAGCACTCATCATATTTATATTAAGGAATATTTATGCCGTAAGACAACCCCAACGAGAGAATAGATCTTTGCTCTAAGGAGCATTGTACGAAGAATTACAAAAACTGTTGGATTTGAGTTTCCATTTACTCCGCCTCGAGATAACCAGTATCCCCACTAGTTATTGTTCTAAAAAGAATGGTAAGTGGTGGATGCACGTACGGGGGGAGCTAAACAGAGCAGCCTAAAAAGACCATTTCCCTTTGCTGCCATTCATTAATGGGGAGTCTAGGCAACTTGGTTGTGAATAAGTTCTTTTCCTTCTAGGCAGTTAAAATTGGATGTATGTAAAATCCAGATAGCCCCGGAAGACCAAGATAAAACAATTTTCACATGCCAATGGGGGACATTTGCATATAGGGTCCTCCCTTTTGGCTTGTGTAATGCTCTTGCTACCTTCCAAAGAGAAATTCTGGGAATATTTTCTGATTTGGTCGATGGTAGTGTGTAAATATATATGGATGATTTTACTCCATCTAGAAACTCATTTGAAGAGGGATTAGAAAATTTGGAGAAATGCGAGAAAGATATGCATGGAACCCATGTATCTGCGAGTACGGTCAAATGCCATATTATGAGGAATAAGGGATAGTATTGGAGACATTTTCTCTACGGTATACGAATTCGGTTCATCCATCAAAGTAGAGGTAATATTACACTTCCCAGTCATAAAGACACCCACAAAAGGTACTTATCTTTGACGGATTTGTGATGGTTATTATAGACGCTTTGTGAAAATTTTGTTAAGATACTTTTACATCCACTTTTCAATTGCAAACAAAAGATCTCACAAATTCTTGTGGACGAGCATGAAGCAACTTTCACGAAAATTAAGGAACTAATTTGCAAGGTTCCAATCCTTTGAGGACCTGATTAGGCATTACCATTTCACATACATGCTGATGCTTCTCAGATAGCAATAGGAGTTCGTTTTAGGACAGCAAGTAGACAAAACACTGTATGCATTTTATTATGTCAACAAGAATTCTTGGCTATCATTTATGCTATGAACATGTTCCGGCACTACATCACTAGGTATCCTACTTTTGTACATATTGATCATGCAGCAATCAGGTATTTGATGAATAAACCTATCACTCCTGGCCGTATTACAAGATGGTTGTTATTGCTTCAAGAATTTGATATCACAATAGTATACAAACAAGGAAAAGATAATGTAGTTGTTGATTTCCTATCTAGAATGGATAACAATGAAAAATTTACACCTATAGAAGATAGTTTTACCGATGAGCATCTTTTTGTAGTTTCTACTAAACCTCCCTAGTATGCAGATATTGCTAACTATCTTGCTATAGGGAAAGTGCCTCATCATTTGTCATACAGGGAACAAAAAAAAAGTATTCATCACAATGCCTAATATTCTTGGATGGAAGGGTACCTTTTTCTTACAGGAGTAGATAAGCAGATTCGGCGATGTATATCTGAGGATGATATTTATGAAGTAGTGAAGGTTTCCCATGATGGTCGTTGTGGAGGGAATTTTGTAGACAAAAGAACAAGCCATAAGGTGCTAAAAATGGGATATTATTGGCCTTCTATCTTTTGGGATGCGCATAATTATGTCACGAGGTGTGACAATTTGCAGCGTATGGGGCAACTCGGTCGAGCTGATGAAATGCCTTTATAGGCACAGATAGTCCTCGAACCTTTTGATAAATGGGCTATCGACTTCGTTGGACCCTTCAACCCACCCTCCTAGAAAAAGGTTCACATTATGGTCTGTACTGATTACATGACTAAGTGGGTAGAAGCTTAAAGTTGTTGCAAAACGGTCACGGTGGTCTTAGATTTTCTATTCAAGGAAATATTTGCTCATTATAGTACTCCAAGAGAGATTGTTTCAGAGGGAGGAGCACAATTTACATCACACATGATAGAAAAACTTATGCAAAAATATGGCGTCAAAAACGGGGTGACATCTCAATACCATCCCCAGGATAATGGAAAAGTAGAAAGCATAAACAAGACATTGGAAGATATCTTGACAAAAACTGTGGCATACCATTATTGGGATTGGGCTCAGGAGCTGCCTGAAGCTCTCAGACGTAGAGAACAAGATGGCGCAAAATAACTGGGTTTTCACCATTTGAGTTGGTTTATGGAAATCTGTTATTTAATAAATTTGAAATTAGTACACTCATAACAGCTCTTGAAGTTGGTTTCGGATAAATAGGATACCCCAAAGCTCTTGGTAGCCCACCTCAATGAGCTAGGTAAATCCGTTCAATCAGGTCCGGAGCGTTCTTTGTATTCGATGTGAAAAGTGAAATGCCATGATAAGTTTATCAAAAACAATGTGTTTCATAGGGGAGACTGGGCATTACTTTATGAATCTTTTTTTAAGGATTTCAAGGGAAATCTTTGCACTCACTAGATGTGACCTTACTAGGTGGATGTTGTATTTGATAATGGAACAGTCATGCTAGTCACAATTGATTATACACGTGCTTCATTCTTAGAAAATGGACATCGCCTGAAATTATACCACCACCCAGCCTCTAAGGATGCCTTTGTCAAACACCTCTCTGAGAAATTTAGTTTTAAGGTTCTCAATGGAGAGAACTCTTCCTCTACATCCTTGCTTTAAAAAATAAAATAAAATAAAAAATAAAGAATAAAGAGTAAAGAATTACACTGTTACTATATATCTTGTTGTATTTTTGCAGGAGTTACTACTAAGGAGTAATATTTTAAAGATCAAGAATTTTTCTAAGTATCGATTGTTGCTACTGATGATGTTGTTACTTGGTTAACACTACTCATGATGATGTTACTTGTTTGGTCTACTCTGATGTTGTTACTTAGTTTCTCCTATAAATGATGATGTTACTCGGTTGCTTCTACTCATGATGTTGTTACTTACGTTTATTGCTAATCATGATGTTGTTGCTACGGTTGCTACTACTCATGATGTTTGTTACTCGAGATACGCTACTCATGATAATGTTACTTAGTTCTTGCTATAGTGATGTTGTTATCGATTCTTTGCTACTCTTGATGTTGTTACTCGATTCTTGCTACTCATGATGCTCTTACTCGGTTCTTATTCCTCATGATGTTTTACTGGAAGTTCTTCTTTACTCGATGTTACTCATTGGTTGATACTCACACTATTGTTACTCAGGATGTTGCTACTCCAAATGTTGTTACTGTTGTTGTCCTCTTGGATGTTGTTACTCACATTGTTGATACTCGAGATGTTTGTTACTTTGGTTTTATTTACTACTTGTGATGTTGCTACGAATGCGCTCATGCTGTTGTTACCTCGAATGTTATTACTGCGAGATCTTTATACTCGAACTATTGTTACTCGAGATGTTGTTATACTTAACATTGTTACTCCATATGTTGTTACTCACAGATGTTGTTACTTGCACTATTATTACTCCGAATGTTGCTACTCGTACTCTTGTTACTCCAACGCATCATTCTTTGTGTCATCATCCTACCAGCCATCACTTCGTCCGAAAGGCCACTAGGTACACCTCCATTAATTTTTCGATTTAATTAAATATCCCATGTAAAGACATTAATGTCACCGAACGACAACTTTAAGTTGGGGGGGGGGGGGGCATAGAATCATAATTTAATGACGCCATATTATTGTTGCTAAATAATCTTACAATTACTTGTGTGGTACACCCTACGATCCTTCTCAATACTATGTATAATCATTAAATACACATTGGGATCCTTAACGTCCTTTCCATTTCATATGAAATAATTACCATTAAATTTTGTTGCACTTACCATATGTTTTTCATGATTTTCCTGGGTTGAAAATTATCATCCATGTATTATCGTTACCATTCAATTTCACCATGTTGTTTTTCCAAAAATTTGGTATCCACCATTTCTACATCCTTGATGCCTTTACTCTAGAGTGCTATTATAGTCCCCAAAGTGGTAGGACTAGCGCCGATATGAACCGATTTAAGATGCCTTCAGTAATATGAGGTATGGAAAATATTTGTCGTGCAGGGATGGATACCTACTTCGATAGATTGCAAGGTTTGTGGCAGAGGAATGATGAAGTTTCAACTTAATTTGGATGAGAATTGCTTCTTCGGGTCGAGGAAGGATTGGAAATTCACTTTCATAGAAGAAATAATTGCAAAGGTTGTTGGGCTAAGACAACAAAGGCGACAATGGTTTTACCAGTTCCTCTCCCAGAGTTTCCCGAATTGTTCTTGGGGGCGGGAGAAATTGTCTTCCAATTAGGCGAGGAATGTGAGCGCAAGGCCATACAGTATCCATGCAAATAAGTCATAGGTTTTGTAACCAAATACATAACTTGCGAGGTCGAGCACAACTTCTGTTTAAATATCATTTTAAAATTTTAACTCACCTTTGATTTCCTGGCTTAGGTGCACTCCTTAAACATGCCCTTATTTTGTTAAAACGAGTTGCGACACATGACACAGTGCGCTCGGGCGTTCACGCCGGTCTGCCGGCGGTGCTCTCGAATCATGGTTTGGTGCGTTCTTTGGTCATACATGCGATAGGCATATTTTGAGTCTCGTGGGCGAACTCACTGGATCTGAAGAATATATAGCAGCTAATTATTGCTACTAGAGAAGAATACTTCGGCCTCTCAGGCGGTTTTTGCGGAAAAATTAGGAAGAAAATTATCGGGGAAAAGACCCAAAGAAATGGAAATGGGGTTGATTAGGAGAACTTGAACAAATGGAAATTGAGGTTGATCGGGAAGAACCTAAAGAAATGAGAGTGAGGAGATGATGGTGACAGTAAAGGAACATACACAAGAACTTGACCTCGCCTAAGAGCCCACAGATGAAGGGACATGGATATAGTGCATGAAGTCAAGGCTTATCGTAAAGTCATCAAATTTTGTCGATGAAGAATGAGAAGTGGAATATCAAACGGATGGATGGCAAGTGATGTTGTTTTGCAAGCTCTTATCCCACAGAAAGATATGGATATTAAAACAAGTGGGGGTGTTACACGAGAACCATCCCTGATTCATCTAGAATAGAAGCAGGGAAGAAATCCATGAAGAACGAAAAGATAAAAGATAAATAACATGAGGTAGATACTATCCCGAGAACCGATGTCAAGCCTCGGAGAGAAATAATGCACGAAGGGAAGGAGAAGACGGAAAACAACCTTGAAATCGACGTTCAATACCCACAGACAACGTCGACCTGACCCAAAGTAATAGTGCATGGCTTGGGCGGCCCCAAAGCAAGGGATGATGATTATTCCCGCTCTCGTTCTGTCCATGATTCCTAGAGGGCGAGGGGATTCCCTCACCCCGATGATTAGCGGGCTCCTTTTGATAGCAAGTTTTTCAACTGGGAAAGGACACGTAGCCAATATATTTAATGAAGATGGCGAATATTAGTGGAGCACTCGAGGAGAGCTCCTGAAAGGAGATGGGATTCTTGTGTAAATACGAAACACGAGTGGTCAATGCAAATGCTAACCGGACGAAGGATTCCTTGAAGTAAATGTAGAGAAATATGCCCCTAAATATAGGGAGATGGGCTTCGAAATACCTAACGGAAAGACAATTGATAATACGCCAACATTCCACCACACTCTTGGGCTTTGTTATAGGCTCAAAAAATAATTTCTTGTCAAACGGGAATAAGATTGAATAGTGTGAGAAGAGAATTTTTCCTCTCGAAAGGTATCGGTTGCGGTTCAATTTTTTGTGAAGCTAGCTCCAAAAATAGAAGAAAGGAATATCAACATATAAATAATCCACATGGGCAACCCTCGATACATTACATGAATGAAAAATTGTTGGATGATACAAATTTCAACTATCCTTTCTATAAATAGGATTCAGCAGGACCATAATGTAATCCTAGTGGGGCCATAATGTAATCCCTAGCCCGACCTAACAATAATAATTTAAGGGCACAATAATAACAATATGGGGGTTACGGGGGTATAATAATAAAAATAAGGGGGTTACTAACAACAATAAGGGACTATACTAGTAATAAGGCCCTAACATGCCTCTCCTTCAAAAGTGTTGTCCTCAATGCTAGTAGCTGCGGAATTGTACGCCTACTAAAATTCTCATCCTCCCATGTAGAATCTTCGATGGGTAAGTTCTTCCACTTGATGAGATGCTACGAAATTGATCGATTAGTAGTGCCTTCTAGGTTCTTGTTTCCATGACCACTTCAAGTTCCAATATGATTTTTCCTTCCTCATAATTGAAATATTGTTTAAGGCCGGAATATTTTTCTTTTTATAACCTTCTTTAAGCATGAAACATGGAAAATTATGGATGCACTAAACGGAAAATGACTCCAATTTGTATGTCATAGTACCAATCTTTTGCAACACCTTGTAAGGACCATAGTAATTGGCGATATTTATTATCCTTCTTAACTTGTGAGGACATTTATTTGTATGGTTGTGGCTTAGTAAAAATACCAGTCTCCTACATCAAACTTCTCTCATTGCGATGACTATTACATATTATTTAATTGATTTTATTTGCAAAATTCGGAATTTATCCTTTAAGAGTTGGAGAACTTCTTGTTGATGCTCGATGTATTCATTGCTTGAACCTCGAATTTTCTCTTAAAGATGATGTGATGAATGGTGGATGATATCCATAGAGTGCCATAAATGGGGTCATTTTGTTGCGGTATGGAAGGAAGTGTTATACCACCATTTTAGCGAGTAACCACTTGACCCATTGTGTTTGTTTATCATATACAAAACAATGAATATATCCTTCAAACATTTATTTACTATACTCGGTTTTGACCATCATATTGAGGATGATAAGATGAGATATGAGCTAATTAATTTTAAACAAGAAAATAACTCTGTCCAAAAATTTCCCGATAAAAATGGGATCTCTCTTGCTCCTGATAACCCTTGGGTTTCCATGTAGCTTTTGAATTGTGTCCATAAATCGTAACAACTATAATTTCTTTAAATGGATGAGATAAAGCACAAAATTTTGTGTACTTGGTAAGTATCAACTACCATGATGACACTCTTTCCTTTGGACATAGGTAAACCCCTGTGATAAAATCCATGAAAATCTCCTCCCAATGTTGACTTGGAATGGATAAAGGTTGTAGAGAATCCTAGGGTCTTGAGTATCTCAACATTACTGTTGGAAAACCAAACATTCCTTAAAATTTTGAATAACGGTTAAAATGCATCTGAAAAATTATTTCTTCACAAAAACAGTAGGTTTAAAAATCTTGGTGTCCTCCTAAAGGATAAGTGTGCAATTCCAAAAGAATTTTTGTTTTAGTTGGGAATTCTTATAAAGATATAAACGATCTTTGTACCATAAAGAATCATTTTTCCAACTAAATGTATCGGATGTACTGAATGTCTTGCCTTTTGAATGAGTGAACATACTTATTTTCCTTCTTCCATTCATCTCTTGCTTCGATTATCCAATTTGGTGGATAATAGAAATGCTTTCAAAGAAATGCTTCCACCTCTTCATTCTTTCTTAAGAGTGCATACGCAACAACATTAAGCTTCCCTTTTTTGTAGATTATTCCAAAGTCATAACCCAACATCTTTGTGACCCAGCACACTTCTCTTCGAAGATAGTCTTTTTTCCAAAAAGTGTTTATATATCATGTTAGGTTTTACCTTGAAGTGTCTTCCCATTGAGTAAGTTTTTCCATTTTCTTTAGTGCATGCGATGTTACTAACATTTCCTTCTCATAAATAAGTTTAAATACTTTCCTTTGATTGGGAAAACTTTCGAAAGAAGTGGGTCTTCCTTCTTAAAACAAATAGCACCAATTCCATTTCTGAGGTGTCACATTCCACGATAAAGTTTTCTATGAAGTCGGCATAGCTAAGGCAGGTGCTGATGCCTCTTGCAGATGTTCGAGAGCCTTGGTTTGCTTCGGGGAGTCCATGAAAAATGCATCTTTCTTCATTAATGTTGTTAGAGGTCTGCTATTCTCACATAATTCTTAACAAACTTGTGATAATACCAGTAACACGAGAAATCCTTGCAACTTCTTTATGGTTGTGGGGACTTTCCATTCCTTAATGGCTTTAATTTTGTTAGGGTCTGTAACACCCTCGTGAGATACAATATGACCAAGATATTCCACCTCTTATACTCCAAAGAAACATTTCAATGTTTTTGCATATGGTGGCTGCTCTTGCAATAGTTTGAGCACCATTTTGTCATCATGTTCAACATGATCCTCCCGAACTTTGTTGTAGATTAGTATATCATCAAAAAATACTAGCACAAATTTTCTGAGGAAGGTTTTGAAAATGGAGATTCATCAACCCTTGAAATGTAGAAGGTGAATTGGTAAGGACAAAAGGCATGACCAAAAATTCATAATGACCCTCATGAGTTCGAAATGTTTTTTTGGAATATCTTCGGTCTTCATTTCTACAATTTGATGATATACGAACGAAGATCCAACTTGGTAAAATAAATTTCTCCATGTAATTCATCAAATAATTCATCAATCACGGGGGAATGGAAATTTATCTTTAATGGTGAGCTTATTGAGCTCCACATAATTCGAACACGTGCACCATGATCCATCCTTCTTGTGTACCAATACTATAGGAGCATAGAAAGAACTTTGACTAGATTTGAATTATACCCTTGCCTCTATCATTTCTTCAATCATCGTTCCAATTTCGCTCTTTTGGACATAAGGATATATATAAGGCCTGATGTTTGGAGAGCAACTTCTGGAATCAAATGAATAGCATGATCATGATCACGAATAGGTGGGAGTCCTTTGGGGTTTCAAATACTTTCTTGGAATGATTGTCGAACTTTTGGAGATGCAAAAATAGATGATCTTGATGTTGGAGCTTCTAGTGAGCATAATTGTGCAATTATGCTCATTGTTCTTTCTTTAGAAGCTTTTTTCATGACATGAGAGCTTATTATCTTTCCTGGATTCCTACTGATACGTAATTTTGACTTCCTTTCCTTACGAAACAAAATTCAAGAAAAGTTCTTAAAAAATTAAAAGCTATTGTCCCCAAAGATTGTAACCATTATACTCTAGTACAACATCAACACCTCAGGTAGAATGGAAAGCATTGGACTATTCAATACATATTCTATGGTTAGCTTGATATTTATGGCATTTTCCGGAAGCGATTTATAGTTCCTCCATTTTCAACCATCACTTGACATTAAATTAACGGGTATAGGAGACAATTCAATTCCTTGGCTACCTTACAATAAAAGATAAAATTATGGGTGCTACATAAATCAGCAATCAACACTATTACTTTTTTCTTCTTGATATGTCCTTCTATATTGAGAGTTTTAGGAGTGGTAATTCTGTGATACATTACACGATATGGTCGGACTCATTTCTTCCTCTTCTAGGGGTACAGTTCCTGGTGTATATCCTCTTCTTGTTCATTTTTCTTCTTCCTCTTTGCAATCTATGTAAAATAATTTCTTCTCGGCACACTTATGACCTTTAGTGTATTTGCTATCTCGCTTGTGGCAAATCCTTTTGCTCTTTTTTCTTCCAATTGTTGTGGTGTCAACACTTGTGGGTTGTGGAAATCTGCATTCTGTAACGGTTCCTTCTTTGTAGAAGTGAGTGGTAGGCTTCCTTGTCGCCATAATTTCACATTCAATTTTCTTGCCAACCTAAATACCTTCTCCAATGAATCGGGTTCCAAAACGCGAACTTCATGTTGGATGTACACTTTAAAGTACCTATGAACGAGATCAATCATGTGTTCCTCTAGAATATCGATTACTATATATTAAATTTTGGAAGTCCCTCGATGTGCTCCTCCATTAAACCCCTTTGTTTGAGATTTATCAATTGGCTAAAGAAGGTGTTGCTCTTTAGCCTCCTCATAATGTGCTATCATTTCCTCCCATAAAAATTGACCAAGTGGGGTACTAGGAGCAAAGCCATCGATACCATACAAATGTATTTTTGTTCTAAATATGAGATTGCAATGCGTACCTTTGTGTGTTTTTCACATTATGGAGATGAAAGTATTGCTCCATATGTAGTATCCATGATACGGATCCTTTCCATCAAACTTCCTCCTTATCCATTTTTGGAATATGGTGGTTCTTCTAGCCAAAATTAGGGTTTGTAAGTCACGATTAACATTTATTTTATTTTCTCATCATGAGTTTTCCTCTACTATATTTTCACCATTAGAAAGCATTTTCTTGTGTCAACTTTGTCCAATTTGTCCATGTCTTCTTTTAGATCAATTCTTAATGACTTTATGTGTCTTTCATTTTTTCATCGATCTTAGCTTCCATGTCATCATCTTAGATTCCGGTATTCTCTTATCTTAGATTCCACACCTTTCTTCAAACCATCCATCTTCACTTCCATGCCTTTCTTAAAAACATCCATTTCATTTTTTGTTGCTCTTTCAAAGAGCAAATTTGGTGCACTTATCTCTTGTAATTTTGATAGATCATGTTGCAATTCTTCATCTTCATGAGTCATAGTAGAGCCTTCTAAAGGCTTAATAGATTGTTGAATTATTTTATGAGGGCATTTTTTGAGAACACAATATTTTGATATATATTCTACAATATTCCCTTGGAATAAATTCAAATTGATTCTTGAAACAAGACTTGTAATTAGAAAAAAAAATCGCACCTTTTTCTTGCTTTTGAGGAGCTCGATATTGAAATTGGATTATCTTTGCGATTAGAGGCTCTTAAATATCTGAAGTGGACAACTGAGGTATCATACCGAATTATCTTTCTAATGCCACTGGGTTTACTTAATTTGGATTCTCCAGGGAAAATTTATCCAATCTCCCACAATGACCTAATTATGGACTAGTTCATTACAACGAACATGTAAACTTGCCACGTGTCAACATTGCATCTTTTAGCTATGAAATTGATAGAAAATAAACTACAATCCCATGCGATTGCGACCACTTTTTCTGACACTTCAATACGATTCTCGAGGAGGGGGTTGAAGATTTTCCAGTCACCTCTTTGAGATGAAATTCGAGAACTGAAAAAGCACTACCTTCCATAGATCATATCGAAAATATTGCCGAACCAAGCTCTGAAATTTTGCAACGAGTTTCCTGAGATTTCAGCTTCACCCTAAAATTTCATATTTTTAACCTTAAATGACAGTTATAAGCATAAAATGCACAATGACTGTTGGAGTTAAGTTAGGAGCACATAAAAAGACACAACACAGGCAGATCATATCTCTCCAAAATGTTCTTCAGAACAAGCTTCAAAATTTTGTGACAATGTTCCTGGGGTTATTTAATGCCCTAAAAATTTCAGCCACGAAACTTTTTGAAAACAAGTTATAGCGAAAATTCCACGATGACCTATTTGGAGCAGCGAAACCTAAGAATCCCAAGCTACGATACCAAATGTTGTGAAACTAGCTCCAAAAATAAGAAGAAAATAGTCTCCTTTATAAATAAGCCAATTCGAGGAAACCTCCATTACACAATACATGAATGAACAATTCTTGGATGATACAAATTACAAAACCTCCTTTCTATATATAGGGAGTCCATGGGGCCATAATGTAATCCTAGTGGGACCATAATCATAATCTATTTGACTGACAACAATAATTTAAGGTCACAATAATAACAATATGGGGGTTACGAAGTGCAATAACAATAAAGGGGGTTACATTAACAACAATAAGGGACTATACTAGTAATGAGGACCTAACATCAATGAAACCATGAGATTGAAGAGAGGTTTGGGAGTTGAAAAGAGACAAGTTTCCCAATTGAAAAGAAGGTAAAAGTCCCCATAAATGGAGGTAAAGAAAAAATTCAGTCTCCATTTCACACATAGTCTTGATTGAATAGTTGTTTGAAGGCGAAAATTTTTCTTAGCATGAGATCCAGTGTGATACTGCTTTGCATGACGGACATAAGAAAAGAATAATATGAGTTCGGAAACGGAGTTGTGATTAGTTATAGGATACATAAATTAGTTAGATAAGTTGTGGGCGAAAGAAAGCAAGCAAAAGGTGCGGAATAGAAGAATTGGAAGAACAAGTGCGGTTCTTGCCAATCATATAAGGAGAAGATGTTCTCCCTGAGTATACCGATTAATGGCTGCAGACCTCTTGTGCTAGCTATGCCTTATTCCTTCATGAACAATTTATTTTCTTTTGTCATGAGAGTATATATAAAAATTTGGCACAAGATTAGGAATTTGAACAATTTCTCCATATCTTGAAAATTCATGATATCATGGGGGACACTTGTGTGTAGGATCTGCATCCATGGTTACTTCTTGGTATGATCAATCTTTTTAACCCCATTCCATTCATGGAGAAATTCATTTAAGATATTTTCCTCCTACTGCATCAATCGATTAAATGGAGGAAGGCACAAAACAAATTTGGGAGAACCAGGTACTAAGGCCGCTCAGCAGTGAAGGAAGAGCATGGCCGGTTAATAAATATTTATAACTTGCTTTTACCTTCCTACGGAGACTAAGGGCATAGATAACACATTGTGTATAGAAATGGTGCCAGCATCCTCTGTGTTGAAAAGATTACAATGTTAAACGGAAGCACTAGAAAGTTGTCCCGGAGGAGGTGGATGTTCTCATCCTCGGCTCTCGGAAGAGAACCCAGTATTTGGAGCACTAACTTTACACGGGCTCTAGAGAGGATGCCACATTTTGTAGAATGTATTTAGACTGTGGGGTTAGATGGGCCCAGAGATGAGGGTTTCGGTATCCCCTTATTTGTTTCAGTAAAGGCAATGTACTCACTAACATCCCTGACGTTGGCCAGGACTAGTGGAAGGATGTTGTTCGACGGTCAAACCCCTTGGGATGAAAATGGATGAAGAATATGATCTCAAATAGCTTCATTCCCAATCCTCATCAGTCCAACCCAAATATGGGGAGACGATGAGTTGCATGAGGACATGGAGATAGACCGAGTTGGGGGGGGAGATGTTGGGTATTGAATTTGTATACTTTTCTCTACCATTTTGCCCACCTTTCTATCTCTTTATCATTATTGTTCTTAAACACACGGGGTGACCCATTCCTTTTTATGTTACATGGGATATTTCATTAATGAATTAATAATCAAAGGGGTACCTTTTTCAAACATTAACATGAAATGTTTTTACAAATTTGGCAAAAGCGAGAAGATTTACGGTTGTGATTCATGGAGCGGCTCTATTTTCCCAGGCTATCTTCGCTAACATACAAGCATATGAACATCTACTTTTCATGACAATATTTAAAGTTTTTTCATGGTTTTTCTTTTGGCAACTAGGTTTTTGTTGTAACAAATTGTATAATTGTAGAAATGTAGTTGTTAGAGAAATCTACAAATTCCTAAACAATTGTATAAAGGGCCTACGGGTTGTGAATCGGGGTTAACGAAAAATATCTGATTTTGCAACATAAATGTTACCCAATTAATTGAATGCACAACGCTACGTTGTTTACCCTATAATTGGTGAGTTTCGAGCCTTGATCGAAGTTGGGTCCACTCTTTTGATCGAGTGTTGCGTTACCTTTATTTTATGTTGATTTCATGTTTTATCTGGTTTAGTTACGTGTTCAGGTATAATCCTTTGAATTCTTTGTGAATGCCTTGCACAGTGCTGCTGATCAGTAGTGGTGTTACGGTAGTCTTGTGTGTTCATTGATTTATGCAACTTGATCTAATAGTAGGTTATGTGACTTCTCTTGCATATCTTTGTGTTAATGTTAGTCTTGAAATAACTTCGCATGGGGTTTATAATTTTTGTGGAAAAAGGGTTTGAATATTGTTCATCGGACACCAACACCAGTGTGATCGATCCTTGTAAGTATCTCAATACAAGGTTGCTTCACAATCCGGCTGCATGAAGGGGCTAGGTAATGAACAAGCTCAATGCTTGTTAATTGCATAACATATCTAGCCGGATGTTGCGGGAACATCGAGGGCCTCAATACGATTTTCTGTCTTGGAGTGGATTTTCCATATCGAGTCTAGTTGTTTTCCCACAACTTCTTGAAATTCATCTCCATCGGAGTAGTCATGGATTTGCACTCGGTCATACCAAACCTTTCTAGAAGCTTCACTACATACTTTCCCTTTGAGAATATCTCGCGAGTCTTTGCTACAAATCAAGCCCCAAAAATTAGTGTAGAGGCAAAATTGACTGTCTAGAATTGAGGAGGCCAACTTCCTCTTACATTCGATCATCAATAGTTCAATTCTGTTAAGAATAGTATTAAAATGAACCATAATTGAGTAGTGACATGATTAACTTGTAAAATGAGGTTAGGATCATAATTCTTTCTTGTGAAACCCGGTTTCATTGAATATTTGTAATGCGAGCATACCAATCTTGGGGAGCTTGCTTCAATTTGTACAATGATTTATTCAACAATGTGTTCTATGATCTTCCACTTAAAATCCTTGTGTTTTTCAACATAAACTTCTTCATAGTAACATAGCATGGAGGAAAGTAGTCTTTACATCAATCTAATGAAGGGTCCATCATTGACTAGCGACGAGGAGGAAACTACGAACAAATAATTGTATATGAATCACGGGAGCAAATATATAATAAATATTCTCCCTCTTTACGAGAGAAGCCTCAAGATATGAACCTTGATTTTGTACCTCAATGCTGCCATAGATTCCATGTGATCTTAAATAACCATTTTGAGTTCATAATAGACTTCATGCCATCTCAGCACATCACCATCATTTTTAGCAATAGAATTCGTGTTCTCGACCACAGCATCCTTTCAAAATTGTTCTTTAACTATTTATTCCAAGTAGGGGATGGTTCAAGCTTGAATCATGGTGCTCACAACAACAACATGTATCCTTCATATCTACAAGGTTCCTTCCTTTCCTTGAATGATTAATGAATGGGAATACTTATTTCTTGTCTTGTAGAGGTGCCGCAAAGCCAAAAGATGTCTTTTCCTTGGGATGATCAACGGGAGATGGATATGGGGGATCCATAGGCTCCATGGGGTATAAATATCATCATTTTACGGCGTGGGGACCATCTAGAATATCCTTGTCATCATCATCTTCCTTGGGAGGAAAGAGGAATGTCTGTTGCTTTACTAAGTGCAACATTTTCATTAAATTTTATATCCCTACAATTTTTAATACCTTCCTTTGACTAGGAATGTATGTCTGTGCCTTAGGTTTTCGAGTAACTTACATAAACTTATTTTTGCTTGTAGCTTCTACCTTGTTTATTTTTTGTATTTCGAACATGAAATAATAATATACATCCAAATATGTGAAGTTGGCCAGGATGTCGGGGTTGTTACTGTAAATATTTATTCTAAGAGTCTATTTCTAAATGCTTAATGAAGACACGTTTTGAAAATACTGCTTGCATGTGCCAGCTTCAACTCATAAAACTTTGGTACCTTGATCATGAAGCATGGCACAAGGCACACTTCCATTATCGACAAGTTCTTCCTTTTAAGTAAGCCATTATGTTTGGGTGTATAAGGCACAATGGTTTCTTTCTTGATCCCACTTCTTTCTTGAAAGATATTATAATTATTTTGACATTAAATTCTCCTACGTTTTCAAACCTAAATGCTGATTCTTTTCCTTGATTTGACCAATAGCACAGATTCACGGAATCTTTCGAAGGATTCATCCTTGTTCTTGAGGTAGTGTAACCATGTCCTTGATATTCGTCAATGATGATGATGTAATAGAGATGTCCACCAATTGATTGCATAGGCATCGGACCACATATATCTGAATGAATGAGATGGAGGATGTCATTTGTTTTGTTCTTACTTGAGGGGAATGGTCCCCCTTGTTTTCTTTCCACTTGTGCAACACAGGAAAAAACTCCATCATGCTAAGCTTGAACATTGGGAATATGTAGAGACCAATCCCTTCAATTTGGAGAAGAGAGAATCATAGTGTATATGAGTGGCTTTGTGGTGCCATAATTCAGCGAGACTATTTTTGTTATGAACCAATGCTAAAAGTGGCCTTCTTATGACTTTGTAGAGTCCCTCGGATCTCGGTCCTGTTGAATGCATCTTTCATATGTGAACCTGTGAAGTCAAGATAAGACCTTTCCATTGATGAAGGATACCTCATCCCTTTATCCTAATACGGTTAAAAATCAGAATTATTCATTCCATACGATACATACATAACATCGTACAACAATGTTGATTTCCCAGTTTCAAGCCCCGAAACTTAACGGATCCAAATCCTTTTACAAGATGAGTGGAGTTATCTCTGAAGATAATTTTCATCTTTGTCTCCCTCTCTACTGATTGAGGGAGACCTCTTTGTATCAAGAGAAGTGATGAGTGGCCCCATTGCCAGCAATAAACTATCCCACGAATATTGTGGAGAGAAAAGAGACTAGTAAGCGAAAAAATGAGAATATATTCGGTTTATTCACAGATGCCTGCATACCTCGAGCCGTTGACTTATTTTTAAGTGATGTATTCTTCGCGATCTCTTGAATAATCTCTTCTCCTCTCATATTTTTCATGGTTGTATCTTTGATTGTCTCTTTTTTTATCATTGTGGTTTGTTAAATTTGTTGTATGTGGCCTCTTTCTCTTTTCGGGAAAATCACATGCATAGTGACCTTTCTTTGTGGTATTTGTAGCATTCGATATGAGATAGTGATTTTCATTCATTCCTTTTGATATTTGTTGAGGGGGGGTCTTCTTGAAGGGCGTCCTTTTTTGATCTCTTACTTTTTTATGAGCGACATGTCTGGCCAGGTCTCTCCTTCTACATGCTTCTAAATTCTTCCTCTTGTGATCATCCTTGACTTGAGTAAGATTTCCATAAATTTCATCAAATGATGGGAGAATGTTGTTTTTTTATTGATAGTAGTGATGAATATTTCCCAAACATAAGGGAGACCTCTAAGAGTCATGAAAATTATCTCTTTGTTGAGCACATTCTATTCAATCCTCTATAGTTAATCTCTAAGATGATAGATCCTCATAAGGTAAAACCGAACAATATCACCTTTGTTCATCTTCACCTCCCCTTGAGTTTATATTTCAAGGTGATGATCTCATTTAGATTGTTGGCTTCATACATGCAGGATGTCTTTTCATACATATCTTTAAATTTCTTAAATTGACATATACGAGATAAATGATCTTGTAAACCATCGTATGATTTTATTTTCTTTGGACTCACCTTTCTTATATGTGTTCTTGACGATGGAGAGCATCTTGGAGGGCGGGCATCCTTGTGAATGTATTCCAAGACATCATTTTGTACGGCTATTATCTCCAATCTAACTTTCAACGACAAAGTTAGATGCATCTCAGTTTCTCATGCTCCTTGAAGGTGAGGAAGACATCTTGAACTTGACTTGTAGATCTACTTCCCAGGTAATGGGGGCTTCTTGTTGTCTTCTCTTGGGATTTTCCTTCACCTACGACTATGATACCATGTTAATTTTTCATATTGTTCTCATGAAGATCAATTACTTTAGCCTAAATTACTTTTCATTAACAATGGATCCAAGTATTATCACTTGTAAATAACCATAAATAGTAAATGAAGATAAAACAATGCATGTAGTGACACGAGAAGACAACGGCCACAACCATTAGAGATAGCATGTTGGTCAAGACCAAGGAAAAAACCACTATGGAGGAAACCCTTTCAAATTTTCTTCTTCAATATATCGTCATAAAAATATTTCAGCGAGAGACTACAATGAGCCTAATACCTATATGTAGGAAAAAGGTATATCATATTTTTAAGATTTGTATATTTACTGTATCAAAAAAACAGTCCGATGTCACCAAATCCAAGCTATCTTAGCTACTAAGTCCTAGATCTAAATCGAGGATTGTTGGGTTTGTGTTATAATCTTTTCATATTTAATCACGTGTGGGGGGTGATAGCCCTATCGGTGCAATGGCGGTGCCGAGGAAAAAAAAATTTGGTCCTTTTTACGGTGGGCAGGCACTACTTCTGCATGGTTTTGTCATGGGTTTGCACATGGTTTAGGGCAGTAGTTTTTGGCCCTCGTATTTTATTATGTCTGTTCAAAGGGAACATATGGTTATGTTCTACTCCAGGGGTTAATGGATTGGGGTTTATGTATGCTTGAGCATGTATATATATGTGTTGTAACACTAAAAAGAATATAATGAAAAAACAAGTTGTTTGTCACGATTTGGATCCGAAATCTGTGTTTATCTATTTTTATGTTTTATGCTCTCGATATTGTTTATTTTTTGTCTTTAAGATTCATTTGCGGATAATTTTCATGTAGGGTTAAAACCTACATTTGGTATTCGTAGGTTTTGACTTAAAGGGGACGCCTTTCTTCTTTGAGGGTTTTGCTCGGGCACGAGGTAGACCTGCATTTCGGTGGGATACGGGATCGATTCTTGCGGTGAAAGAAGATGGCGAGCGGTGGGAAGATAGAGATCGAAATTTAATGGTCGAGTTTTGAGTTGTGGAAGCTCAAGATGGAGGGTCTGTTTGGTGGATAAAGATCAATGGATAGCGGTAGATCCGGAGGTATAAACCAGCGGCAATGAGATGAAGACTTGAAGGAAAATTTGGATCGGAAGCTAAAGAGCACAATATAGTTGTGTGTCTTAGATTCGGTATTGGCAGTATATACGGGGAAGCTACGACAAAGACCTTGTGGAATGACTAGGGACTTTGTACCAATCTAAATCTCTAGTGAATAAATTTTCTGTAGGAAAAGCTATATAACTTTGAGGATGGAGGATGTGGAGCTCGGTGACGAACATCTGCACCTTCAATCTTTGTGGTAAGTCGGTTTTTCATCTTGTTGATATTAAAATCTCAAATGAAGATAAGTGCATAATTTTGTTGTGTTCTCTACCAAATTCGTAGGACGATGCAGTTGTTACAATGATGTGATACAACTACCTTGAATTTTGATGACATCGTCTCGGCCTTGCTTTCAAAAGGAAATCGAGATAGAGAAATATGGAGAGGTCGGAGCGGAGATGCCTTGTCTATACAAGGAAAGGTCCCCGAGAACAAGCATGAATAAGGTTTGATGGGGGAATCTAATTCTCCTAGAAATTTTTGTAAGGTGTCTTTGAAATACGAGAAGAAGGCACTACAAAAAGAATTGTATATCTAAGGCTCTTGGGAAAGGAAAGGGATACGATGATGCTCATGCAGCAGGAAAAAACCACCTCTCCCCGAGATGAAGAATTGGGGATGTGTGTTAGCTTCTTCTTCAAATACACA
This sequence comes from Pinus albicaulis, assembly GCA_034641835.2. Classification (NCBI taxonomy): domain Eukaryota; kingdom Viridiplantae; phylum Streptophyta; class Pinopsida; order Pinales; family Pinaceae; genus Pinus; species Pinus albicaulis. The sequence continues at coordinate 290,741,437 of CM076583.1, forward strand.
TGTATATCATGAGTCATGGTTGATTGACTCGGGTGCATCTTTTCACTTCACTCCCCATAGGAGTGGTTCTGCAGTATGAGAAATATGATGAAAAGCGATGGGAAGTGTCTTCCTAGGGGATGATAGGAAGGTCGGGGTACCGGACGTGGAAAAGTCAAATTGAAGAAGTTTGCAAGGTGGAGGAGTTCGACACTTCCGTGTTACTGTACATTCTGCATTGGCCGAAATCTTATTTCTATAAGCAAGATGGATGATGCGAGGTGTAAAAACGTTATTGAGAAAGATTATTGTAATATGGTTCGAGGAGCATTGGTATTAATGCGGGGAGTTCGGATGAAACTACTAGTACAAGCTTCGAGGAACATCAACCCGGTATTGATGGGTACAGCAGGTTTGTGGTTCAGTGGAAGGCAGAAAGCCTAGCCGGTCTGCGGAGAAAAGACCATCTTGTGGCATCAAGAGCTTGGACATATTGGAGAGAAGAGCCTTTGGATCCTGTCGTCGTATAGTAGAAGGTATGTCTAATAAGCTCTGCGGATTTCAATTCTGTGAACATTGTGTATATGGGAAGTAGAATTGGGTAGAGTTTTCCTTATGGTGCGAAGAGGGCAAACAAGATATTAGAGCTTGTGCACGGTGATGTGTTTGGACCTATATGGGTTCCATCCTCGGTAAGTACGTATTACTTTGTTTCATTCATAGATAACTATCGAAGTGAATACATGGATATATTTCTTAAGGAAAGAAATTTGAATTCTTTGATAGATTTAAAGAATTTAAGGCTTTGGTGGAAAAAACCGGACGGAGAAGAATATAAAGGTGCGAGGATAGATAATGGTGGGGAGTTAAAGGAAAGGAATTTGAAGATTTTGTAAGAAGTGTGGTATAACACGAGCGATGAGCTGCTAATTCTGCCCACCTTGGCAAAACGAGTTGCGAAGAATGAACGAACGCTAATGGAAAGGCCGTAGGCATGCTTAGTGGTCTTGGGTTAGGACAATAATTACAGGCGAGAGCGGTGGAGATTGCATGTTACTTGGTTGTGGATACCTTCATCGGCGGTGGGGGTAGACTCCACATGAGGTATGGACGGTAAGAAACACTCTCTTTCACATATGAGGGTATTTGGATGTGATGCATATGTACATGTTCCAAAGGAGAAAAAGGAAGCGAGTTGGATAATAAATACGAACGGTGTGTCTTTATTTGGTATAAGGATGGTTTAAAGGGTTACAAGCTTTGGAACCGGAAAACGAGAAAGGTTATTAACCTGGCAAAGGATGTGGTGTTTAGAGGTGAAAGGTGTTGTTAAGCTTATGAAGTCACCAAAAGACACGAGAAGACGAGAGTTTGAGCCAAGGAGGATGAATCGGACTCTGAGAAGAAGAAGACTCGGAAAGGAGAAGAACCACAAACTCCGGTTGTTAGAAGATCAATTCGGGGAAAGAAGACAACTTCGAAGGTGTAGTAGTCTTCTTTGCAATTTAATTTTCTTTAACTATAGCGATGATGATCCCGGAACACTTTAGGGACGATGGGTTCGGAGGATGAAGCACGGAAGAAGGCCATGGTTGAGGAAATGGCATCCTTACATAAAATGAGGCATGGGATGCGGTGGAGGTTACATTTGGAAAGTCCATCGGAGAAAAATGGTGCTTTAAGAAAGATGAATGTAAGAAGGCAGGTGGAGAAATACAGCTCGGTTGGTAGCAAAGGTTATTCCCAAGTGCGAGAATTGATTTGTGATATTTTTTTTTTCTCTGACTATGAAAGTTACTTATATTAAATTACTTTTATCTACATTGCTACTACATTTTATTTTGAGGTAGAGCAGAGGATGGATGTGAAGACAACATTCACCGGGGATCAGAAGAGAATCTGCCATAGAAACACCAGAAGAGCTTTATGGTGAAGGGAAAGAAAATTTGGCGGTATGCAGGTTAAAAAGAAGTCTCTTGCATGGGTTAAAATAGTCACCAAGGGTGTGGTATCGGAGAATTTGATACTGCTGGAAAAATATTGAAGTGATATACGAGGGCTTGGCTTCACTAGAGGCAAGGAGGATCATTTGTGTTTATTTTAAATTAATTGGTTATTAGTGTTATTTATTTTGGTCTTGCATGTGGATGATGTATTTGTTGATTGGAAATGGCCGAAGAAATTATCAATTTGAAGACCATTTTGTTCTCCAAATTCGACATGAAGGATCTTGGTCTTATGAACTATATTACGGGCATGGAAATTAAGAGATCGGGGAAAAGAGGAAGCTACGGATTCTTGAGAGGGAGTATGTCGGTATATTGCAAGGTTCAATATGCCGGAAGGATGGTAAGCACGGTGAATGTTAAGATTCTGTGTCGATATGATTGCGGAAGAATGGTGTCCCCAGAACACGAAGAAAGGAGGATATGTCCCTTGTTCATATGCAAGTGCATGGGTAGCACGATGTATGCAATGGTTTGTCTTTGGACCGGACGTGCATGTAGTGGGGTATTGAACGAGGTTTATGTCAAACCCGAGGAAGGAGCATTGGACAACAATGAAGTGGGTTTCGAGATATTTGTGTGGCATTGGTGATTATGGCTTGTCTTTACGAGGAAAGGCGGGATTGGAAAGAGTGTTGGACATTTGTGGTTTTGTTGATCTTGTTGGGCTAGAGATGCGGACCAAAGAAGATCTACAAGTGGGTACATGTGTTTAACCTGTTTAGGAGGTGTGATGGGTTTGATGAGTAAAATATAGTGTAGTGTCTTTCAGCTACGGTAGAATAAATGGCATTTACTCATCTATGACAAGGAAACGTTTGGTTAGAGATATTGTGTTCAAATATGGGGTTGGTGTAGCAAGCTATAAGATGAACGATAACGAAGTGCAATTTTCTTGGCTAAGAACTACGCTTATCATTCGGAAGCAAAGCACATTGATGTTCAATATCACTTTTGAGAATGTATGGATTTGAAGCTAAAGGGTGTTGTTGTGGTGGACTTTCCGGATGCATTGACAAAGGTAGCAGGCACTCAAAATTTCTCTAGTGTAGAGAAACAATGGGTGTTGCAAGGCTGAGCTAATGACTCACCTCTCTGTGGCCCCACTGCGGAAAGAAAACAACAGTGGGAGAATGTTGGGTTTGTGTTATATTCTTTCCATGACTAATCACGCGTATAGAGAGCCTGTGCGTTGTGTTGGGCGCAACATCGAGGGGTCACGGGGGGCGGTAGCCCCCATCGAAGTCCAAAGACGGCACCCCGAAAAAAATGTTGGTCCTTATTTTCAGGTGGGCGGTTGTCCATGGTTTGTGCATGGGTTTGCACATGGTTTTAGAGGGCATGATGGTTTGTTACAGTATTTTCTAGATCCGGTCGAGGAGACTACGGTTATGTTCTAATCAAGGTTAGTGGATTGGGGTTTGCTGTATGTGTGTGCATATATATGTGTTGTAACACTAAAGGAATATAATGAAGAAGATGTTATTCGCCTCGATTTGGGATCCAAGGGAAACTCTCTGTGTTTATCTGTTTATGTTTTAATATCTCGCTACTATTTATTTTTAAATAAGATTCGTTTGCGAGTAATTTATTTGTACGGAGAAACACCGCTCTACCAAAAGGATGTTGTACGGAACTATTCTGCGTAGCTATGACGAGGAGTGACGGATGAATGAAGACGTTGCGCAAGGCGGTGTGATCAGAATTAGATCTGCCCTGAAAATCCACTCATAGTGACATTAACATTTTGAGCTCGCGGTTATACTTGACCCTCACGGCCCGACCTAACTGTGTGCCCCCACGGTTGAGGTCAGGATTCGACTCGATATGACTCATAAAACCTAGATGCACCTAAAGAAGGTCTACCGTGACTTTCTGGCCAAGATCGAATGCTGGGGCTCAAGCTCGGAAAGAAGCTGAGATCTGCTCTTGAAGCATCTCTTCTGCCAATCTTGAACCCTTGTGTGATCTTCTTCTCACGAACCTATGCTATCCAAGACGGAAAATACAAACCAATACCAAAAGAGCATAAGAAAATCTCATGAGAGAATGTGTACAAATTATCTTAAGTCGCCTATATTTATAACTTTATAATTGGTCATTTGGGGAGCTTTGCAGAATCCACACAAGAGTTGAGGGCGGAAGCCCATAAAATAATAAAATAATTCATAATTTAATATATTTAATAATTGGGGCAAAAAAGAGGTCTCGGCTGAAATTATAATCTCGAACATCTAAGTTGTCCAGAAATTAAATTTGAGGAGCTGAGTGTCATCTCAAAGAAGAGTCTCTCATGAAATTATAATCTCAAACATCTAAGTTGTCCAGAAGTGGAATTTGAGGCTAGTTGAAAAATTAACATAAGGGATACAACATTGTCCAACCATGTTTTATTTCACTATAAACTTTATGGCAGGTCCTTATCATAGAGAATTCTGGTGCAAGTCACCACTTTGGGAAGACCTTTCATAGAAGTTCGGTGCAAATCCATCTCCTTTTGCAAACACATGACCAAATATAGAAACTCTAAAGCTGGAAGAAGGCTCTATTGAAGCTATGACAAGTGTAATATGGAAGCTATTACAAGTGTGTACGTAGGTAATATAATGATATCATTATGACAATCATTCAATCATTTCACGCATCATCTTTGCAAAATAATTGTTTATGTAAAATAGTAACATGTTCCAAAGCAAAGTATAATATCAAAACTTGTAGGTCAAGATTCAAAACATGTGATAGACGATGAAAATTATGTTTGATGGAACCAAAAAATTTTAAGAAATCTTACGATAACGGTGTTTGAATCGCGGATTTTGCAATTTGCAAAATTTCCATGATATAATATTTTTGACGTTCATTTATTTTAATATTTTAAATTTATAATATAATTAAAAAATTAATTAATTAAAATATAAATTTATTTATTATTTAAATATTAATATATTTAGAAATATTATTTTATTTTAAAAAATATTACACTAACAGTGTTTGGATCATGATTTTGCAAAATTTCCATGATATAATATTTTTAACGTTTAATTTATTTTAATATTTTAAATTTATAATATAATTAAAATATAAAATTTATTTATTATTTAACTATCAATATATTAAATATTATTTTATTTATAAAAGTTATAGTTTAATAAATTTATATTTATATTTATTTCAAATAAATTTATTCCAATACTTTTTCTAAATTAATTTAATCAAATCCTAATTATTGTGGAGAAACAATATCAACCAGCCTCAAATTAAGCAACCTCAAGTAATACATATTATTCAATATTTTTAATCAACATTTATCAAAAATAAATAGTAAAAGAAAATTAAAATATTTATGGAAAATAAATCTTAAAAAAACAACACAAAAAAAGACACAAAAATAAATAAATGTATAGGTGTCCTATTGAAATTTAAAACAGCGTTGAGTTGGGAACTGCATGTTGCAACAGTACATTTCCTCAACGTGTTAAAGAAGGAAGACTAGGTATTCCATTATAATGCTAAGCGATAAGATGTACTTTTCTGATAACAACATGATCTGACTTTAATAATGCACTGGACATACGTATGGTGACTGATAATTTGCTTCCAATTAACATACGGTTTTCCTTGTCGACAAGCTCCAGCATTGCTACCAATCGATTTATCGCCTTTATTCAACATCCCATATCATATGATCATACCAAACATAACTCAGGACCCTGCAACCTTCGATTGTTCTCAAAAGAATTGTTTAGAGGTGGAATACACACCAAAAGTTGGAATTGGAATAGTCCCACAGAAAAAGTCATTGCTTGAAATATCCAAAACTTTGGGTTTAGAGTGATCTTAGCTCTCGTGGAATTTGTCCTCAGCTTATTGTCGTTGATACTAAGAACACAAGTGACTTCAAATTCCCAGTGACCGAGTAATTTCTCCAGTTAGAGTATTGTTATACAAATCGAGCTAATAAGATTCTTTGTTTCGGTGATGGTATTTTTGTAAGCTCCCAAATACTGTAAATGTTCAAACATTCCAAGCTCAGGCACCAAACGACCAGAAATTTTTAGGTGCAGGTCACTTGCCACTGTTCCGGTGATAGGTGACATGACGTAGGAGACCAGGTACAAGGAGTTCACAGGGTAGGATCCCAACATATAATGACCGTCGGGGGGATCTAGCAAGCCTGCGTGGTCTGTGAAGGCGTGCCTTCATAATTAGAAGGAACTTTTAGGGCTGAAGATTCTAAGTTGTAGGTATCCAAGTCACTCCATTAAGTCCAATATAAAAATGCCAGGTCGACTAATTTTTAAGCTTGTGTCTATTAGTTATCATCAGTCCAGATCAAGGAAAGGACCACCAGTGTCTGAAAATATTTTAGGCCCTAAGGTCCTGGTTTTGATTTCCACTGCACTAAATTTTATTTCTCGATTCATTTGACACGAGAGCCTGTAAGAAGATCCTGGCGATGATGGCCATAGCTTTGTTATTGTGGTTCTTCAATTCTGTTTCGTGTTTATTTTCTTCTGGTTGAGTTGAGGACGGTGCACAGGTTTCTGTAAGGAGTTGCAAAGACTAATAATTTTAGCGCTGATACAAAGCAGTCCTCGGTCACGTAAGGAAAGGTTTCTGAGAGATGATGAATGATGGAAACCATAAATTTCAATGCCGGCGTGGTCAAAGATCGAATCACAGTAAGGGTACCCGTTCCTCTCTGCTCACCAAGCCAGCGCCGCCTGCCTCGCACTCCTGCCGCTGACTTGACTGGCCGCGTGTGTCTTGCCTGGATAAACTCTGGATGAACGACGAAAGTGCCGAGAGCACCTTCACTCTCAGCTTTCTTCTGTGAAATGAAGTGAAAACATAAAGGTTTATTCGGGGATTACTGCGTTACTTACGGCTGAGTTAAAGGGCCCCAGCATAGATTGAAGAGTGTCAACTATATATACGGTTTCCAAATCCAATATATTAAACAGTGTCCTTCATATATACGGTTTCCAAATCCAATCTTTCGGAATTTCGAGGCTGAATTTTCATACCTTGTTACGAACCAACTTGGCTTGGCTGGGCCTGGGAAACAAACAGATATACCAGAGGCCACTACTCAATTCTTCCTAGGGTCTGGCGCGCCAAGGCCGATTCTTATAATGGTTGAAAAATTATAATAATTATTAAACAGTTATTAGAAAATGATAACCTTTGCAACTTCACGCGGATTCTTAAAAGTGTTTTAGGAAGAATTATAAATTTTATGGTGTAGAATATTATAATACCTGTCAAAACTTTAGATTCTCCTAGTGCAACAATTTAAATTTAATTTGAACAAAAAATTTAAGACATCTGTGTTTTCTCCGCTAGATATTTCTTTATTACCTAATCAAACTAACGGCCGCACAACATAATTTATTTTAAGTTTGAATCTGGATTTCAGATGGAAAAATGAAAATAAAGAAAAAGTTTTAAATTAATTTTCGTATGCAGTTGGTGACCGTTGGATATTGAGCTTGTTAAAGCCGTTCCCGGATGCAAACAAACACTGGAACGTTTTCATCTCAGCATCTTTAGCATGCGGTGTTGAAAACGCCTTGGTTTGTTTGTTGTTCTTCATTTGTGGCAGCCATGTTGATTACTTTTTCTTTATGGGTTTTTGATTGTAGAATTTTATAACGGTTGATTTCACCTTCTCTTTTTATTTTTTATTTATTTTGAATTGTTTTTCAAACCGATTTTATTTTGTTGTAGAATGCAAAGAAGATAAATAAAGCAGGAATGAAATCTAAGCCGGTGGCAAATGGCGATTATGAAAATTTGAGTTGGTTCTCTCTTCAAAGATAAGCAGAATGGTACGTTCGCTTGAGTTGAGGCAGTGGCTGGTTTGTAGGTACGTAGTTTACATAACTCAGTGGGTAGTGTGCTTAATTTAAGCAGTGTTTCTTTCTCTATCCATCTTTGATAAGGGTTTTTGTTTTTCAATCCGAGTCCATTTTTTGATTTGTCTGGTTTGCAGTCAATTATTTCAGATGGTCTATTACATTCTTTCACTACATCTTATTCATTATATAATATGCCCAATATTGAAGTGTACAATTAATTTTTGGGTATCTATGATAATTCCTAATTCTAAGGACAATATTTTCTAATTTAGGGATTTCTTTTTGCTGGGATTTAATCAGGTAGTTGAATCTTTTACTAAATGATGCAGTTATGTGATTAATCCGAGGTAGTTTGTTCTGTAGGAGGATTAATCAACATTCTTCTTATCCATTGCAGAATTGTTTTGTGCAATATTTTGTACTCATGCATCCAAAACGGAGACACACTTTGTTTTGCCTCCTAATCTCCAATCAGTGGCAGTTTCTCAAGCATCGTCGGATCCGTCAGTTTTGGGTCGGTATTTTTTTTTCTTGTTTTTATCTTTTCAATTTATGACTCTGTTAATTTATTTTTAAATGAACAAAAAATTAATAATTCACATTAATGCTGAGAGGGTTTTGAGGTTTTTTTTACGATTGATTCGTAATCAGAATTTTTCACGGTAATATTGAGAGGGTTTTGAGGTTTTACGGTTGATTCGTAATCAGAATTTTTCACGGAAGTAATATTGAGAGGGTTTTGAGGGTTTTATGGTTGATTCGTAATCAGAACCTCACGATGGTGAAGGGTTTTGTGGTTTTATGGTTGATTCGTAATCGAGAATTTTCGAGTGTGGAGTTGAGAGTCAGCAAGCATATCTAAATATTTGATGATTGTTAATTTATGCTTAAATCTTCCCCTTTAAAAAATATTCACTTCTCCTTTTTATCTTCAATTGTTTACATGTGAAAGTTTTTTGGTATATTAAAGTCTCTGGCAACTTGAGTATATGAGTTTTGGTATACTACGTACAATGTTTACGGTTAAGAAAATGTTGAAGAGGCAACCGGTTTTACGAGATCCATTCTTCTTACAATTTTATTATATGTATGTGTTTTACGAATCCCTTCTTCTTCTTTGCTATTCTCATTGCAATCGTGAGTAAAGTAGCTATACAACGTACATTCGTATTCAAGTGCCGGGTAATAGGAATTCATTTAATTGCTAGTAACTAAGTGTTGAAATAATAAAGTCGTCTGCTAAGCCTTTGAGCGGGGGAGAAAAAGGAGTACAAAGCGTGGCAATGGAGGTGTGATGCACGTACTGCGCGTATTGAAAGATGGAGGAATCGTAAGGAGAATTAAATTGTGATGAGCGCGACCCACAATAGTAGAGGAGAAATTAAATTTGTGATGGGCGAGCCGTCTTTGTCTACGAATGCGGGAACTAATTAAACCGAGTCATTTCGGGCGTTTAAAGCCCTCGACAACCAAAATGGAGCAAATTGTTTAAACACGGCCCGAAGTCCTTTTATTTTTGAATTGGCGGGATGAAGTGGTTCCCACCATATGCCCAAATACGCAATCGCAAAGGTTTTTTTTTTTTTTTTGAAGGTGTCTTGTTGATATGAATATTTGCGATGTGATCCAATCGCAATCGCAAATCTCAATACGAAATATTTCATGGTACCAAATGTCTTGTGGATGTATGGAGTTAACGAAGACGGTTGTACCTGGCCCGCTTAAAACATGTGTTATGAATCGCCCTCCTGATAGCGAGGCCGTGCAGGGTCCACCTGACCACGTGGGGATGTTTGTTACTGTGCGTAAGTTTCAATCGCAAGGATTCAATCGACGAATCTTTATTGTATTCCTCGATCACTTTACCAAAGACGGACTCGATGGCGTTATACGATGGAGCTTATTTGCCGATTTCATCGCGTCACAAGGATCTGATCGCAATTATAAGGTCTTATGTGTTGGAGCCCGATTGCACTTTTTGAGTATGAGACCGATCCCGGTATAGGCCGGAGTTTGTTAATTGAATCGCATCCGTCTTTGAATCGCGATCGGAAGTTTCGATTGTTAGCACATATTTGTTTTACCGATTGCGATTGCGATGTGGTCCCTACATGTATAGCCCGCATTATATTTGTTTTATGTAGACTTTGGTTAAAGTTTCATATAGTTTTCTTTGTAATGTTTTAATATATGTCTGTGACATATAAAAAGAAAAAGGTCGCGAGCTTTGTTAGAATGTGTTGTATTGTTTTGGTTTTGTTTTTTAGCACGGCCTTGAAAAAATACTGCAATGATGTGGATTTTATGAGACATAGAAAATTGTTTTGAAAGAATGAGTTGTTGTGCACTGCGTTTGAACGTTGCTACTTTATGTTGTCTGTGTTAAGAGGAAGATCATGTGATTTTTTAAGGAAATAGAATTTTGTTTCGGTGCTTAAAAACTTTGTCTCCACCACTCCCAAATTTTAAATTTCTTTGTGTTTAGAGGAGAGAGCTTACTCTCTCCATTTGGAATTTCCAATATTCGGCATGGTATGGAAACTAGTTTCGACTCTTTGAATGTTTCAAAGAAGGCGAAGAAGAAAGAAGACTTGTTGAAGCGTTTTCTCTAGCGGTGTGAAAACCCAACATAAGTCAAAAATTCGAGGTATTTCTCAAAGATAACGAGTTGTTGTTTTTGTTTTAAAAAGAGTTTTTATTTCAACAAGGAAAATAGGTTAGTTTTAAGTTCGGTGCTGGGTTTAAACGTGTTTGGACCAAGCTTGGTATGAACATTTAAAATGTTGACTTCTAATTTAATGGAAAGAACTATGATTATTGGGCCATTACCATGAGAGCCACATTTTGTCTCCATGAAGACTTATGGGAATTTTGTGAAGATGGTTTGTTGAACCAGCCGGTAAGCGAGCTTTTAATGCAGCAACTCCAGCGAGAAGGACCTATTCGAAAAATGATAGGAAGAAAAGATGCTAAATCTCTCTTCCTTTTGTATCAAGCGATAAATGAGGAAGTGTGTTTCCAAGGATAACGGCAACGAGAGAGAGATCGAGGAAGCATGGGAAACTCACAGTAGCCTGTCAAGGCATGGAGAAAGTTAAAACTGACAAAACTTCGATTCTTGAGAAGAGATTTTGAAACTCTTTGCATGAAAAGGTCGGATAATGTAGACACATTTTTTACACACGTGATTGGGATTGTAAATCGGATAAGGTCCCATGGAGAAACTCTTGAAGAAAAGAAGAATTGTGGAGAGGCTTTGAGAGCTTACCCTCAAAGTTTGATGTTATTGTGCACCACTATAGAAGAGACCAAAGATCTCTCAAGGTTCACTTTGTAGATGAACTTCATGCCTCACTCATAACTCATGAACGAGAGATTGAGCGGAGATGAACATTCATCTCTTGAGCACGCCTTCAAGACTCGGATGCCTTCAAGAAGAGGAAATGGGTCAAGGAAAGGAGAGGAAGAAGGTAGAAGCCGACCTGAGAGGTGGAAGGAACAATTCTTCACATTCACATGGAAGGAGCAACGAGTCAAAATCGAACACGGCCCCGTCTGACGACTGACAAGGTGGACATCAACACCAACATGCTCATGGACAAAGGTATGACAAATCCGATGTCCAATGTCATTATTGCAAGAAATATGGGCACTATGTCAATGAATGTGAAAAGAAGCAAAATGACATGAAAAATAAACTAATCTTAATGTAGAAAAAGAAGAAAGAACACAGTAATGTCTTTTTTGTTAGCATGTAATGTAGCAAAATAGAGAGTTTGTTTCTTAGATTCGGGATGTAGTAATCCCATATTTGGAAATAGAGCAATGTTTGCAAATTTAGATGAAGAGATTAAATGCGAGTGACCACGGTGATACTAGATCTCTGTAAGAAGAAAGCGAGTTAGTATTCGAGCGAAAATGGGTGAGCATAAATTTGTTCTGATGCGTGTTATGTTCGGGTTTGAAGTGTAATCTTTTGAAGCGTTGGGCGACTCATAAATAAAGGTTACAATGTAATTTTCAAGATGATGTGTGCACGATAAAAGATGTACACTCAGAAATAAAATCATTGCGAAATTCAAATGACCGACAATAGAATGTTCCGCTCAAGCTCGATATTGACTTGAAGGAAAGGAAAAAGTGTCATAATTGTAACTGAAGCCTTTCGGAAGGAAGAAAGATGAAAATTGATTTATGCACCACGAGATTTGGACATTTCAATTTCGGAGGATTAAATTTGCGCACGGAAAAGGAATGGTAAGAGGTTTACCATTGATTGAGAAGCCTTTGACGACCTATGTGAAGGCTGCATCTTGGAAAGCAACAAGGCTTTCCATCGAAGGGAAAAGCATAGGCGAAAATACCCTTAGAAATCATTCACTCGGTTGTGTGAGCGATGCAAACAACATCGAGTTTTAGCGGTAATTGTCGGCCTTCATAGATGATTTCACAAGAAAAGTGTGGGTTTATTTCCTAAAATATAAGAGTGAATTCTTTCGAGAAATTTCGCCATTTTAAAGCTCTTGTATAGAAACGAATGGAGTACATTAAAGTTCTCGGAGGCGATAGAGAGAATATATGTCAAAAGAATTGTGTTTTTGCGGAGAGAATGGCATACTGAAGCAATTTACCAAAATTACCACAACAAAATAGAGTTGTTGAAAGGAAGAATCGAACCATAATGGAAATGGTGAGAAGCATGTTAAAGCGAAAGCACTTGCCAAATGAGTATTAGTGACCGACAAAGCATGTTGTGTATATTCTAAATAGATGCCCCAAAAAGGTACAACGTTGAACAAAGTTCCGGAAAGAAGCGTGGAGTGGCGGCAGAGTCACCCACATAGGGGATTTTGGATGTGTGGCATATGCACACATTCCGGACAAGTTGAGGAAGAAATTGGATAGTAAGGGGGGAGAAATTACGTGCCTACATGGATATAGTGAAGATTCCAAAGGATACGGATTGTATAACCCATCACAAAGTTTTGATAAACAAAGATGTGAAATTTATTGAAGAGGAAGCATGGGATGGAAGCATTGAAAAATAGTCAATGTTAAAAGATGTTTTATCTCATGATGAAGATGAGGGAGATGTGGTTTGAGGTGTGGCCACTCCAAGTAGCGCAACCTCCACCAACACAAGGATAGCAAAGGGACACCTCAGCCGACGGCGAGAACACCCTTGAGAAGAGTGGGAGTGCATCTCCAAGCACACCACATGGAGCGAACTCGGTGGCTTCTTCAAGCCGGCCTGAAAGTGAGGGTGGAGCAAGGTTCGGAAGCATTAGAAATCTATGGCAAGGAGCGGAAAATGAAGGTATGGTCCTTATTTTTCTTTGTATTGTCAAGTTGATGATCCTATTCATTTGAAAGATGCAATTAAAGATAGAAAATGGATAGAAGCTATGGATGATGAAATTAATGCCATAAGGAAAGAAAAAAACATGGGAGTTAATTGATCTCCCTAGAAGGTAAGGAAGTCATTGGTGTAAAATGGGTCTAGGGGCCAAAAGCAATGTTGAAGGAAAAATGAAAGACACACAAGGCTAGACTTGTTGTCAAAGGATATAGCGGAAACATGGGATTGATTATGAAGAAACTTTTGCACCAGGATTGCAAGAATGGAGGCAGTGGGGAGAAACGATAATGTCCTGTGACACAAACAAATGGAAAGTATACCGGATAGATGTAAAATGTTGCATTTTTAAATGGAGTTTAATGGAAGAGGTATATGTGGAACAACCTCTAGGATATGAGAAAAGAAGGCCAAGAGCATAAGGTCTGCTGAAATTGAAGAAAGCTCTTTGTAAGTTTAGCCATGACACCAAAGGCATGAATGCAAGTGGGATAGACTCTATCTGCGGAAAATGGATTGAAAAGTGTGAGGGAGAACCCACCCTCTACATCAAAGAAAAGGATGGTAAGAGAAAAATACTCATTGTTGTTTTATATGTTGATGATCTAATTTTTTTATAGGTAATGATGATTGCCTTATTGAAATTTTAAAACAATCATGAAAGATGGTGAAATAGTGACATGGGTTTATTAAGATACTTCTTGGGAATAGAAGTAGAACAAAATGAAAAAAGGAATTTTTATTTCTCAAGCAAAGTATATTGAATCCAGAAGTTTTAGAAAATTTAATATCTTGAAGTGCAAAGTGCCAATTACTCCCATGATGGTAATGGAGGATTGAAGTTGAGTAAAGATGACGACAACAAAGATTTTTGATCTGATTTGTATAAAAGCATAGTTGGCGACCTCATGTATTTGGTACCTTCAAGTAGGATAATATGCATCTTTGTTAGTTTAATTTCGGTTATAGAGAAGCCAAAGAAGCACATTGGCAAACGTGAAAATTTTGAGGGTATGTGAAAGGAACAAAAATATTTGGTATTTTGCTTACTTGTATACAGCAGAAAGTCGAGAATTAGTTGGATACCTTTGACGATGATTGAAATTTGAAGTGTAGATGATCGGAAGAGCACTTAAGTTTATGTTTTTCATATGGGTTCGGGGAGCCATTTCATGGGCTTAAGAAACAACCGATTGTAGCATTATCTATAGGCAAGGTATGTGGCAGGCTCGGCGAGTGTGTCAAGCAATTTGGATGAGAAAAATGTTGAGAAGTTTAAGCCAAGAATAGGTAAAAGGGACGGTGATTTTATTGTGACAATAGCTGTTCTATTGCATTGTCAAAAAATTAGGTATTTCATAAAGAACAAACACATAGATACAAAAATTTCATTATATCGAGGAGAATTGGTAAGCAAGTGGAGAAATCGTTTTTCTGACATTGTAAAAGCAAGGAGGAGCAATATCTGAGATATTTTAACAAAGCCATTGGGAGACGGAAGACCTTTGAATTTTGAAAATGCTTGGGTATGATGGATAACCTAGTGACTTTAAGGGGAGTGTTGAAATATTAGAGTCACTGCTAAGCCTTTGAGCGGGGAGAAAAGAGTACAAGACGGCGCGGCGGGCGTGGAGTGCACGGCACTGCGTATTGAAGAATGATGGGCTTAGTAAGGAGAATTAAATTGTGATGGGCCGCGACCACAATAGCGGTAAATTTGTGATGGGTGAAGCCGTCTTTGTCTACGGAGGACTAGAACTAATTAAACCGGTCATTTCGGGTGTTTAAAGCCCTCAACAACCCAAATGGAACAGAATTGTTTAAACACGGTAGAAGTCCTTTTATTTTTGAATTGGCGGGACAGAGTGGTTCCCACCACTTATACCCAAATCGCAATCGCAAAGTTTTTTTTCTTTTTTCGGCTTGATGTCTTGTTGATATGAAGATTTCCGATGCGATCCAATCACGTCGCAAATCGCAATACAAAATATTTCATGGTCCAAATGTCTTGTGGATGTGGCGGGGATTCGCAGAGGAACGGTTAATACACAATACAGCAAAACATATGTTATGAATCGCCCTCACAACGGTAAGGGCTTGGTGGGTCCACTTGACCACGTGGCGATGTTTTATTGCAATCGTAAGTTTCCAATCGCAAGGAGTTCAGTAAGGCGAATCTTTATTGTGTTCCCCGATCACTTTACCAAAGCCGGACAGGTAATTGTTATACGATGGAGTTTATTTGTTCATCGGCGTCGGGATCGTCGCAATCGGAAGGTCTTATGTGTTAGGCCCGATTGCACTTTTGAAGTGGCGGACTCGATCTAGATGTCGTAGGAGTTTGTTAATTGAATCGCATCCATCTTTGAATCGCAATTGGAAGTTTCGTTTGTTGTACATATTTGTTTTCCGATTGCGATTGCGATGTACTCCTACGTGTATAGCCGCATTATATTTGTTTTATGTAGACTTTGGTTAAGGTTGTTATAGTTTTCTTTTGTAATGTTTTAATATATATCCGCGGCATATAAAAGAAAAAGGTCAGTGGTATTTGTTAGAATGTGTTGTATTGTTTTGGTTTTGTTTTTAGCACGGCGGTGCGGAAAAAATACATCGGTGTGGATTTTGAGACGGAGAAAGATTGTTTTGAAAGAATAGAGTTGTTAAATAGCTGCGTTTGAAGCGGTCACTACTTTATGTTATCCCTGCGTTAAGAGGAAGATCATGTGATTTTTAAGGAAATAGAAGTTTGTTTAGGTGTAGAAAATAAATACTCCATCCAAATTTTAAATTTCTCTGTGATTGGGGGAGAGGGGCTTACTCTCTCATTTCGATTTCCGTATTGAGCACTAAAATCTCAAGACAAGAGAATCGTTGGAGAACAAAGCGGTGAGTTCTCTAGTCTCAAAAAATTACATGCATTAAATTAGTATTCTAATGTTGTGTATTAATTTCTTAATATTATTTTCACAAAGGTTAAAATAGATTAGGATTAATTTTAGGAAAATAACTTATATTATTTTAAATTTGGGATTGGAGTGTAATATGATTAGGGTTAAATAATATGATTAGCGTTAGGTTAGAGTTTGATTAATTTCTCTAGCGGGTGGCGAGAGGAGCTATATTGATCTTAACTATTTCTAAGGGTACGTTCAATGCTCACTTGATATGGTGGCCCGCTTGGTGATGTGGTTAATTTAAAATTTTGTATTTCTTTTTCTATCTATACCTGGCTTATTTTTAAATGTCCATTTTTTAAGATTTGGCTAATTTTATTTTAATTAATTTTGGTGGAGGAGTTGTGCATTCTTACATGACATCCTCTCATATGATTAATTTTTGAGTATATACGTGTCTATTTAGGGATTTCTTAATTACCATGGCATTTAATATAGTTTTATTCCCGCAGGAGGAAGTGAACGATTTATTCTTCTTTCTATGTATCAACACGGAGTATTTTGTTAAGCCCAGAAACGGTTTTATTTTGATTAAGCGACTCGGAGAGGAGAAGTAACCTAAAATTTTTAAATAATGGGGTGGTTGTCCAATTTATCTTAATTCTTCCTCTCTAGTAAGAGTAACTTCTCATTTAGGTCTTAAATGGGCTACTTATTAATGTGTTTTTGGGTTTTTAATTTTTCTTATTTCTCTGGTACTCCAGGTTTGAAATTAAAACTCATTGTGGTATATCTTGTGTATAATGTTTGTAGTTCGGAAAATATCGAAAGAGAACATAGGTTTTAACAAATCCATTCTTCGAACCGTTTATTATATTAACATATTTATTCCTCGATTCTCATCGCAATTGTGATATAAAACATCTACTCTTATCCAGTATAGTAATACAACACCGTGCTAATATCCAAAATCTCAAGACAAGAGAATCGTTGGAAAACAACAGGCAGGTTCTCCATCTCAAATAAATTTTATTACATAACTAACTGCGCCTTTCTGGCAGATAAGTTTGCATGGCCTAGTCTAGCACAGATTAGTATTTTGAGGTCTACACTTAACTATCTATGTAACTACGAATCGAGTTGCTTAACTATCTCTTTAATAGCTATGAACCTGGTTGATAAATATAGGTTTAAATTGTAATATGATTTAAGTTTAATTAGGTTTAACTAATTCGGTTTAAAATTATATATAATTTTTAATTAAGGTTAAGATAAAAATATATTTTGATTTTTAATTTATTAAATATATTTCATTTTTATTTATTTTTAAGTTTAAATTAAATGTATTTTTGATATGTCAGCATACTGTTGTGTTTTTTTTTTTATTGTATTTTCGTTATAATTTTTTTAATAAGAAATTTTTTAATGTTAATACAATTTTTAATGTAGTTTAAAATTAGATTAATTTTCCATATATTAAACTTATATATATTTTAAATTTAAATTTGAACTTTTAGAAATATGTATTATTTTATCAAATAATCATTTATAATGTAGTGGAACTAAGTTGTGGTTTAGCAACGGAAAAAGTGGACTAGCAAATGATTCTACAGAGATGGTTGACTAGACGGGCTTAGGAATCCAATCACACTTTAGGTGAACATGTGTTTGATAGGTATGAGAAGTTGAAGAAGAACACAACCTCAAGCTAGAAATAAATATAAGCTCTACTTAAGATCCAACAACCTATGGAGTATAATGCTTATAACTTTGACCTTTATAGTGCTTATAAAAATTTATAATTTTTTGGATTAATAGTGTGTTTGTAATACTTTCTATATATTTATAACTTATGTTAGATTTTGTTTTTACATTCTAGTGTGGGTAAATTCAGCATATTTAAATTGTTTTTATACATTCAATTTATTTTAAAGAGTTTTGTTATATTTAAATTTTATTAATACCTTTTTAATTTATTTTCTTTCTCAACTTATGTTAGATTTTGTTTTTACATTCTTGGTGTGGTTAAATTCAACATATTTTTAAATTGTATTTTCATACATTCAATTTATTTTAAAGAGTTTTATTATATTTAAATTTTTATTAGTAGCTTTTAATTTTATTTTGTTTCTCAGTACTATTTATAATTTAATATTTTAATCTTAGAGTAAAAGTACCATAAGTTAGAGTAGCCTAGACTAGGCTACTAAAAAATAGAAATAGGATAGAGTAAGCTGGAGGCTGGAGGCTAGGGGAAGTTGTGTGAAACATGAGCTAGGGAGAGGATGAAGTTGATAGGATGACCTGAACTAGAGTAGGTTAGGCTAGACTAGGTTAAGCTAGGGTAAGCTGGTGTAGGCTAGGATATGTTAAACTAGGATAGGATAGGATAGGATAGGCTGAGCTAGGCTTGGCTTGGCTGGGCTAGGCTGAGCTGGGCTGGGCTTAGGTAAGACTAAGCTAGGTTGGGCTAGGTTGGGCTGGGCTAGTTAGGCTAGGTTAGGTTAGGTTGGGCTACGTTAGGCTAGGTTAGGTTGGAACCAGAGCTATGTTAGGCTATGTTAGGCTAGGCTAGGTTGGGCTAGGCCCAAAATTTGAAGCTGAGCTGAAGTAGGTTGGAGATTGGGCTAAGGTGAGTTTAAGCTAGGGTAGGTTAAACTAGGGTAGGTTAAGCTAGTGTAGTCTAGGATACTGAGCTAGGCTATGCCATGGTGGAGTTAAGCTGAGGTGAATTAAAAATTTGGTCTAGTCTGGGATACGTTAAGTGGGCTAAACTAAGTTGGGCTAGGATAGGTAAGTACACACACTAGGTTGAAATTCCAGGCTGGTCTGGGTTACACAAGGTTGGGTTTGAGCTGAGATTGGGGTAGGGTGGTAAGTGCAGGCTGGGCTAGGCAGGGCTAGGCTGGTGTAGGTTGGGTTGGGTTAGGTTGGGTTAGGCTAGGCTAAGCTGAGCTGGGTTGGGCTGGGATGAGCTGTAGGCTGTGTGCTAAGCTGAGCTACGTTACGCTGAGCTAGGGGAGTGATGCTAGCTAGTCTGGTCTAGGATACGTTGGGCTACGTTGGGCTATGTTGGGCTGAGCTGGGTTGGGCTGGGTTGGGTTGGTTAGTTTACGCTAGGCTGGGTAAGACTACACTAGGTTGAGCTGGCGTGGGATGAGCTGAGATGAGCTCTTGTAGGCTAGGCTATGCTCGGCTGGGTTAGGTTAGGTTGGTCTAGGTTAGACAAGGTTTGGTTGGGTTATGTTAGGTTGGGTTAGGCTGGGACAGGCTGGGCTGAGTTGAGCTAGGCTAGACTAGGCTGAAATTTGTAGGCTAAAATTGGGTTAGGTTGAGCTAGGCTAGGCTGAGCTGAGGTAGTTTAGATTAGGCTAGGCTAGGATAGTTTGGGTTAGACGAGGTTAGGTTAGGCTGGGCTAGGTTAAGCAAGGCTAAGCCGGGTCCACGATAGGCTAAGAGCTGGTAGGGGTTGTCTTGGGCTAGGCTAGGTGTTAGGTTGGGCTAGGCCCAGGCTACGTTAGGTTAGGTTGGGCTAGGCTGGGGGTTGGGTGAGGCTAAGCTAGGCTAGGTTGGGATTGAAAAGGTTGAGTTGGTCTAGGCTAGGTTAGAGGCTAAGGTTGGGTTAGGTTAGCGTAAGTGCAGGCTGGGCTAGGCTGATTGAGCTGAGCTAAGGTTAGGGTTAAACAAGGTTGGGTTGGGTTGGAGTTGGGTTAGTCTGGGTTAGGCTATGTTGAAATGCAGGTTAGGTTGGGTTAGGCTAGGTTCTAGTTTAGGTTGGTCTAAGTTGGGTTATGTTAGGTTAGGCAAGGTTAGGTTGGGGGAGAGCTGGGCTTGGCTTGGGCGAGCTGGGCTAGCTGAGCTATGCTGAGCTAGAGTAGGCTGAGCTAGAGTAGGTTAGGTAAGGCTGGGCTAGGCTAGTTTGGGTTGAACAGGTGGGTGTAGGCTAGGCTAGGCTGAGGCTAGGTTAGGCTGCTCTGAGCTAGGTGAGTCTAGGGCCAGGGCCAGGCTAGGGTAGAGAATTGTCTTAGGCTGAAATTTGGGGTGGGGTTAGGTTAGGTTAGGCTAGGCTAGGTTAGGTTAGGTTGGGTTAGGTTGGGCTATGCTAGGGCCCAGGTTGGGCTGGGCTAGGCTGAGCTAGCGTTAGGTTAGGTTAGGGTAGGTTAGGTCCAGGTTAGACAAGGTTGGGTTGGGCTAAGATAGGCTACATTAGGCTAGGTTAGGCTACGATAGGCAAAAAAAATCCATGCTAGGAATGAGCTGGGCTAGGGGCCAAGGTTAGGCTAGGTTAGGCTGAAGCTGAGGCCCAGGCTAGGCTAGGCCCAGGCTAGCGTAGGTTGGAGCCAGGTTGGGCTAGTCTAGGTTAGGCGAGGCTAGCCTAGGCTAAGTAGGCTAGCCTAGGGTAGGCTGAGATGAGCTGAGTTGGGCTGAGCTGAAAGTGAGTTAAAATGGTCTGGTACAGGATACATTGGGCTAGGTTAGGCTGAGCTAGGTTAGGCTGGGTTAGTCTAAGCTGGTTTACACTAGGTTAGGTTGGGTTAGTTTGTTACGCTAGGTAAGACTGCACTAGGTTAGGCTGGCATAAGTACAGGCTCGGATAAGCTAGGCTAGGTTAGTGTGAGCTGAGCTGGGTTAGATTAGATTGGGTTAGTCTGGGTTAGACAAGGTTGGGCTAGGTTAGACAAGGTTGGGTTAGGTTGGGTTAGGCTATGCTACGGCAAGGCAAACTGGGCTATAGCGAGGTTGGGGCTAAGCTATGTGCTAGGCTAGTTTTGAGTTAGGCAAAGCTATGCCGATCCCGAGAGTAGACTAGGCTAGGCTAGGGGTTGTCTTATGCTAAGCCTGCATGCTAGGTTAGGTTGGGTTAGGCTAGACCAAAGGTTGGGCTAGGTTAGGTTGAACAAGGTTGGGTTGATGCAGGCTGGGTTGGGTTGAATTAGTTTACGCTGGGCTAGGTAGACTGCACTGTGTTGGGCTAGCATAGGCTGGGCTAGGCTAGGCTAGGTTGGTGTGGGCACCAAGCTCGCTAGGCTAGGTTAGGTTGGGTTGGTACGAGTTAGACAAGGTTGAAGTCGGAGTCGGGGTGAGGTTGGCTTGGGATAGGTTGGGGCTAGGTTGGCTTGGGTTGATACAGGCTGAGGCCCAGGCCGAGGCTGGGGAGGCCGGAGTTGGGTTAGGCTAGGCTAAGCTGCGCTAGGCAGGCTAAGCTATGCTTAGGCTAGGCTGGGTTGGTCTGGGCTAGGTTGGGATAGGTTGGGTTGGGTGTGGTTTATGCTGAGCTGTGTAAGACTACACTAGGTTGGAGGCTAACATACGCTAGGTTAGGCTGGGCTGGGCTAGGCTGGGCTAGGTTAGTACAGGTTAGACAAGGTTGTGTTAGGTTAGGCAAAAAGGTTGGGTTGGGTTGGGTTAGGTTAGGTTAGGCTAGGCTAGATTAGGGGTACAGGTTAGGTTAGGCTAGGTTGGGGTTTGGTTAGGTTAGGCTAGGTTAGGTTGGGTTAGAGTAGGCTAAGCTAGGCCGTGCTAGAGTAGGTTGGGTTAGGCTGGGCTATGCTGGTTAAGGCAAGGCTGAGCCACTTGTGAGGGTAGGCTGGGCTGGGTAAGGCTGAGCTGATCGGGGTAGGCTGGGGGCCAGGTGAGTGATTATCTTGGGCTGGGAATGAGATGGAGGTTAGATTAGGTTGGGCTAGGCTGAGAGTTGGGTTGGGCAAGGCTGGGGCTGAGTTGGTTAGACAGGTTAGGTTGGTCTGAGCTGAGTTGGGCTAGGTTGGAAGTTGAGTTGGTTTACGCTGGGCTGGGTAAGGGCTTCACACTGGGTGACGCTAGCGTAGGCTGAAGCTGGGCAAGGTTGAGCTAAGGCAGCGAAGGTGAGCCTGAGTGAGCTGAGCTGAGCTATGCTAGGTGAGGTTAGTTTGGTCCGGAGTTGAACCAAGGTTGGGTTGGGTTGAAAAATGTTAGGTTAGGCAAGGTCACGTTAGGTTAGGCTAGGTTGGCGAGGTTGGGTTGGAGTTGGGCGAGGCTGGGCTGAGCTAGGCGAGTCTGGGCGAGAAATAGCGAGGCTGAGCTGGAAGTGAGCTGAGCTGGGTAGGCTAAGGTTGGGCTGAGCTGGGCTGAGCTAGTTTGAAGTTGAAAACGTTGGGTTGGAAGTTGAGCAAGGCTGAGCTGGGATTGGAGGCTGAGTTGAGCAGAGCTGAGTCGATCCCGGTGAGCTGAGCTGAGCAGAGCTGAGCCAATCTGGAATGAGCTGGGCTGGGCTGAGCTGAGCTTGGCTAGGCTAGGCTAGGTAAAGCTACGTTAGCTTAGGCTAGGTTAGGCTGGGCTATATTAGGCTGAGTTGTGAGTATGCGTTGTGCAAGTTTGGGTTAGGTTAGATAAGGTTGAGTTAGCTTAGGTTAGGTTAGGGTAGGTTAGGGTGATTGAGCTAGTCTAGGTTAGTGATCCAAATGGAAAATGGCATTAACCCATGGTATTCATCTGCACCATGTTATCCATCCACCCTTAGGTTACCTTGGTGATATCCACCATGATATTTATTATTACATGGTATTGTAAGTGACCACATGGTATGTATCCCTGGCGTATTCATCCACACGTGGGATTTACCCATGGTATTGTAAGTGGTATCTACCCATGGTATCCCTTTTACTGGTATTCTATCTCATAAAAGGCTATAAACCATAAGCCTCACTTTGTAAAAGGACATATTACCACACGATACCAGCTTCCTAAAGTGTTCCTACTGTTTTAATAAACAATTTCTTTGTGGTTTATTTGCTTTGTGTTCTCTCTTTTTTTCGGCATTATAATTTTGCGAGATGTTGTCCAAATTTATTTCAACTTTTTAGATCTTGGGGCCTCCCCAAGATCCGTCGATATTTTCAAATTCGAGGTTGTACCTCCATGGGAATGAGGGTTTGAAACATGTTTCGAGTTTAATGTTTTGCAACAATCTTGACAAAATCCATGATTTTTTTGGGCGGCGGTTTTCAGATCAGATCTGAAACTTTTGGTGAAAAAATTTACAAAAAAAAAAGACCGAGATGCGGATTTCTTGCAAAAAATACTCAAATTCAAAAAAATTCAGCGGGTGGAGTTCGGATGAAGGAGATATCGATTCAAAATCGATAATGTTGAAGCAATTTTTTACGACGACAATTCATGGACGACGGCTCTCTTGTCATTTTTCGCAACTTTAGTGAAGAATTTCAGAAGAATGGTTATAGATGCGAAGATCCTATTGAAAAATCACCCAATTTTCAAAAAAAAATCGGTCCAATCGGAGTCCGGATGTGGGTTATGGTCGTTTAAAATCAACTATTGTTTTTCGAAATTTTGGCAATTGAGACGGTTCAGGCGTGAATACGAGAGTCTAGAGACTCCGGATAGTGGTTTCAAACACATGAAGATGCGAGAATGATTATTCCATTTTCCAAAAAACAGGTTATAATAAATATTTTGGGTTATAATTACAATGAGGGTTATGCTCATTTAAATCTGGAGCGACATTCGGAGTGGGTTCCTTTGGAGACGATACCTCCACCGGCTTTCGGCGGCACACCTTCATTCATCGGTTTTCAACATAGCGAGTTTTCGGCGTGGGTTGTTGAGACATTCCATCCCACCCCAAGCTATGTAGGCTTTTGCTTACTTCATCAACAATCGACATCACGGCTATGGGTCGACACACAAAAATCATTTTCATCGAAGTCCATTTGCTAGGCCACGCCTTTTGTTAATCACACGGTTGGTCTGAGAATTACGAGTGTCTCTATCCTTGGATCTTCATTTTTCATGGTTTTGTTGTTTCATCCAAAAAGCCCTTACTTTGCACTCCAAACTCCTTTAACTGGGCCACACAACATCGATATCACCAGTTGGTCCTGGCGCATTACGGGTATCTCTATCCTCGGATCTTCGTTTATCACGGTTGTCGGTTAACTACACAAAACCCTTCTCTTCGATGGCTCTTCTGTTCGACGAGCTTCTCGGGGAGCACGCAATGGGGACCATTGTTTCTTAAGTAGGGAGGAATGATCCAAATGGAAAATGTCAACCCATGGTATTCATCTACCCATGTTGTCCATCTTATGGAATTTACCAATGGTATTGCAAGTGGCATATTCCATGGTATTCATCCACCCATGATATTTATTCGCCCATGGTATTGTAAGTGACCCATGGTATGTATCCACCCATGTTATTCATCCACATGGTTACCCATAGTATTGTAAGTGGTATCTACCCATGGTATTGGCCCATGATATCCATATGGTATTCCTCTCATAAAAAAGGCTATAAATAACAAGCCTGCTTTGTAAAAGGGCAGATTGTCCACCATAATGTAGCTTCTAAAGTCATTATCTCTTTTTTAATAAAACAAGTTTATTTGTGGTTTTTTACACTTTTGTTTCTCTTTTTTTTTTACGGCATTATAATTTTCTTGAGATCTTGTCAAATCTATTTCAACTTTTTAGATCTTGGGGGCCTCCCCCAAGATCCCAGTCAGTTAGGCTATGCTATGCTAGGCTAGGCTGGGCTTCTAGGCAGGGCTAGTCTAGGCTTCATACTAAACTAGGCTGGGATTAGCTAGCCTAGGCTAGGGTAGGTTAGGTTGAGCTGAAGCTAGGCTAGTTTGGGTTAGACAAGGTTAGGTTAGGCTGGTGGCTAGGTTAGGCTAACCCAGTGAAACCCGATCTAGGGTAGGCTAGTAGGGCTGGGGGTTATCTTAAGCTGACTGGGGAGTTGAAGCTAGGCTAGGTTGGGTTAGGTTAAACTGAGCTGAGGTTAGTTTAGGCTAGGCTAGGCTGGGTTAGGTTGAACAAGCTAAGGTTGGGTTAGGCTAAGTTGGAGGCTAGGCTGAAGCTACGCTAGGGTTATCTTAGGTTAGGGTGAAGCTGAAGCTGAGCTTCAAACTGGGTTGAAGTCTGAGCTGGGTTATGATAGCTATGCTAGAGTAAGCTAGGCTAGAGTAGGTTGGGTTGGGTTATGCTATGCTAGTCTAGGATAGACAAGGTTAGGTTGGGCTGGGCTAGTTTTATGTTGGAGGCTGGGGCTAGGCTGAAGCTAGGCTAGGGGTAGGTTAGGCTAGGCTGGTTTATGTTAGGCTATGCTGAGCTGAGGTGAGCTGAGCTACGCTAGAGTAGACTAGGCTAGGTTAGGCTGGGTTACGTTGGGTGACAGGCTGAGCTGGGCTAAGCTGGAAATGCAGGTGAGGGCTAGGCTGGGTTAAGCTGGGTTGGGATAGACTGGGTTGGGTTGGGCGAGGTTCGGATAGCTATGTTTGAGCTACGATAAGCTAAGCTAGATTAGAGCTATGCTAAGCTAGGCTAGGTTAGAGTGAGCTGGCACGATGCTATCTTGTGGTTAGCTCAGGTGGGCTAAGAGTAGGCTAGCTTAAGCTGGGTTATATTGGGCTACGTTGAGCTAAGCTAGGCTGAGCTGAGCCCGAGGCTAGGCTGAGCTGAGGTTGGGTTAGGCTAGGCTATGCTGGGGTTGGCTAAGCTGGGCTGGGGTAGGATAGGGTAAGCTAGGCTAGAGTAGGTTAAGTTGGGCTGAGCTGTACTGGTGTGGGTTAGGCAAAGAGAGTTGAGCTAGGCTACTTTGAGTTGGGCTGGGTTAGGCTAGGTTAGGCTAGGTTGGTTCAAGTTAGGTTAGGTTACGTTAGGTTAGGCTGGACTGTCTTTATGCTAAGTTTAGCTAGAGGTAGCTAGGCTAGGCTGAGCTAGTGGGCAGGCTGAAATTTGGGTTAGGCTGAATTAAGATAGACTGGGTTCGTTTGGGTAGGGATTAGGATTTAAACTATGCTAGGCTAGGATAGGCTAGCTGGAGTCAGGATATGATGAGCTGTGCTAAGCTGAGCTGAGTTAGAGTATGCAAGCCAATGCTGGGTGAGCATGGTGAGCTAGAGTAGGCCTGACTTGGGCTAGGTAATATTATGCTAGGTTGAGCTAAGCCAGGATTGTATGCTATGCTAGGTTGAAGCTGAGCTGGGATAGGTTAGGCTGAGTTGGGCTAGGCTAGGCTGAAACTGGGCTACGACATGCT
Organism: Pinus albicaulis; assembly: GCA_034641835.2. Lineage (NCBI taxonomy): Eukaryota > Viridiplantae > Streptophyta > Pinopsida > Pinales > Pinaceae > Pinus > Pinus albicaulis. The sequence goes on from CM076583.1 coordinate 290,767,577, forward strand.
ACGATAGGCTAGGTTGGAGAGCTGGGTTAGTTTATTTTAGGTTAGGCTGAGCTGTGACTACGATTGGCTGAGTTAACTGGGGATAGGCCATGGAAGGTTGGGCTAGGCTGGGCTTCAGGTTGGGCTTGGTTAGGCTAGGCTAGGTTAGGTATGATAGGCTAAGCTAGGATTTGCTAGGATGGGCTATGCTAAGTTATCTTTGGGTTGAAGTGTGGGCTATGCTATCTTGGGAGAGGACTATAGTGGGCTGAAGTATGCTAGCTTAGGCTATGTGAACTAGGCTAAGTTAAGCTAAGTTATGTTAGGCTATGCTAGGTTACGCTGTGCTAGGATGAGTTCGCTAGGTTGGGGGCTGAAGCTATGCTATGGAAAGGCTAGGTCGAGGTTAGGCTGGGTTAGGTTGGGCTAGGCTAGGCTAGCCAAGGCGAAACTGGGTTATGTTGGGCTTTATCCTAGGGATTTTAACTGCTACTTTCACTCTATAGTGCCACGCCCAACAAAAGAGAGACTTTAAAGAATTTTCATAGAACTATATTTATGTTATTACACGATAGCTCTAAATAACACCCAAAAATCTATAAACATGGTCTTATAACCTTATTCTTCTAACTTCCTACATTTCATTAGAAAAAGGGACTCATCTGTGCATTCTGCCTCCTATGGTGCCCAACAAGGAGAATTTAAGGCATTATCATAGAAATATCTTTGTGTTGTTACACGATAGTCAACATTACAAGTCTTGAACACCCCATCCAACTTCCCTATCTCTTTTTTGTCCTACTTATAATGGGTGGAATCTTCTATACCATTTGGATGACTTGAATTGGTGGATGCACAGAGTATCATCATGGACCTGAGGACGACCCACAATTCATTAATGTAAGAGAGCCTAAAATCTATCCGTGCTATATAGTAGACAAACCCATTTAAAATTAATTAAATTTGAATTTAGAATAATTGAATATAAGTATAATAGTATTTAATATTATTTTGTGTTTTAATTTTCATTTTTAATTTCTAAAGCAGTATTTTATTATCATTATTAATATTAATTATTTATAAGTTTCAAGGAATATTTTAGTTGGTCAAGTTCCTGTTACTAACTTTACCTTTAGAATTAATCTCCTAGACACCCTTTGGATTGAGCCATACTAGTTTGGCCAGTAGGTAGAAAATACACGGATTTTCTCATGGATGATGTATATCCCTATATTTTCTAGTGGATATAATTCTTTGGAGTCAAGCTACTACGGATTTTCTTATGGATAATTCTTTGGAGTCAAGTTTTTAAGGGATTATTGTCTTCCTATCCTTCTATACAGGAAAAATATTCTTATATCCTTATCCCTATCCTTATATCTATATCATAATTATAATTATAACTAAAACTTAATTAATGTATTAAGTATTAAATTAAAGAACATAATATGTCCAATTGATTGACTTGTTGAAGGAGTTATATATTTTATCCATCTAATTTTTAATGAGTGACTATTGATCTTTTTCTATTTAGATAGTTACTTAATAAATATGAAAATAAAATAAATGTGTGTCATCATCATTAATAATAATAATAATAATTATTCCTTATATAAATGGTCATAATTTGTTTTAGGAAATAGATTAATAAATAAGTAAAATTAATTTATTAATTAAAAAATAAATTATTATTGTTTTTTAATTATTAATTAAAATATTCCAAGTGTAGTAACATATCACTCATTTTCTAAGTTTTCAAATGACTACTATTAGTTAACTCAATATTTATATATTATGTTCAATATACGATTAAAACAAATGTATATCATTATCTTACTAATAATAATTGGATTAAGCTAACCATTCCACGAGAATGCCCTTTGAGTTTTTGCACCACGGTGACAGTGAATCACTTTGGTGGTAGTGGGCCCCACGCCTCCTCGTCTATGTCTCTGATATTTATGGTTTGAAAGAGCCCCATTTAGTATCAAGTCACCGTTTGAATTTCCCCTCACCTACGCACGGGGACAACCATGAATACAAATGCAAATGCAAATATATTCCCATATTCCTGCGTGCGGATCGACCCACTGCGAACGGGGACACCGCAAACCGATCGATGGGAGAGAACGGCGGTATGGTTCCATGATCAATCAAGCTTCCACTATCTATCTCACGTAATCGACGGAACATGTCATCCCCTATTACACACCCGTCCCCGTTGAACGACAAAAGTGAAGGAGTTGCTCACTCACGGAGGCAAGACCGTGGTGTCGGTTTTTAAAGTGAGTATCTATTTAGTTAAATTTCAGCACATTTGGTTTAAGTTGATTAGAATAAAAGAAACATTGTCGCGCTACTGTTATAAATCTCGGCGGGAATGAAAGCCCTCGTTGGACCACTACTTGTTAAACACCATGTTAAACACACACACATGGTGTGAAAGAAAGATAAACACACACACACGAACAAGAAAAGTCAACACGATGAAGGATAAGTGTGTAGCTCTCTTATTTTTCCATTATACATGATGTACATTTATAGTATAATGGTGTGACTCTTGGTTTCACATTCCAAAGGTCACTTGGACTCCATTGTGACTTTTCGCATTCACACCTACCCATAGAGGATTAGGTGTTCCAACATTCCCCCCTTAATCGAAGGGGTATGTGTGAGTCCAAGAAAAGGATTGCAATACAAATCGCAAAGTATACATGGCGGCACCAGGGTAGATCAACTCTACAAAATATTTGGCAAAGAAGGTGGTTAAGATATCATGCTGAATTAATACAGTGGCAGTTCTGAAACTCTTCATGGCAAGAAAGTAAAGCTTAACTGGAAAATTGTCCCTCATAAAAAGAGACCTTCAACCTAAAACAAGGGAGGTCTACAACTTTGTGATGGTTTAAGGATTACCAACAACCTTTGGAATGCTTGAAGCATTTCTGGAACTCAACCAAAGGCGGCAAGAAAGTGAAGGCTTACGCGAGGAAAGTATCCCTCGTATATGAAAGGAGACCTTCCAACCTAAAATAAGGGAGGTCAAAAACATGAATGCTTTAGGAAGCTATCCACCAACCAAAGATGATGGTTTAAGGCTGTGTCTGCCAACCAAAGGCATGCTCATGAGCATCCGTGTCTCGCTACATCTACGAATCTAGAATGACGAATTGTGGCGAGCTCGCTTCGAGCTGCTTTGTGTCTCTCGGCTACAACTGCGAACATGGAATGAGAGATTGTGGCTTAGGCTCGCTTGATGCGACGTCGAAGCTTGTACATGACCACCATTTTCCCCATCGGGGACAAGGTGAGATGATGTGAAAAATCAACTACAAGTTTGCTCAATATCCATGAACAAGTTCCAACATGTGTTGTAAACATCTTCTTGGGTGTTGATGCCCATTATGAGAAACGATCCATCCAAGATAGATCTTTGTTCTTACGGGAGGCTTGTTTACGGAAACATCTTTGTCTAAAGAATGGGTGTACTGACCACGGTGCTTGCATGGATGAAGATTAAAACAATGATCTTTCATATGGCCAACTCAATCACGGTGTTGGAGATTTTAATCATTGTTGTTGACGAGGAAGCGAGCGCGGATGCGGGAAAATAGCTGCGAGGTGAAATGTCATCACGGAATCCGACACTCACAAAATATGATAGGCTTGGTGTAGTCTAAAATATGAAAGGACATCTTGTCATGTCAAGACCAGTTGTACTTGTTGTGGACAAGCTCTTCCCAAGGTATGATGATGGGCTTCGAAGTGTGGTGGCTTCTTTGCATGCAATATGTAAATACGCTCTCGCTTGTTATTCTGAGTAAATGGGTAACCTCAACATTACCTACTTTTTGAAGTATCAAGAAAAACACGTGATTTTGAAAAAGTCGCAATGTAGAATCAAGAAAAAAAATTTGACATATTTTGGCACTTTGATTTTTTTCATTTTGTTTTTTTTTAATTATTATTATTATTATTTTTTTATGTGATGTTTCTTATATGATTTTTAATAGTGGTGGTGTATCATCACCAACGTTTTATAGGATTGATTTTTGACACTATAGATTTATAATGTCTTCTTCTGTCAGAGATGTTTATTTTCAAGGTACATTTGTATACTTGTGTTTTAAAAATAAAAAAAGATAATTTTTATTAAAAACTTATAATAGTATCTTCACTCTTTCACATACATAAAAGATGGAAAAAGGGTCAATATTCTAAAGTTTATATTTTCTACATGTTTATGTATTGTTTAAATAATTTTTCAATGCACATCAAAAAATTGTGGCTAAAAAACCAATATTTTTAAGAACCATATGACAAAAAAATACAATTTTCAATATAAATACAATGCAAAAAATACACTACGAAGACTTTTTGTTGGAAAAAACATGTTAAATAAACTAATTTTTTTGGAGAATCTTAACAAAAAAACTTAAGAAAATAACATTTTTATTGAATTTTATGTAAAAAAATAATAGCAATCACATGTTTTTTGCAAAAAAAAAGGGTTGTTCTCATAAAATTCAAAGTCTAAACATTACAAGTAAAACTGATTAATAGCTCTCAAAAATAAGCTTTGTTTGCAAGCATAACTTAAACATCATCAACACTATCAACTAATACATCTTCAACATCATCTAGAACAGCATTGATGGCTTCTTCCGCATCATTTTCTTCTTCATTTTGATCATTTTCGTCTTCTAATGGATCTTTCATGTCAGCAAATCTTCCAAAGTGTCTCTTTCCAATCATTCCATATAATGGTGGTTGAGGTTACTTTTCTTTTTTTGCCACACGTGATTCATTAAAATTTCCTTTCCTCAAACCAACTTCTTGCTTCGCATCTGGAAGGAATTTAAGAGCGTTAATTATTTGTTGAATAAATTTGCATTGAACTGGGTCTTTCTCAATGGCAATGCAATTTCTTCCTTTTAGTAGGCAACATGCTAGTGTTGTACCTAATCATTAAGCACAAAAAAAAAAGTAAGAAAATTAGTATGGAGACATAAAAAGTAAAAAAGACAATATTTAAATTTAAATTTGTATAATAAAACTTACCTGAACCTAAGAATAAATCCAAAACCCATTCTCCTTCATTTGAACATAGATCTATAAGATAGTTAATCAATTCTTGTGGTTTTTGATAAATGTTAACTATATATCCTTTTGCATCTTTATCCTCATATGTTAGTTTTCTTACAACTGCATCATAAACCAATACTTCACTATGACTCTTCCCATCTACTCGATTCATGATAATATGCTTATAGCTATCGTCTTTTGTCCAACATTCAACGTGGATGAACTCACAGTCATTTATAATAGGATGATCTTCGAAAGAAACAATATTTGACTTTTTCCTGTAACATAACATAGTAAAATTTCAATTAAATTTTACATGAATAAAATTTTTTAGGAGGAATCGAACATACAATTTCAAAGTCTTACCATGTAAGTTGCATCCTTGAGTTTGCTTTACCCTTGAAGCTTGTTAATAACATTGGAAACTGTGTGTCTGAATGAAATGTCACAAATCGCCAAAGTGGTGATGTTGTCACTTCTTGAAAACCTGTAACCACTTTACTAAAATCTTGATAAGTATATGGTTCTCTATCATATTCAATGTCTGGGAAATTGAAACCATGAGGAATATCTACAATAACTAGGCCATATTCCCTTTTAGGTATTAGTGATGCAATGTCTTCACAGTCACCTTGTATTATATGATATTGGACACTGTCGAGCCCATTCCAAATGTAATGATTAAGAGTAGGATCTAGTTCAACATTCATAAGACGCTTCCTTCTCATGTTCTCCATCTTAATTTTTTTAATAAAGCTTTTGAAAGTATCTGGTACTCCATTTCCATCCTTCTTCGACATCTTTAATGACATATATATATATATATATATATATATATATATATATATATAAAAGTAATAAAATAAAAATAGTTTAAATATGAATAAAATGAATTTATAAATCAACATACCTTATTGAATGCAATATAAAACTCTTTTAGTGTTGATGTAGAACTTGCTTCTGGGTAGTTGCGTACAACATCATCCCAACTGTCTTCATTCAACATTTTAACCATGTGTTCTTGTATTTTCATAAAAAAAATTCTGACTGAATAAATCAAGTTAAAAGCGTTAATATACTGACATGTATAACAAATTCTACCAACATCATTATGTTTTATTTAAAAGAAAATTATAATGAAATAAAAATAAGAAATAATTCAAGAAACTTACTTTTGAAATTCTGCACACATTTCTTCCATTGATAATTCACTCGACTTCACACGGGCTAATACTGATTTGAGTAATTTATCATTCTTCACACCTTGCATTGTTCTCCAAGGTGTGTTAGTCATATCTTCTGGAAGCTGCTTCATTTCAGGACCTGCCTTACTGTTGGTACATATTATGGGTTTACTCTTTCTAACCTTCTGACTTTTTATGGAAATATTCTCCCAGCGATCAAAAATATCATCAATCAAATCCCATACCTCCCCAGTTCTAAATGCCAACTGAAAAATGTTATCTGTGCCTCTGAAGAAATTTGTATTCAATTTTCCATCTTTTGCTTTTTTTTCATCAATTTGATAACCTGTTTCCATTAAACATTCCTTTCGAAATGCTACACTAACTTGTGTCTTATCCCCACCACATTTTTCTATGAATTCATTATGAATAAATCTGACCTTTTGGATGAAAGTCATTTTCATTCTGTACTCATTATTTGCATTATGATCCCATGCCAATAACTTTGATTCTATTTCTGTTAAGCCAGCGTAAATGATGCATTTCACTATTTGAAAAATATAGTTATTGGGATATTCTGCAACCAATTGTCTCTTAGCCTCTATAGAATGGTTCCCTCCAATTACATAATATTTATAACCAAAAAATTTTGTCTTATCAAATTCTTTTTTGTTGGGAACCTGACATGGATTGACGAGAACCACATAATCCACCACATGCGCATATGGATTGAACCTGAACAATATTTTCAGATTATGTACATGTAGGTGATGGGCCTTTCTAATTTTATATTGAGATTGTCCTTCATCTGGGCTATAAAATTATTTAACATTAAGCTCAAATGTTTGGCCACAGAGAATTAATTTATCCTTCCTCAACTCTTGTTGAATAGCATTTTGGTTTGTTTTAATGATGCCATCCTCTAACTCAACACCTGGTGTTATGATTTCTCTGCTTCCGTGAGAGCTTTCAGTTTGCTCTTTACTGCTTCTCACAACCTTTACAAGTTCACCAATATTTGATTTCCTAGTCCTATTCAATAACATATCAGTTTTTTTATAAACAAGCTCTCCTTCATGAGGTAAAAAAGAGACATCTTTGGCAATTTTTATTTTTGGTGTCTGATCTGTTTTCTCCTTTTGCACAATAGTTCTAATCTCCTCCTCACTTATTCTATCATAATTTTCCGTTTCATGTTCGACACCTTCAAAATAAACATGTTTAAGTTTACTAGATTGACCCACCTTAGTGACTCTTGGTTGATCCCCTCTTTGTACTATTGCAGTGTCACGAGCTATTGATATTTGATTCAATCTCCTTTCCTCTACTTTGTCTTTGTGGAAAGTGTTGATAACATCCATAACATTTGTCACCAACGTATAAATACCTTCAAACATGTTTGAAAGACTTGAAACAAAATCCTATGAAACAAAATAAAACATGTCAATGATTAATAATTTATAAAAAATTGAATCATCCTCACAATAATGCATAGAGGAAATAAAAATAAGCATACTTACAATGTTATTTGCAATGTTGCTTGATACTTCTTTAGAAAATTTTGAAGATATTTCATCTGTGTCATACTTGACGATTGATAGATGATATCTAACCTTCTCACGTTTCTGAGCCTTCCTTGCAAGAACATAAATAGTGTTTGTATTCGGGACCATACATATGTCTCGTACTCTGTGCATCACATCATATGGCTCGTTTAATTCAATCATACCACAAAGAAGATAGTTGTGTATATCAGCCTTCATTTCACTATCTTCAAGAGACCATGAGAAATCAGTTTTATCTATTGCCTCGGCGTTCTTCCAATCAGAAATCAGCTTTAATGAATCTGGTGCCCCACTTGCTTCAATTTTATTAGTGTGTGCAACAATGTCCTTATTGCGTCCAACAGTGTCCATAGTGCGTCCGGCTACAACTTTAGATTTGGGAGTTGTATCCATAGTGCGTCGAGCTACAGCTGTAGATTTGGGAGCTGCTGCCCTAGGTGCAGAAACATTCACAGAAATCATTTTTGATGCCATTTTCCTGATAATATATATATATATATATATATATATATATATATATATATATATATTAGTTACTGGAAAAATAATGGGGATAAAATAAATTTAATAAACAAAATTTATTTCTAAAACTAAATAGCTTGAAATTAAATCAAAAAAATTAACTATAAAAATTTTCATTTAAAAAAAAAATATTATAAATCATATGTATATATATATCTATATAAGATGTTTTGAATACATTTTATAAAAAATTTAAAAATGTGTTTAAATTGTATAAAACAATTTTAAAAAAATAAACTATTATTTTCAAATTTAAGTTTTTGTTTAATATTAAAAAAAAAAAAACAAAAAAATTTCTAACTATTTATAACAAATGTTAAAATTAATTTTTTTTTCTTTTCAAGGCAATGATTTTATTAAAAAAACTTATAATTTTTTAATATATTTTAAAATTTTAAAATTTAATTTTACATTACATAGCAATTGAATAAAAATAAACAAAATAAAATAAAAGAAAATTTTATTTTATTTTACATAGCAATTAAATAAAAAATTATAAACTTAAAATTATAAAAAATTAATATAAAAGTTTATAAATTTATATAATCTTTTAATATATTTGAAAATTACAAATTTCTATTTCACATTACATAGTAATTAAATAAAAATAAAAGAAATTAAACAAAATAAAAGAAAAAATTAAATTTTTTATAATGTTGTTTTAATACTTCAATTAAAAAAAAAATTAAAAAGAAATTTAAATATTTAAATGTTAAAAGCAAATGTTAAAATATTATATATATTTTTTATTTTTTTAATTGTATTGTTAAATAGTTGTTTTTCTTTTTTAATTTATTATATTGTTATATTAAAACATATGTTTTTTTATATATTTATTATATTTTATTGTTTTTTTCTTTAATTATATAATGTTTAAAAAGAAAAAATAATTTTTATTTAATGAATTTTTTTTTTAATATATTTGTTATATTTTGATATTTTTAACAATTATTATATAACAATGTTTTTATTAATTTTTTATTGTTTTATTAAAAAAAATAAAAAAAATAAAAAAAAAATTTAAGAAAGAAAAAAAAAAAAAAAAACACAAATTTAAAAAACAAAATTAAAAAAAAAAAAATTTGTTTTATTAAAACAAATTAATAAAAAAAAAAAATTAAAAAACTAAATTTAAAAAAAAAAAAAAATTAAAAACAAAATTTAAAAAGCAAAATTTAAAAATAAAAATAAAATAAAAAAAAACAAAAAAACAAAAATGCATTGGCTGTAGACGTAGATCGTGCCAGCGGGGGCCTTGGGGCCTACTGGGCAGCCGCCATGACGCCGCCCGCCGGCCTTCGGTGCCCCGCGGGCGCGGTCTGCCGCAAACTGCACTCTGCCGGCACGATATATGTCTACGGCCAATGCATATTTTTTTTATTTTTTATTTTTTATTTTTATATAATATAATTAATAAATAATTATTAAAACATTATTTAATAAATAAATAAATAATTGTTAAAAATATCAAAATATAACAAATATATTTAAAAAAAAACAATTTATTAAATAACAATTAGGTTTTGTTTTTAAACATTATATAATTAAAAGAAAAAAAATACAATATAATAAATAAATAAAAAACATTTGTTTTAATATAACAATACAATAAATTAATTAAAAAAAAAAACTATATAACAATACAATTAAAAATAAATAAAAATATGATATATAACAAAACAATAAAGAAAAAAAAAATTGAAGATTTAAAATTAAAAAGAATAAAACTAAGATTTAAAATTAAAAAAAAAAAAATTAAAATCAAAAAATTCTCAAATAAAAACAAAAAAAGGAAACATTTTAAATAATGAAACCACTGATATATTTATGATAGAAAAAAAACAAATAAAAAATGTTATAATATTACTATTTTTTTTATGTGCATGGTCGTTTTATGGATTTTTCTGTCTAGATAAACCTATAAGTCTTAAAAAAGAAAAAAAATTCTAAATTTCTGTCCTTAAAACCCAAAAAAATTTAGTTCTTTTTGCATTTTCTTCACTAAAAAAATATTAAAAAATTATGGTTTTTGAACCTAAAAACCTTAAAAAAGTAGTTTTTGGACACAAAAAACTATAGAAAAACAGATTTTCCCAAAAATCATCTTTAAATTGATAGACTAGAAGAAAAACTAACCTTTGAAATGCAAAAAATTGTTGTCACCAATGCCAACACAACGCCTCCACAAAATTACGAATAGCAACACAATGCCTCCAATGCCAATGCAATGCCTTCACAAAGATACTAATGCCAATGCAACACCTCCACAAAATTACCAATAGCAACACAACGCCTCCAATGCCAGTGCAATGCCTCCACGAAGTTACCAATGCCAACGCAACACCTCCAGAAATTTTCTCTAACAAATACCAAAAAACTTGATGTGATGTGATGACTAGAAACAATCATTTTTATTATATAGCGAATATTGTCTTATTGGTTTACTGTTTAACGAATGTGGGATTAAAAATTCAAATTTAAAATATTTACATTTAGTTTATTATAGTTCATACTATAGTTAAAATACTTAATATTTGCATGTAGTTATCATAGTTAATATTTTATTTAATATTTACATGTACTGAATGTTGAATAATTCAAATATAATCTTAGATTAAAAATTAAAATATGAAATACTTACATGTAGTTAATTATAGTTAATATTATAGATAAAATAGTTAATATTTGCATTTAGTTATCATAGTTAATATTTACATATAATCAATGTTTAAAATCATGGGATTAAATTTTAAAATCTAAAATATTTACATGTAGTTAATTATAGTTAATATTATAGTTTAAATAGTTAATATTTACATGTTGTTATTTTTGTAAATATTTATATGTAGTCAATCTTAAACCATTTAAATAAGAAAATTATTTTAGTTTCGAAGACATGCATGAAAGGAATATTTTGTGAATATTTTGAATAGAAAGTATGGTGAAATATTTGAAGACCAACAGTTTATTAATAAATTTTGAAACATATGAATATAACGTAAGTTTAAAATTTAAAATTTAAAATATTTACATGTAGTCATTATAGTTAAAATAGTTAATATTTGCATGTAGGTATTATAGTAATATTATAGTTAATTTAAAATTTAAAATATTTACATGTAGTCATTATAGTTAAAATAGTTAATATTTGCATGTAGGTATTATAGTAATATTATAGTTAATGCTTACATCTAGTCAATGTTAAATCATTGAAATAAAAACATTATTTTAGTTTGGAAGGCATCCATGATAGAAATATTTTGTGGATATTTTGAATATAAATATCGGTAAAATATTTCAACACAAACAATTTATTAAAAAAATGTTAAATACATTTTTTGACTAATATTTGTACCAAATATTTGAAATGAAAATTTTGGAGGGAAAGTTTTTTCGTGAAATTTTGGAGGGAAATTTTTTCGTGAATTTTTTTGGAGGGAAAATTTGGAGGGAAATTTTCAGTATTTAAGCTATATATTGTAAGTGGGAGAGGAATTTGTATCATTCAACCTATTCTTGTTGAAAGCCATGGTTTATTCTGATAGCGAAGTTTTTCTTTATACAACATCAACATCTTCGTCATGCAACAACTCTATTCAGAGTGATGAATATAACAGGAGTTCATTCACCATGAATAGAGAGTAAAAAAATCGAATTGGTCGTAATCCTAAAGATGATGAGAACAAAATTGATGAGGCGCAGCAAAATGAAATTTCTGTAAATCGAGCGTCAATTATACCACTTACTCTTAATCCTAAGGATTATAAAAGCAACAATGATGAAGGGCATGATGAAGAATTTCCAGAGTCAAAAGTTTCACTTTTTCCTAATTCCAAGGATTATGAGGACACCATTGATGAAGAGGGAGATGAAGAATATCCACTTCAGCTTAATCCTAAGGATTATGTGAGAACAATAGATGAAGAGGGGAATGAAGAATCTGTAGAGTCAAAATATCCACTTTGTCCTAATCCTGAGGAGTATGCTAGCATCACTGATGAAAAGGGGGATGTAAAATTTCCAGAGTCAAAATATCAAATTCATCCTAATCATAAGTATTATGCGAGCACCACTGATGAAGAGGGGAATGATAATGTTTCAGAGTCAAAACATCCACTTTGTCCCAATCCTAAGGATTATTCCAACACCACTGATGAAGAGGGAAATGAAAAATGTACAGCGTCAAAATATCCACTCCGTCCTAATCCTAAGGATTATGCAAGCACCACTGATGAAGAGGGGGATGAAAAAATTCCAGAGTCAAAATTTCCACTTCGTCTTAATCCTAAGGATTATGTCAGCACCATAGATGAAGAGGGGAATGAAGAATTTGCAGAGTCAAAATATGCACTTCATCCTAATCCTAAGGATTATGTCAGCACCACTGAGGAAGAGGGGAATGAAGAATTTGTAGCATCAAAATATCCACTTCATCCTAATCCTAAGGATTATGCCAGCACCACTGATGAAGACGGGGATGAATTTCCAAAGCTAAAATGTTCACTTCATCCTAATCATAACGATTATAATTTAACCACTGATGAAGGGGGGATGAAGAATTTCCAATAAATATAGATTCAAGGCATTCACTTATTCCTAATCCTAATAATTATGAGAGCTTCAGTGAGGAAGGGAAGGGGCAAGATGAAGAAATTCTAGTGAATACAAATTCAAAGCTTCCACTTATGTCTAATCCCAAGGATTATGAGAGCACCACTGAGGAAGGGGAGGATGAAGAGTTTCTTGCAAATGATAATTTTAGAGGCACAGATCTGAATATTGCATTTTCTCCAAGTAACCATTTCAAAGACACTCATGGTGATGAAGAATTGAATCCTCCCAGGGAATAATTTGAAAGCATGGGTCAAGATGGTGAAGAATTTCTTTTGAGTGGGGGTTACAAAAGTGCCGATGATTCTTGTGAAATGTTTTCTTCAACTGATGATGGTAAAAAAAAAATTTCAGGAAATGATGTTGATGAATTTCTTAACTATGTTGAGGATGATGATAGTGGGGATAATATTCCTCTTAATGGTGATGAAACTACTTTTACAAAGGATGATGGAATGATGAAGCCGTTGCAAGCAAATATTGCAACTAGGAGTAGGAGTAGACCTTTTCATATCAATCCAAAGCATTCCAGTTATACAAGAGCGAGGACAAAATATCTCACAAAAAGAAGTTTTGTCGTTCATTTGATTTCAAGTGAATGTTATCGAAGGGATTGCTTGAAAAATATGGATTTCAACTTTGTTTTGGAGAAAAGGAAAAGATATATGTCAATGAATAAAAGCGTGCAAATTTCATATTTAGTGGGTTGCATGCAATCTACACTAGTAGGTTATGATTATCATATTGGGAATGTATTGCTTTGTAGAAAGGCGTTCAAAATGTTGCATTCAATTGGTAATTGTCGTTTGTCAAGAATCCAGGATGGATTGGAAAGGGATCCCACATATTATTCAGAAGCAAGTTATAAACGGGAGGTGGGGCCATTTGCAAATACTGCTAAGACATGGATGAAATACTTCTTTTCAAATCATGGAAAGTGTACGCCAAATAAAGACACAATACATATTCCATATAATTTCTCGAGACGAGAAATATTCATGTTATATAGATATTATGCAGAAGATGTTGAAGGAATTGGTAAATTTATTACATATTCTTATTTTACAAGGATATGGAAAACTGAATTCAACAATGTTCGTATTCCTAAGAAGACAAGGATGGGGATTTGCAGCACATGTGCTTCTCTTAAAGCAAAAAGAGATAAATGTCAAGGGGCAGAAAGAGGTATGTGTTCAAAACATTATTTTTTAAAATTTGATACTTATCAACTATGAAAATATATTTATTCATATTTTTTAAAATTTGATACTTATCAACTATGTACAGATTCCGTTGTCAAAGAACTTCAAGACCATCACAATTAGCAAACAAGTGAAAGGAAAAATTTGTATAAACATCGAAAGAAGTGTTATGATCATCCAAATAAATATGTGGGATTGATAATTGATGGTATGGACCAAAAGAAAACACTTCTTCCACATTTTGTCCGCACGCCAAAAAAATTACAGGAGGAAAATTTCATTCAGTTTCACTTGGTTGGTTGTATGGTATTTAATGAGAAGATGTTTCCAAGAGTTTTCTTCACAACTCCAAATATTCACAATGATGCAAATTTGACCATAACTATAATCCATGATGTGGTTACTCATTGGTCTGGGATTCTTCTTGAAGTTTTGTATTTACAATTAGACAACACAAGTCGTGAGAACAAAAATCAAGTTCTTTTTGGGTATCTAAACATGCTCATTGAATTGGGGATTTTTAAAAAGATAAAGGTTGGTTTCCTTTTTGTTGGGAATACTCATGATCATATTGATCAAATATTCAGTCGTTTTTCAATAACATTGAGGAGGAAAGGTGTTGGGAGCCTGCCATCATTAATTGAATGTATTAAGAAATCGTACATTCCAGAGCCTGTTTTTCATGTGTTGGAAGAAACTATTGACATGCGAAGGTTTATTTTTGGATCGCATGGTGAGGAGAAATGCATTGAACAACTTAATGACATTAGCTTCCAGCATCAATTTCGTATCAAAAAAATTGATGGGATAGCACTTATATGGGGCAAGAAGGATTCAACTGTTGAAGAATGGGGACCTTCATCAGGTTTAGCATTTTTGATGTTCAGTCCAGAGCGTCAATATTTTCATCAAATATATTGTTATTACAGTCAGTTTCTGAACTCCATAATGCACGAAGGCAGAAGAGAGACATAAATTATTCTGAATGTCTAGAGGAAATTAAAAGATGTATTAGAGATACATATGAGTACTTCGATGTTGCTGATTCAGTTTGGTGGGAGTATTTTTTCAGTAATCAAAGTGATATGATTTCAAGATCAATAAATGAGGATACACTTTTGAAGACTCCTTTTTTTTTGCCACAAAATATGTCAAATGAACATGAACATCAGGAAACACACAATGTTGAACAACAACAGCCTCAAGCTATTATTAATTCCCCACAGGTAGAGGAAAGAGAAATCTATATTGGTTCTAAAAGATCACGTGCACAACGTGAAGCCATGGAAGACCTTTACAGGGGTTCTGTGCAGGATCTTAAGGAGGGTTGCATGATAGCAGTGTTAGCAGATGAAGATCCACTTGACTATCCATTCTGGATTTCCAAGGTTATAAAGGTCATTAATGAAAATGAAGAGATTACAGTTGTTGATGTACATTGGTATGCCACAAGTACCCACCCTTTCAATGGTGTGTACAAGCCAGAGATGGTAGTGGAAAAAAGAATTGGTAGAAAGAGAAAAATAAAGGGCACAAATATAAATCGTCGCCGCACAGATGTCTTAAAATTGGAGGATGTTGACATACTTGTGTATGACTTCAATTTGACAAAGAGAGGAACTCTTCGGTTGCGGACCATAAATATTTTGAAGAAATTGCTACCAGAACAATTACTGTTGAAATGGGACTCTGCAGAATGTAGACGTAGATCTACAAGAATTTTGAACTCTGAAATGGTGGGCATGCATGTTGACTCAGATGGAGCACTAGTTGATGAAAGAGAAGAATATGGATCATCTTTATCTGCATCGAGCCATTCATCTGAAGATGTAGATTATGATGGTGTGCCAGAACCTATGGCTGATTTTGAATAACTATCTAAGACACTTTTATGTAATTGATGTTTGCATGGTAACTTAAAATAAAAATTTTGACTTCCATCTCATTTTTCATGAAGTTATGAGACATTTCTATGTTTGTTGGATTATATGTTTTAATTATGAAGAATTCATCTCTTTAGAATATCGACAATGCAACAATGAATTACAAAAATAATTTATGTTATATTCAATGTACCAATTTTGATATTTTAATTATAAGTAAAATAGAAAATAGAATCTAATGCTGAATTTTTAGATTATGCAGTGATATTACCATGATATTATGTATTGTTACCATTTGGTATAAGATACTTTTAAAGTTTTTAATAATTATATGTGTTATTGAAAGGGAACACTTTGTTTTGATGCTTGATTTTTAGGTTTTGGTTGAAATTAGATTTAAATTTGTCATATGTTAAGATTTGAAAAAAGATAAGTTTTTATCCTTTAAAATTAAAATTACTCGTACTTGTTTCTGTTCAATGATAATTTTTTCATTTACTTGTTCATTTTTTAAAATTGTTTAAGTCTTATAATTTCTCCATAATTTCATTGTTCAAGTATGTTGAAAACTTAAGATTGAAAAACTTTAGATTTACAACTTGTCATTAAGGTTTTTATGCGCTACCAAATTTTATCTTTAATGTTATGGTTGATAATAATTACAATTTTGGGGTTGTTTAGAGTCAAGATATTTTATGTTTAACAACATGGATGAAAATTGATCGAAATGATAAGCCCTTTAGACATGTATTTGTTTATCTTTAACATTATCTATCAAAAATGTTAGAAATTTACGATTTTTAAAAATGCCCTAATATGTTGTCTTTAATTCCATTGTTACAAATGTCAAAATTATGACAATTTTTTTTTTGTTATTCTAGCATCAACTGGTTTTGTTTTGAGGGTGTTTCTTCAATCCTTTTTTCAACAAACAATTTTGTTTTTAGCATAATTTTATAAAATGTTGAAATTTGACCTTAAAAAAAAACTAAGTGCATTCTGGAAGACACACTTTTTGTTTTTGGGGTGTTTTTTCATGTTTTTTAAGACTTTTTGGGCTAGAGTTCCCGTTTTGAGGTCAGGTTACCTATTTCATCGGTAACAGTGTTTCTAGTATAAGAAACTGAATGGGAATCAACTGCAACGTTATCCTCTTTCTTCTGATGAGAGTCATTCACAATCTTCTGAACATAAACATGTTCAGAATGGTGACTCTTTTGCTGAAGTTCATCTTGCTGGAGCTGATATTCCAACTGCAAAAACTCAATCTTCTCATGTGCATCTTGCAAACAACTTTGAATATTAAGAAGATCATTCTTTCTCATTTTTACCATATCATCAACATTGGAATGAATGAGGTAATTCAACAACTCTAATGCATCATTGATTTTAGCCATTTTCAACAACTTAGGCTGAAAAAATGAAAGGGTGTCGACTTCAACCGAAAATGCACCCGTTTACAATGTGATTCAATTTTTTTTCAACAAATACAAATGACTCCAAGGAACTTCCAACCATGGAAATCTCGAAGTACAAAATGTGCTCCTCAAATTATGTAGGGCATCAAGGTAGAGACTTGATTGTCTAACCGGCAAGCAACAATGACTTACATCAACAATTCTCAATTACTAATTGCAACTATGAATGAAGAAGCAATATCCACTCACAATACAATGTCAGCTCAATACAATATCTCTACAACATAATTGTATAAATGTGCAACAAAAACACTTGTGCAAGAAGCCTTTAAGGCAACTGATTTTTTTTCTTCAAAGAGCTATTTTCCACCAATAACAACTCGTCTTCACATGTAAATTTCTTCAGAAAATCACCCGTCTATATATGCCACAAATTATAAAATGTAAACTGCACTTTTCTCTATGCATTCAATCCATCTGCTCACATGCCATTTCCTCTTTCTCTGTTGTTCGTTTTCTCTCTTCCTCTCTCTATGATGTTTACTTCCTTTCTTCCTCTCTCTCTGCTATTTTTTTTTTTCTTTTAAATAATTAAATTTAAAAGAAACTTGAAATTTAAAAATTAGAAAACTGTGGGAAGGTAAATTAGAAAAAGGTATATTTTGGAGGGAAAAAATGGAATTAATTAAAATGGGGATTAATTAAAAGGGATTAATTAAAAAAGGTTAATTAAAATGGGGATTAATAATTATAAAGGGGGGGGGGGGGGGGAGGGGTTTAATGGGAAAAATAATCGTTTTTTTTTTTTTTTTTAAGTGCGTAAGGGGGAGGGAGGGGTTTTGGGGAGGGCCCGAGGTATTGAGAGGGTAAGGAGAGGGGGGAGCGTAGCTTAGGCGGCGGGTAGCGTGGTTTAGGGAGGGCGTGGGAAGGCGAGGTAAGGAGGTAGATGAGTGGGGAGTTCGGCTGTGAGAGCCGAGAGGGGAGGGAGTAGGGTGAGGTCGAGCATATGGAGACTGCACGACGGAGTGGGGAGCCATGGGTAGAGGGAGGAGTGCGAGCGATGAGTGTGAGCATTGTAAGGGGTGAGGGAGCTCGGTGCGAGGGGGTGGAGGGTTGGGAAGGGTCGCTGGTGTAGTGGAGTGAGCTGGGTGCGTTAGTGCAGAGGTGGGGATGGGAAAGCGAGGTGGTTGGGGTTTATTTTTTATTATTTTATATACAGTAAAAACACAGCAGCGTAGGGAAAGGAGGGGGACCGAGAGGCAGGTTTGAGGGAGGGCCGAGGGCTTGAATCAAAATTTATTTATTTATTTATTTTTAATGTTAAAACAATAGAGATGTGAGGATTTTAACAGGCCAATGGGCAGGATTTTTCAAGAAATGTGTAAATTTCTGAAATGGAGAATGAATTTAGAAAACTGAGAAATCTGAAAAAATTTTTCAAATTAAAAAACTAGGAGAAACACTGCTGAAAAGAAATACACTTTAAAATTAAGTATTTTTCAATGACTTTTAATACAGAAATTTAAAGAAAATTGCCAGGAAAAAATCGAATTTAGAAGACCCGGATAATGAATTTTCTCTTCTTCAAGAAGCCAATGCTGATTTACGAATGCTTCTTCTTCTCAAATACAATTTCTGAATATAGAAATCTTTGTTGATGAGATGAGCGAAAAAATTTATTTGCATAATTCTACAGATCTTTATAAATTACTGTAATTTTGATAAGTATGTATAGATATATACAAATGGCTCACTCAAGGTTGAGCTGGTTATGAACGTATCGTCTCTGATACCATGTTAAACACACACATGGTGTGAGAGAAAGATAAACACACACACGCAACAAGAAACTCAACACAATGAAGGATAAGCGTGTAGCTCTCTTATTTTTCCATTATACATGATGTACATTTATAGTACAATGGTGTGACTCTTGGTTTCACATTCCAAGGTCACTTGGACTCCATTGTGAATTTTCGCATTCCACACCTACCCATAGAGGATTAGGTGTTACAACACTACTGAAGGATTTATTCAGTTGACGAAAAACTGATCTATTTTGTTTAGTGAATGTCTCTTTTTTAACTGTATTTCTGTGTATTTTTAAGTGAGAATCCCTCAATAATTTGTTTCAACCAGTTTAATTTTTTTACTACAACCCATTTAATTTTTTTTCCACAACCCAAATTATTTAGACCATTTTATAAGGGAGACCATGTGGACAACCATTGTGCCAACTCACTGGTAAACCGTTGCGGAAACTCGCTTAAACAAATACTCGCTTAAAAATTGTGAAGAAAGAGAAATGGGAGTCAATAATTTCCCTTCCGATGCAAAAACCTAAAGAAAAGCTCATCTTCTCTAGGTCGGATTTAGATTGGTCTCTTGTACAAGGAAAACACATGGACTCCTTAGATGAGATTGCAAAAATCCATTCAACTAGAATTGGAGACTTTATTAAAGGAGAGGAAGTGAACCCAAATTCTCCATGTTCTTTCACCCAGGTACAAAACAAACAGCCAGGCTCGAGGCCTACTGCTTCTTTGTTATATGAAGTGTAAGTTTGTTTAATAAATCTGATGTATACATGTTGGTATTAATAGTGCTCCATGAGTTTTAATGAAATCATATGCATTGAGTTTTCAAAAAAAATTATGCATCTATTCTTGTTCACATGGCCCTAATGACAAAAGAGGACAAGATGAAGTGAAGCGAAAATAATCATTTGTGAAAAAGAGGGGATGCCAATGCTATTTCATTGTAAAAATTATGGTTCAAATCCCTGAGGTTGCGATAATAACATATAACATGTATGAGCATGTAGATAGCCAAGGATCACCTTATCATGGCCAAAATGACACCTCAGGTCTTGCTAGGGTGCTGCATCAAAAAAAGTTATCAAGGGACATGGTTTCCTATGTAGAGAGTTGTTTCTTCTTGGATGTGTGAGTTGACTCTATTTGCAAAATGCATGTTAAAAAATATATTGACATGGATGCTGCATCTTGAGATAGGGATTTATTTTTGTGTAGGAAATATGTTGTTAACATATATAATTGTCTAATGAAAGGGAATTATCAGTTGCATAAGAAGGATGAAATGATTGTGAACCTTTGGTATAGGAAAGATCCAAATGATTTTTTTATTATCAAAAGCCCAGTGGTGGAGATGTCCCTTTTATAGTTGGAATTCATATGAAGTGGATGTTGGAGACCATGGTGAAGCTACGAAAGTTGATGATCTATGTATTTTGAATGTGATAGTATCAATTGTACACACTCATCATGTTTGATCACCAACAAAGTGGGGTGCCAGTTTCATGGGTGGTGGCATCACATAATACATCACAGGACATTTCACTATGGTTGGAGCAACTCATGCATAGGTGTCACCAAGTTGATCATAGTTGGAAAATTAATTATTTCATGGTTGATGATGCATTGGCTGAAATTGGTGCTTTAAGGTAACTTAAATATTCTTATTTTATAGTACAACTTTTATTTATTACAAAAATAACATGCTTGAAATAAATTGAATGTGGAAGGAGAATCACAAGGTGCAATGTTATCTTGTGTGTTTGGCACGTACATCGAGCATGGATAAAAAATATTGATCGACTGGCCAGTAATCGAGAAATAGCAAAAGAAATGTTTAGTGATCTGGGTTTAATTATGAATTATTGTTCCAACGTTGAAGTGAGCGATGCAATTAATGCTTTCTTCAACAAATTTGCTAACGAGGAAAAGTTCATAGACTATTTCCACAAGAATTGGGTTGCTAGTGACAAGATTTGTAAGTTGAAAACATCTTAAGTTACATTTCTCTTTTTGGTTTGAAATATAGATGAAATATCTTCATTAACCCAAATTTTATGCAATTAGGGATGTGGGTCAAAGGTTTTCAGGATTTTCCCCATGAAAATCAGGAGATAAACAATGTTGTGGAATCATATCACTGTTACATAAAGACACACTTTCTATTTGAGAGAATAAATAAATGTTCTCGTAGGATGGATTGATTGACATATGTTCTTATAAAAAATGTTGAACCCTGTTATCGGTTTAAGGAAATTCTAAAAAAGGAATAATTTTCAAATAACTACAAGAAAGAGAAATAGTTGGAATCATCAATGGAAAAATAAAAAATAATTCAAGACCCTAAAGCATATGCAAGCATACCATAAAGGTGGGTTGGTTGTGTTCTGGTTCAATGGCTTGAAATCAATTACAAAATCGTCAAAGCACAACTGACACATACAATGACCCTCCTGAGATAAATATAGAAGCAATATATGATCTTCCTGAAGATGAAAACACAACTGCCATGGATAGTCACAATGTTGATGTAAATTTTGAACAAATTGAGATGGCCAAGGAGGAATTATTTGGCTACTTAGACCTGGTTCAAAATAGTCCTCCTGCTACTTTGACCAAGATTGAAAAATTGACTGCTTTAGTTAAAAAATTGTTGGATGACGCCAACAATATTCATATTGTGAATCATGAATTCACGTGTGGATTGGGTTCTTTTGAGTTGTATTCGAAGAGGAAGAAGAGTTTCCTAAGCCCCAAAAAGAGAAGAAAAGCAAGGCAAAAAAATGCAAGATTGGAAATTGACTTGAATATCCTGGCAGATGAAGATGAATTGTTTCAGTTTGAACAACTCAACAAGCGAGGTTGCCCTCGCACCAACAATGAATGATTTTCCAGGTTTCTTGTGCATGATTTTTTTCTCAATTTGATTTTAATATTTATTCCTGTATTAGCTGTATTAATTTTTTGTTGACTATGTCCATGTATGTTTGTTATCTGGTGAGGATATGGTTGGAGTTTTCTCTAATTTGATGGAATTGTCATTTAAGTTGATTAAATAACTCCATGCATTTACACTCAGTCTTTCAATACATTGATTGTTTTGTAAGTCATGGAAGATAGTTTTCAAGTGGTTTTGCATACTTGCATAGTTGCATATATTGGTGTCCAAACAATAATCTAATATAGAAATTCGAATAAAAATAATGGAAATGTAATAAAATTATTAGAGGAACTACAATGAAATTGTAACTAAACATGTCAAACATAATTTTACCAGTTTTTTTTATAAATAACAAAAGAAACTAGAGAGTAATATATATTACAACATCAAATATAATGCGTTTGTTTTCTATGAGTTGCTACAATGGTAAGCCAGTGTGTCAGCAATGGTGAGCCAATGTTGCAACAACAATGAGACAGTGTTGTAGCAACGATGAGCTAATGTTGCAGCAATGGTGATCCAATGTTGCAATAATGGTGAGACAGTGTTGTGGCAAAGGTGCGCCAATGTTGCAGCAACAGTGAGCCAGTGTTGCAACAACGGTGAGCCAGTGTTGCAGCAACGATGGGCTAGTGTTGCAACAACTGTGAGCAAGTGTTGCAGCAACTGTGAGATAGTGTGTTAGCAACTATGAGCCAGTGTGTCAGCAACTGTGAGCCAGTGTGTTAGCAACAGTGAGCCAGTGTGTCAGCAATGATGGCCCAATCTGTGAACTTGAATTTGTGGATGAAGGGGTACATTCATGAAGATTTTTGATACAATGATCACTATGTCATAGTTCATCAAGATGAAGATACCCTCCTTTCTCCATAATTACATTCAAACAATCAGATTATTCTTTTTTTGTCAGCGTATATTTCTTATTATATACCGTTGTTGGAAGCCAGATCATTGGATACTGAAATCTAAGACCTATCTAGTGATTCCCACACTATCCCATACAAATAATATACCGAGCAACCCTTGTTAAGGTTGTCTTTAAGTTGAGGTAGTTAAATGGATCTTTATTTCTGGGTTGTTTTCCCATGCTATCCTGCCTTGATTTACATCATGCCTGTGCCTTAGTTTCCAATAATTGAATATGTCGTGCACAATATGAAATGGTCATCTACCTGTTCTTAGAGATAGCCTCTACTACTTTTGGAGAGTTGATGGATTTTTTATGTTCTTCTATCACCGCCACAGGTTTGGGATGTTCTCCTCTAACCCATTGAAGGCTCTCAAAATTATGAAAATAAATGATGATATCATCCAACCAACTAGTATGATTTCTCAAATATGATACAAAGGCTCTCAATTGGACATCCCCTATAACATGGTTGGGATTCCATTCTCTATTATAAGGTACCAAAAAATTATTTTGGTACAATTCGTAGAGAAAGTCTCTATCTTGATCACAAATTTTCATATATGCCTCCAAGAAACCATCATTGCTTTCAATCTTGAGAGGGATATTTTGGATGATAGAATTATTTTTTAATTTCAGGAATTTTTCAGTCAAGGATGCGTTGTAATCGATTGAAGGAGCCCTGCAACTGAGCACACCATCCATTAGCTGTCTGAGTTCTTTCTTATCCTTCTCCAACTTGGTCACCCTCCTTTCCAGCTCACCCAATATTTTTTTATGTCTTCGTAAACCTTTGTTTTTATATTCTTCGCATACCTTGCCAAGGTCATGAAGTGATTTTTTGTGCACACTGTAAGGTATTAGTTGTCCCGGATATGCGTATTTAGATAACAATAATTTAACCTTTCGTTCCTCATCATATTTTTTCTCACCAATGTATTTGGTCAGTTTGATCTCTGGTTCCTCATCCTTTATTAGTTTCACATCTAGTTGTTGTTCCTCTGTGTCTATACGCATTTTTTTCTTTAGTTTGATATGTAATTCCTATTCCTTTTTATGGACAACTGTGAATTTGGTATGGTCCTCTATTTGCACAACAATGTCATCAATCTGTTTTTTCCCAAGGGGTATATCTTGTAGGACCCTTGGAGAAGGAATACCTATGTCATCAATGGGTATAGGCTCTGCAACTTCAATGTCATCAGTCTGTCTTTTTCCAAGGGGTATATCTTGTTGGACCCCTGGAGAAGGAATACCTATGCAATCAATGGGTATGGACTCTGCAACTTCAATGTCATCAGTCTATTTTTTTCCAAGGGGTATATCTTGTTGGAACCCTAGATAAGGAATACCTATGTCATCAATGGGTATGCACTTTGCAATTTTGGCCAATCAATCTAATATATCAAACGTTTCTTTTTGTCTGAGCTCATCTGTTAGGGTTTTAAATTAGATGTGTATTTTTCTATTTTTCATCTAGAGAATCTTATTCTCCCATAAAAATGAAATATACATAGGAAGATGTTTATAGTTAATAAATTTTGCTATGTACTTCTTTGTCAATTCTGGTGGTTTAGTTGGTTGGTCCTCCTGATCATCTCCATACAATTCTATTCATGCACTTGGTTGGTCCTCCTGATCATTCCCATAAAATTCTGGTCATGAAGTTGGTTGGTCCTCCTGATCATCCCCATACAATTCTAGTTGTGCAGTTGATTGGTCCTCCTAATCATCCCCATACAATTCAGGTTGTCCAGTTGGTTGGCCCCACACTTTTTCCCCATACAATTGCTAGTACTCCTCTTCATTCACATACAACATTTGAATTGAGACAAGGCCATCTAATCCATACCATTCGGCTAGTCCCACTATGTATTCATAGTCAGAATTAGGAGAGGGAAGCTTATCAACTTGTTCTTCTATATTAGCAACCTAGCCTAATCCTTCTATTAGCCAGCTATAAAATTTGTTATATCAAATTCTGGCTAAATCATTTTTGGAGCCTTCAAGAAACAAGTTTTATTGCAAAAATTTTTATCTCTTCAAAACTCTTGAAGGCCTCATGCCTCTGTCCAAATCTTCACTGCTGTTCCTTTTTTATACTCAGAAATTCTGTTGATTTCATGAGAAAAGACTGTTGCAAAATCATCATTTTTGCCCTTCCTCCACTCAAAACTAACCTTCATTTACTCTCCTTTTTCTCCATAAAATTTCCCTATTTTCATGTTTCCCCTTCTTCCATTCATGAAAATCATTTTTACAAAGTTTAAAACTCGTTTTTGAACTATACCGAAACCCCCAAAATCCATCTAAACATCTTGAAAATGTCCTAAAAAACAAGTATTTTGACTATGGGTTTAAGCCCCTTTGGGATAAATCCAAACCACTTCCCCTCCATACGCCTTGGTGCTGGAACCAAGCGCTAACCCCTCATAGTGCTTATCGCATCGCAAAAAATCCAAGTGCGCAAGTCTTTTTGCCATTACAAAAACTCTGATGCAATTAAGCCCCATGTTTATAAACCCAGATCATATTATTTTTCCATATAACCCGTGGGCCCGCATTCGGCACTTAAAACATTGTAATAATCCATTCTCGATCACCTTTTTTTTGTAAAGTCATAAAACCCACTTACCTAAAGTTTTGGTCTAATCATGCCGGAGTTATGCTTTTTAATGAAAAATGGGTTGATTGAAAGACCTGCATAGTTTCTCCGATGTGATTGAGCCCCTTTACATAAACTCGCCCCCTCCACTTTTTCATTCCATATAGCCTATGCCTGGGACCAAGAGTTTAAGTCCCGAGGCGCCCATCGCATCAGAGTTTTCCTTTGGGTGCATTTTAATGTTTTTTCCCCACCTCCGATTGCAACGGCCCGACCGTGCAATCGCATCGGCCTTCCCCGATCGCCGATTCCCGATTCACTCCCCACCGTTGATCTGGTCCTCAGATCAACGGTCCACATTTGATCGCATCAGATTTTTTCATCGGGTGAGTTTTTAGCATTTTTTTTTCCCCGCCGATTGCAATCCTCAGATTAGATCTGGACTATCCAGGTGTCCAGATCGGACAATCCCAGATCTTTCCTCATGGTTTCATCACCCTCTGCCTTTCACCAAGAATATTTTAATGCATAATCCCCACCGTTGATCTCTACGCGATCAACGGTTCTCACCTATTTCTCCCTCTGCTCTTCTTTTAACTTCCACGAACAGATCTACACCGTTGGTTGATGCCATCCAATGGCCATGCTCCTTCCCACACCCTCTAAAGCAGTAAAACCCAATAACGCAGGATTTTTTAATTAGTTTTGTATTTTGCAGGTGTTAAATGGTTTATCCATTATATTGAAGAAAAAGTAGAAGGCTGCGAATGACGATTCTCACGCCTTCGATTCATTAAAGGGGAGCCATCCATGGGTTCAATTTCCACATCTCGTCAATGCTTCATGGGCATTGATGCCTCACGAGCCCAGTGCGGCCCTGCACATCAACAAGACACGGAGTTAAAATGAATAAAAAGAGTATCAGTGTCGAAGACAGAACATGAAAAGATAGAAGATTGAAGACAGATTTGTGGGGATTACGGCTAAGATTGATTATAAAAATCCTAATCCTCGAAATTAAGACACAGATAAAATAAAATCATAAGTGTTTTATCAGACAGAAAGGCCTCCACCGCCACATCAGAGGCAAATTGATTCCTCCCAGCTACCAAAAAGCCACCTGTGCCTCAAAGCATTCAAACAGAGGCCGAAGTTATTGATCAAGATCAGATATTTTCCTCAAACGCAGCTGAACAATTAATTCTGCCAAAATAGTTTTAATGAAAAAATATCAGAGAGTTATTACATCCTCAAACAGAGCCTTAAAAGTGAACAAAAGCTCCCACCGAGCTTAATCTTAAATGTAAAACAATTAATACAGACAGAAACATCTGTAAACTTCTTCGTCTAGCCCCTCAAAGGCCGAGAAGCCATTAAGTTTGTATTAATTGACCCAGGAGATCCTTTATCAGGTCCCACCTCCTCATTCTTCTATAAATACTTCTGTAGAAGATGAGAAGTGGTTGGTTGCAGAACTTTGAAATATACTTGAGCTTGAAAAATCTTATTGTAAATAGTGTTCACTAGCTCTTGAAGCTATGCTTATGGTTTGATAAGTTAGTCTGGGAAGTGTAGATGATTGCTAACCTGAAACATTGGACTTAAAGCTGTAACTGGTTTGGAGAATCAATACAAGTTGATTTATGGGATCCTGGTCTATGTCAACAGTGATGTTATTTCTTATTGTAAATGTTATTTCATTTCTGTTTCCACTTTGTTCTTCTTCTCTTATAAAGAACAGCATGCATAGAGTTAGGATTTACTGTATATCAGTACCCTTCTCTGACTGAAAATCTTTATCTATATGTTTTCCTCCAAATTATGTTATTTAAGAATGATTTAATTCAATTTAAGTAGTAGGAATGTTGGCGTTCCGTCATCCTCCTGTCTTAGCTAATTGTTATTCTTGAAAGTTATTTTCATTTCATGTTAAGTAGAGATGAACTAAGGATGATATGGTGTGCCCTGGTCCTATTTTTATCCCAAAAGACTGTCTGAAAGTTTCCCTTGGAATGTGTTAAAAGCTGGCTAGTTTCAAAGTACTTACCAGATCTTAGACCATTCTTTGTTATCTTTGTGTTTGTCTTGAAAGTTACCAAGTAAAGCAGAGCTAGGAGAGGATTTGTGGTGAGCCCGGCCCGCTAGTTTCTTCTCCAAAAGTTGCCTTCAAGTTTCCCTTAGTTTTCAAAATGTTTTCTATTGAAAGTGTATCAAAGGCTGGCTAGTTTCAAAGTACTTACCAGATCTTGGGCTTCTCTTTGTTCTTCATTTGTTTAAATTCCCCTTCTTGTTGTATCATTTCATTCCATAAATCAAACTTTAAAGAGATCCTTAGACATAGATGACTTGCCCCATGGACCACTCTTGCCCCTTATTGTTTCAATTAAACCCTATTATGACTCCATAGCCCAATGGACTAAAACCTACAATTATATATCTTTTTGGCCAAAGCTTACTCTGATTTCTTGTAACTTCTCACCTTTGAAACTCTTTCCATTTGGGAATTTCCCTCAAACAATAATCATGCTCAACCATCCAAAAACAAAACAAAACCCTCGGCCTTCATAACTAGCCTAATATCATTACCCAAACTTCAAAGACAAATCCAATCTTTGCACTTATTGGAGAGATCCCTCTCCGGATTCAGGAGGGCTAGATCCTAGAATCCCAAAGTGGTTGAAACGGTGTTTCTCCCTGCGGTCAGACTTTTGCCAATCTTACTGATTACGGGGAGCTAACATTTCTGGCGACTCCACTGGGGATCAAACCCAGAATCTCTGGTTCCCCTTAAAATTTCATACAAACATCGTGAGTTAAAAGAAACCTTCTCAAGCACTACCAAACACATGGTAATCATGGTAGAACTTGTTTGAATCAGTGACAAACTAGGAAAACCCTAAGATTCTCATAAGGCTTTATCTAACCTTGAAAAATCAGCTAGCTTAGCCATAAGAGTAGATTGTCTTTGTCTCACGACCGTAGCTAAGTTGTGAAACAGATCTGGGACACTCTTAGAAACCACACAACTGAAAAATAACTCAGAAAACCCAAAAATATTTCAGATTGGAATTCAATAAACATGGTGGTGGACCATAAAACCTCTTACCTCCAAAAGAGCTAAAAGCTTCCACTTGGCGACTCCACAATTCTCAACAGACCTTGAGACTCCACTGGGAAGAACCCTTATCATTAAATATCATTCAAACTCATTTCGAGGACTGTAGGATTAAAATTTGTGTAAAAATATTAGTTGACCTTTTAAAGGCTGTCATACCTGGTTGAACTTTTCTTGTTTATTTGGGTCTGAAAAAAAAAAGCATAGTGGCTTCTAGAAAGATTCATACTAGAGCCTATCCTGACCTGAACCCACCAGAGATAGTTGATAACCCAAAAAGTATCCTTAGGGAGTCTCCTAGGATTAAATTATCAGCTGTTATCAGATCGCCCTTGAGAGCTAATTTGGTTCCCGAAAATATTTCAGCTCTACAACAATCACAAGTTGACTTAGTAAATCCCTTTAGAACTAGGTCATTTGATGATATAATTCAGTTAGATTCAGAGTCTTCACTTTCATCGCCGGAAACAAGTGAACATCCCGGTAGTAGAGAAACAACACCTCCTGATTTGCATTTTCTTCACAAGTTAGGTGTTTCTCATCCAAGGTCATCTCAACAATCTACTGCTGTTCCATCCTCATCTGTTCATCCTACATCCACTGTCCAAGCCACTCCACTCCAACCCACTTTCCCTTTTGTTAATCCATCTCTTGTGAATCCACCTCCACCACATATCATGGCATCATGGTATGCTCCCGTAGTCCTTCCTGTTCCATTAGTCAATCTTCCACAGGACTATCAGTCCAAAATTCCATTATACGATGCCAACAATACTACAACTGCATCACAACATGTGGATAAGATGAATGACTACTTTGACATAAATGAAATTGATGATGATTCTGTCAAAATTAGACTATTTGCTCAAAGTCTGGGGGGAGAAGTAAGAAAATGGTTTAAAGGCTTAACCCCCCATAGTATCAATGGTCTCCAAACCTTCCATCAAACATTCTTAAACAAATGGGAAGTGAAGAAAAATTCTCTCCAAGTCCTTTCTGATTACAAGAACCTCCATAGAAACACTGGGGAAAGTGTGCAAGCTTACTACACCAGATTTAACAGTGTGTAAAATGCACTTTCCCCAGATCTAAAGCATCCACAAGGCTTAGCATTAAACAATTTTCCTGAGGGGTTTGACCCTGAGATGGCCTATCAAGCTAAGAGAAAGAGATCCTGCAACTCTTGAAGATATGAAAAAAGGAGCTCTTGCCATGGAAGTTAACTTGATGGAGAAAAGAGCAAGAATGAAAAATGAGCAGAGGGTATCCTTCAGGGAAGAAAACACACCTTCTACTTCCAACTCAAAGATGGAGAGAATGATGGAGGAGATGATGAAAGAGATGAGAATAATTAAGAGAGCACAAGCAAGCCAAAACCAAAATTCTCCTCAAAACAGAAACCAAAACCAGAATCATAATTTTAGAAGGAATCAACCTCAAAATAGACCAAGGGAAGATGATCAGCAGATCACTCCTCCTTTCCATCAAAATTATGTAAGTGAGGTTGAGGAAATAGATGAACAAGCAGAGGATGATGATACAAATATACTGGGGGTAGATAATGATGACTTTGAGATTCATAATGATAGAAAGCAAGGTCTTTACACACCTTATGATGAAAAAAGAGATGATGATGAAAACTATTATCAAGACATGGAAAATGTCATCATAGATTCTTAAAGAGAGTATGACCTTAGAAGTAAGACCAATCAGCAAACTCCCAACACCAAAACCTCTGAAAAAACTACACAAAACAGCACTGTTAGTAAACCAAAAATTGTGAAAACAAAAGACAAGAAAGTAGCTGGAAATTCTGATAAAGGTAAAGAGAAAGACACTCAAAACAATGATAAACAGAGTACAGACCTCAGAAGTACTAACACTTCAGATAGTACTCCTGTTAAAACAATTTTATAAAATGTAAATAGAACAAATCAACAAACAAAATTTGCTGATAAAATGACAGTTAACAACGCTGAGACAAGCACTTTAAAGAGCCAATTTTTTTTGAGTTTAGAGTAGGAAATTTCCAAAATTAAAATCTCTGTTCCCTTAACTGAGTTAGCTGCCTAGAATGTATATAGGACCCAAATTTTTAAGGCTTTAAATATAGAGGAAAATGAGGATACATTCAATCTTAATGATGACCAGCCAGAGCTCATTTTCGGTCCAAAGATTGAAGGTAGATATCAAGAGGGACATGTTCCTCCCTTTTATGTGAGTTTAAACGTTCATGACAAGATTTTTCACAATGCTATGCATGATTCTAGGGATTCTCATAATTTAATGCCAAAAGATGTGATGGAGAGCCTGGGTCTAGAAATCACCAGACCTTATAAATATTTTTACTCCTTTGAATCAAGCAGAGTAAAATGTTTAGGATTAATCAAAGACCTCTGCGTTAACTTAGCACAGATTCCAGCCAAATGCCTAATCATGGATATTGTTGTGGTTGATGTCCCCCCCAAGTATGGAATGTTATTATCAAGATCTTGGGGGGCTAAGTTACAAGGGACTATGTAGATGGACATGACCTATGCAACCATCCTTGTTTTCAATCAGACAAGAAGACTTTACAGGGAGTCCCATATACAATACACAATTACTAGTCAAGACAGACCGCAAAACTCTCCCCTTTATTCTGTAAACATAGGCCTTGATTCATTTATCCTTTTTAATGATGAAATATTGGATGAACAAGTAACTTTAACAGAGTTAATGGCTGATAGAGAGGAGGAGGTAAACACCACAGAAATGTCTAAACAATTTGTTGAACCCGTGAAATTTATCGAAGCAAACAAAGGTCTTGAGCTACGAATCATGCGTCCATCGTTGTTTAACCTTAGCAGTCAAGAGCTTGTTCCTCAACATATTGGAAAACTTGAGGAATTAAAACAAGCCCAGCCAAGTGCCGATCTTCAAGAAACATCCGAAAGCACTTCAGTCAAAGAGGACAACCACCAAACAGATGAAACCGAAAATAGTCCTCTATGGAGTATGTATTTTGACAGGTCATGCACTAGAACTAACGCTGGTGCAGGTGTTTGGATTTGCAACACTGAAAACAACCACGCAGAGACCATTTCCTGTAAATTAAATTTTCAGTGTTCTAATAACATAGCGGAATACGAATCCCTGCTTTTAGGCTTACATTTTTTGAAAAAGTTAGGAGCCAAGAGAATTAAAGCTCATGGGGATTATGAATTAATTATTAGGCAAGTCAATGGGGAGTATAATGCAAATCATCCCAGACTTAGGGCCTATCGAAACGATGTCATGGACCTTTTAGAAACTTTTGAAGAGTCCCAGTTGATTTTTGTACCAAGAAAAAGAAATATCGCGGCCCACAGCTTAGCCTATGCAGCTAGAACATGCTTAACGCCATGTGAAACCAAAGACTACACAACTCAGATAAAATTCAGACCAGCCGTTCCTGATAATGAAAAATATTGGCAAGTGTTTGACGGGGACAAACAAATATAAGACTTCATGCAATTCAGAAATGAATTCAAACTACACAGTTCGGGTTCAGATTATGAAATAGACTGCAACAGTGAAGAAAATTTTCTTGGTGAAGAAGAACAGTCTCCCGAACCTGTCAATATTAATCTTCTGACTAGAAAACTTAAAAAAAAAACAGAATTGAATGCAGAGTTATAAATAGAGGAGTTAGAAACCCTGCACTCTAATGATGAAAGTTTGCCAAAGGGTCTGGCACCTTTATAAGAGTTGTTTGATTTTGAAAATGTGGCTAAAGAGCCAAAACTGGAGCCTGTAGAGACTGAAGTGAAAGAGTGCAATATAGGCAGTGAACTTAAACCTAAAATGATCAAATTTTCTAAAACTTTACCAACTCACATTAAACTCAAATACATAGAGTTGTTTAAAGAATTTTCTGATGTTTTTGCGTGGAGTTACGAAGATCTTAAATCCTATGACACTGAAATAATACAACACAAAATCCCTCTCAAGCAAAACCAAAAACCATTCAAACAGAAGCTGCGCAGAATAAACCCTATTTAGTTGCCTTTGGTTGAGAAGGAGATCAAGAAAATGTATGACGTTGGTATTATTGTCCCTATTAGATATTATGAGTGGGTGTCTAATCTGGTGTCGATCAGGAAGAAAATAGGAGAAATTAGGCTTTGTATAGACTTTAGAGACTTAAACAAAGCTTCATTGAAAGACAACTACCCTTTACCTAAGATGGATCATATTTTACAAAGGGTGGTAGGGTCTAGAAGAATTTCTTTGCTTGATGGCTACTCAGGGTACAATCAAATCTTAGTTCACCCTGATGATCAATTAAAGACAGCTTTTACTACGCCATGGGGCACTTTCATGTATGTGAAAATTCCCTTTGGTCTAATGAATGCTGGAGAAACTTTTCAGAGAGCCATGGACATAGTATTCTCGAAAGAACTGGGCTTCTTCATCATTATATACCTTGATGATGTCACTGTGTTTTCAAAAACAAATGAAGAGCACTTAGAACATTTAAGAAAGGTTTTCGAGAAATGCAGAAAGTTTGGGATATCTTTAAACCCTAAGAAGACACTATTTGGGCTCCAAGAAGGTAAACTTCTTGGGCACATTATTTCAGAAGAGGGTATTAAGATAGATCCCAAAAGGATTGAGGAAATATTTCAAATCTCTCATCCTCGAAACATCAAGGAGTTGCAATCTTTCATTGGAAAGATTAACTTTTTGAGAAGGTTCATCCCCAACTTGGCTGAGCTCCTTAGGAATATCACAAACATGTTGAAGAAGGAGAAAGGGGTTAAATGGACCTTGGAAGCAAAGAATTCCTTTGAGCTGGTGAAACAAGCGTTAACCAAAACACCAGTTCTAATAAGTCCTGATTTTTCAAAATATTTTTATATTTTTCCGTTTGCATCAGAACATACCATAGTTGTTGTCCTTTTACAGAAAAATCCACAAGGACAAGAGCAGCCTATTGCATTCTTTAGCAAGGCGTTGAGGGACTCCCCTCTGAAGTATAACATTATGGAGAAGCAAGCTTTTGCCTTGGTTAAAGCTTTGAAAGACTTCAGAGTATACATCCTTCACTCACACATCATTGCCTTTGTCCCAAATTCAGTTGTTAAAGACATTCTAACACAGGACCCAAATGGTAAGAGAGGTAAGTGGATTGCGGTTATTCTTGAATATGATTTAGAGATAAAACCCACTAAACTCATCAAAGGCCAAGGTCTAGCTAGACTAATGGCTGAGTCAAATTTTGAAGTTCTTGATATTAATATGATTGATGCTTTGGATGACCAAGAAGGATTCTCAACTCCCATTGTTGAAGACCATTTTATGAATTCTCCTTGGTATGCTGATATTCTTTATGTTTTTCTTAAATTGAATACACCTCCAGGTTTGACCAAAACAAAGGCAAGGTTCCTAAAGTTAAAAGTTGTAAACTATTGCATTATAGATACATGTCTTTATTGGAAAAAATCAAGTGGTATATTTCTTAAATGTTTGCCTGAGTACGATGCAGAGAAGGTGAAGCACGAGTTCCATGAAGGGGAGTGTGGAGGCCATTTATATTGGAAGACAACAGCCAAAAATCTTAAGGTTTGGTTATTATTGGCCTACTCTCTTTCATGATGTACACAAGATGATCCTTGCCTGCCATAAGTGCCAACTTTTTGAAGGCAAAAGGAAGCTGCTACCTCTGCCTCTACATCCGATCACTGTTGAAGCCCCTTTTCAACAGTGGGGAATTGACTTCATAGGTGAAATCCGTCCATCATCCTCTGCCCAGCATAGATGGATTCTCACTGCCACATACTACTTCACTAAATGGATAGAAGCCATTCTTTGTAAGCTGGCCAATGATTCTGTTATCATAAAATTCATAGAGAATAATATTCTCTCTAGATTTGGCTATCCTACTAAGATCATCACTGATAATGCAGTAAAATTTGGGTCAAAGAAGATGGTGGAGTTCTGTCACAAGTATCAGATAACATTGGGGCATTCCACGGCCTATTACCCTCAAGGTAATGGACTTGAAGAATCCTCAAATAAGAGTTTAGTGAACATGATCAAGAAACTGTTGGAGGACAACAAGAAGTCTTGGCACACAAAGCTTGTGCATACACTTTGGGCTGATAGATTGACATTGAAGAGATATACTGGAATGTCACCCTACCAACTTGTGTATGGAATTGATGCAATATTTCTGACCAGACTTGGTGTACCAGTAATGAAGTTGATTAAAGAGTTGCAAACTGAAGATAATGACATGATCAGAAGGATCAATCAAACGATTCATCTTCAACAAACCAGAGAGGAGGTTTATAACAAAGAATTACAAAAGTAGAACAACATCAAAAAGCTTTTTGACAGAAGAAAAAAGGCCAGCAATTTCAAAATTGGGAACAAAGTTTTAAAGTGGGACTCAAGGAGAGAAGACAAGGGCAAGCATGGCAAATTTGACAACTTATGGCTTGGCCCTTATCTCATTCATTCAGCTGCTGGTAACAATGCATTTTTCTTACAAGAGTTGAATGGAGCTGAACTGTTTGGGGGTCCTATCAATGGCACGATGCTCAAGCATTACTTCTCTTGATCCATGTCATGTTTTGAAGCCTTTTTATCTTTTTTCCATTATAAATATTTCATCCACCATTGCATTCAAAGTTAGAAAAAATCAAAAGACAAAAACAATGAAAGAAAGAAAAGAGGGCGGATTGTAAAAAAAATAAAGGTACAGCCCCATACCAACAAAAAGAGAAACAAATCTGAAAGTGTGCAAGCTTAAATGCCACTTTTGACAGACACACTTCTAGTTAGTCAAACAGCCTAATCTTGACTAATCAGTTTTAAATTTACTGCTGATAGGATTAGTGAATTCGATTTGCCAAACCGTTTAATCTTGGCTTATCAGTAGGTAGATTAGGATAGAAATCAAAGGTCCAAACATGCTCAAAATATGAACCTATGTTTCCAAAGAGAGATGACTCAAATCTGTTTTATTTTTTGAGTCAAAACAGATGTAAAACTGGTTCTAATCAGCTCAAAATCTGAACCAGATTATGAAGAAAACAGCTCACACAGTAGTAAAAACGAAGCGGTAAAAAGGCGAAGGAAGTGCTTTGAAATTTCTGATCTTAAGCCTTCCATTTTGATTTAATTTTCTACAAAATAATATCTATGTGTAGCTTGTTTTTTACGCCATAGATTAGCATCAAGTTAGACTGTTCAATCATGACTTGTATGCTTTTCAATTTTTGTTTCAGAATTTAGTGAATAAAATCTGTTGGACAGTTTAATCCCAACAGATGGTAGATTAGGTAGAGAAACATATGGACTCAACTGTTTAATCTGAGTCCATGAAGAAATAAGGAGTATAATTAGATTAGTTTTATGCTTTCAAAAGAATAAAATATTGTGAAAAGAGTTTGCCAATCCAAGTGCACTCTGATGGAGAAAAAATGTTAGATCAGTAGGATTGGGTAGGTAGAAAGCTTGTTGATGAAAGATCCATTGTTTTCCCTAGCTACTAACCTGATTTCAGAAAAAAAGAAAATCATTCAAGTAAAGAAAGGCAGCCCAATGGATGAGGCATAGATCAGCCTCCTAGAGAATGCAAGTCTGAAGTTCTTGATGCCTTCAAGAAGGCACCATCCCCAAGTGGAGCCACTGTTAGTCAGCTATAAAATTTGTTATATCAAATGCTGGCTAAATCATTTTTGGAGCCTTCAAGAAACACGTTTTATTGAAAAAAATGTTATCTCTTGAAGACTCTTGAAGGCCTCATGCCTCTGTCAAAATATTCACTGCTGTTCCTTTTTTATACTCAGAAACTTTGCTGATTTCATGAGAAAAGACTGCGGCAAAATCATCATTTTTCCCCTTCCTCCACTCAAAACTAACCTTCATTTACTTTCCTTTTTCTCCATAAAATTTCCCTATTTTCATGTTTCCCCTTCTTCCATTCATGAAAATCATTTTTAAAAAGTTTAAAACTCATTTTTGAACTAAACCAAAACCCCCAAAATCCATCTAAACATCTTGAAAATGTCCTAAAAAACAAGTATTTTGACTATGGGTTTAAGCCCCTTTGGGCTAAATCCAAACCACTTCCCCTCCATACGCCTTGGTGCTAGAACCAAGCGATAACCCCTCACAACGCTTATCGCATCGCAAAAAATCCAAGTGCGCAAGTATTTTTTCCATTACAAAAACTCCGATGCAATTAAGCCCCATGTTTATCAACCCCGATCATATTATTTTTCCATATAACCCATGGGCCCGCATTCGGTGCTTAAAACATTGTAATAATCCATTCCCGATCACCTTTTTTTTGTAAAGTCATAAAACCCACTTACCTAAAGTTTTGGTCTAATCGCGTTGGAGTTATGCTTTTTAATGAAAAATGGGTTGATTGAAAGACCTGCATCATTTCTCCGATGCGATTGAA
The DNA here is from genome assembly GCA_034641835.2 of Pinus albicaulis. Classification (NCBI taxonomy): domain Eukaryota; kingdom Viridiplantae; phylum Streptophyta; class Pinopsida; order Pinales; family Pinaceae; genus Pinus; species Pinus albicaulis. The sequence continues at coordinate 290,804,848 of CM076583.1, forward strand.
CCCCTTTACATAAAATTGCCCCCTCTGCTTTTTCATTCCATATAGCCTATGCTCGGGACCAAGAGTTTAAGTCCCGAGGCGCCCATCGCATCGAATTTTTCCTTTGGGTGCATTTTAATGTTTTTCCCCCACCTCCGATTATGATGGCCCAATTGCGCAATCACATCGGCCTTCCCCGATCGCGCAATCGCATCGGCCTTCCCCGATCGCCGATTCCCAATTCACTCCCCACCATTGATCTGGCCCTCAGATCAACGGTCCACATTTGATCGCATCGGATTTTTTCATCGGGTGCGTTTTTAACATTTGTTTTTCCCCGCCGATTGCGATCCTCAGATTATATTTGGACCATCCATGTGTCCAGATCGGACGGTCCCAGATCTTTCCTCGTGGCTTCATCTCCCTCTGCCTTTCACCAAGAAGATTTTAACGAGTAATCCCCACCGTTGATCTCTGCGCGATCAACGGTTCTCACCTATTTCTCCCTCTGCTCTTATTTTAACCCCCGCGAACAGATCTACATCGTTGGTTGATGCCATCCAATAGCCACGCTCCTCCCCACACCCTCTGAAGCAGTAAAACCCAATAACGCAGGATTTTTTAATTAGTTTTGAATTTTGCAGGTGTTTAATTGTTTATCCATTATATTGAAGAAAAAGCCGAAGGCTGGGAATGAAGATTCTCACACCTTCGATTCATTAAAGGGGAGCCATCCATGGGTTCAATTTCCATGTCTTGTCAATGCTTCATGGGCATTGATGCCTCACGAGCCCAGAGCGGCCCTGCACATCAACAAGACACAGAGTTAAAATGAATAAAAAGAGTATCAGTGTCAAAGACAGAACATGGCAAGAAAGAAGATTGAAGACAGATCTATGGGGATTACGGCTAAGATTGATTATCAAAATCCTAATCCTCCAAATTAAGACATAGATAAAAGAAAATCATAAGTGTTTTATCAGACAGAAAGGCCTCCACCACCACATCAGAGGAAAATTGATTCCTCCCAGCTACCACAAAGCCACCTGTGCCTCAAAGCATTCAAACAGAGACCGAAGTTATTGATCAAGATCAAATATTTGCCTCAAATGCAGCCGAACAATTAATTCTGCCAAAATAGTTTTAATGACAAAATATCAGCAGAGTTATTACATCCTGAAACAGAGCCTTAAAAGTAAACAAAAGCTCCCACCGAGCTTAATCTTAAATGTAAAATAATTAATGCAGACAGAAACATCTGTAAACTTCTTCGTCGAGCCCGTTAAAGGCCGAGAAGCCATTAAGTCTGTATTAATTGACCCAGCAGATCTTTTATCAGGTCTCACCTCCTCATTCTTCTATAAATACTTCTGTAGAAGATGAGAAGTGGTTGGTTGCAAAACTTTGAAATATAATTGAGTTTGAAACTTCTGATTGTAAATAGTGTTCACTGGCTCTTGAAGCTCTGCTTGTGGTTTGATAAGTTAGTCTGGGAAGTGTAGATGATTGCTAACCTGAAACATTGGACATAAAGCTGTAACTGGTTTGGAGCATCAATACAAGCTAATTTATGGTATCCTGGTCTATGTCAACGGTGACATTATTTCTTATTGTAAATGTTATTTCATTTCTGTTTCCACTTTTTTCATCTTCTCTTATAAAGAACAGCATGCATAGAGTTAGGATTTACTGTATATCAATACCCTTCTCTGACTGAAAATTTTTATCTATATGTTTTCCTCCAAATTGTGTTATTTAAGAATGATTTAATTCAGTTTAAGAAGTAGGAATGATGGCGTTCCCTCATCCTCCTGTCTTAGCTAATTGTTATTCTTGAAAGTTATTTTCATTTCATGTTAAGTAGAGATGAATAAGGAAGATATGGTGTGCCCTGGTCCTATTTTTATCCCAAAAAGACTGTCTGAAAGTTTCCCTTGGAATGTGTTAAAAGCTGGCTAGTTTCAAAGTACTTACCAGATCTTAGACCATTCTTTGTTATCTTTATTTTTTTCTTGAAAGTTACCAAGTAAAGCAGAGCTAGGAGAGGATTTGTGGTGAGCTTGGCCTGCTAGTTTCTTCTCCAAAATTTGCCTTCAAGTTTCCCTTAGTTTTCAAAATGTTTTCTATTGAAAGTGTATCAAAGGCTAGCTAGTTTCAAAGTACTTACCAGATCCTAGTTTACTTTCATGTCTTTCTTATGTGTATGTCAAAAGTTGGCTAGTTTCAAAGTACTTACCAGATCTTGGGTTGCTCTTTGTTCTTCATTTGTTTAAATTCCCCTTCTTGTTGTATCATTTCATTCCATAAACCAAAATTTAAAGAGATCCTTAGACATAAATGACTTGCCCCATGGACCACTCTTGCCCCTTGTTGTTTCAATTAAACCCTATTATGACTCCATAGCCCAATGGACTAAAACCTGCAATTATCTATCTTTTTGGCCAAAGCTTACTCTGATTGCTTGCAACTTCTCACCTTTGAAACTCTTTCCATTTGGGACTTTCCCTCAAATAATAATCATGCTCAACCATCAAAAAACAAAACAAAACCCTTGGCCTTCATAACTAGCCTAATATCATTACCCAAACTTCAAAGACAAATCCAATCTTTGCACTTATTGGAGAGATCCCTCTCCAGATTCAGGAGGGCTAGATCCTAGAATCCCAAAGTGGATGAAACAGTGTTTCTCCCCGCGGTCGGAATTTTTCCAATCTTGCTGATTACGGGGAGCTAACACCTTCTTCCATCAATCCTTGTTGCATGCATCCTTCGTCCATAACCCCTTCAATTAATACATCTTGTGGATACTCTTGCTCTTGCTCTTGCTCGTGTTCTACTGCTATCTCTTCTGGGATTTTTTCTATAACAATGAGGAGGGTTTCAAGAACTGGAGCATATCAACCTCTCTTTCCCCTATTATGCTTTGATTTTGGCACTGCTTCTGGGCATTTCCTATATCCTCTCAATCTTCTATTCGCAGTTTTACTACCCAATCTTTGTACTTCATCATCAACATCTTGGCGATCTCCTTTATGTGCAAATTTAGCAGTAGAAACCCTAGAAACCCTCCTAGTTTGAACACATGGCGGCTCAATTGCTATATGGAAAGGTTCAATGGGAATTTCTGTAGGTGGTAGGTCAATTAACCTAGTTGCAGGTGCGAGGTCATTGGGCGGATTCGTAGCTAAGTAGTCATGGTGAAGATTTGCAGCTAGGGGGTTTTGGGGTGGAGTTGTCACTAAGAGTTCATGGGGTGGAGTTGCTGCTGAGAGGTCAAGGGGCGGAGTTGCAGCTGGGGGGTCATGGGATGGAGTTGCTACTAAGAGGTCATGGGGTGGATTTTTTGATGAGAGGTCATGGGGCGGAATTACAGCTGGGGGTTCATGGGGTGGAGTTGCCGCTAAGTGGTCATGGGGTGGAGCTGTCACTGAGAGGTCATGGGGCAATGTTGCAGCTTGGAGGTCATGGGGTGGAGTTGCAACTTCAAAATGCAATGGCCTTCCAACTAGTTCATCCCAAGTTCTCCCTTCCCTTTGCAACGCAGCAACCACAAAAATTTTAACAAGGCATTGGTGGGAAAGGATTTTGAGCGGCCACTTTGACTTCTACACACCTCTGGCCATTTGGTCTAGGGTTTTTTCAAGAAAGAAAGGCATGTTAAGTAACCTGACATGACGAAGGTGGTATAACAAGTGAAGGTGCTCATAATAAATAACCACATACCTTCCTTCAAAAGTGAAAAATATCTGGACAAGGAATGTAGCATCTAACCAGGGTTGTGGTAATGACTTCTTCTCATATCCTGGGCCATGCCTCATCAGTTTTTCACCTGCCTCAAGGAAATTCCTCACCACATCAGGTTGGGGTTTTCGGGGTGAAAACCACTTTTATCCCATTTGGGGTAACCCTGACACTTCAAAAATATCTTCTTCTATCGCATGAACCACTGTCCCTTCTACCTATGATCTACCCTCCCTTTAATGCATGGAAAATTGTAGGGCTATGTCATTGTCATACCCCTGAAACCTTTGAATATAATCTATCCAGTCGCGCTGTTCAAATAATTGTTTAATGGGTGGAAATGCCTCTAACAATTCTTCGTCACTTTCATGGCATACTCTTGCACCTCCCATCTTTAGCTAGAGTTTAATGTGGATATGGTTGCGTTAGCTGTTTGCAAAAGTTAGAATGTGGGACAATGGTGCAATGGAAGGGTTGGGGTAATGGGTACAGTAATAAATTAATAATGGGGACGGGTTATTTATGGTGGTGCCCCTATGCAGACATGTGTTGACGCAACATCTGCCTCCTATTTCACACTGATAGTTCATTGCTGTCGTGGTCAGGGGATATTTTCGTTACCGTTGTACACTGTCAAAGATTACTCATGAGTTGTCACATAATAATTTAGGTTTTTATTATACCGACTCCTTAAATAACTTTCTTTAAATATGGATTAGGGTCTATACCATCCCTTCCATGTAGCACTCATCCTTGGGAAATAATTTGTTACATTGAGGATAGTCTAACCTGGGTTACTGTTGGTTACAATTTATGTTTGTCAAGTTAAATTTATTGTTGTAGATGTTGATGATGGAGAAATTCACAAAAATTGGATTATTTGATTGGATATTTATACATTTTTGCCCCTTAAATTAGGTTGGATATATGGATTGAAATAGTGCAAGATGTCACATTTTAATTTTGCATTTAACCATGTATGTATAAATGACAAATAATTATTGATATATAAGCTATCTTGGTTGGCTTGTAACCGAGGGTATCTCATATAATTTGTCAATGAAGAGACTTATTTAAGAATTAGAGCTCATTGTACTCAAATTAGAGGCTTGTATAAATTATGGGAGCATGTGTGGCTCATCAATAATGAATGAATGAAATTTCATAGAAGTTGGAATTGTGAAGGTGTATTGAAGGCATTATAATGAATAAATATTCTCATTTTGTAGCATCTTTTGGAATCCTCTATTTGATGATAAAACTATTCATTTTGCTGTTTATTTTTGGGTTTTGTTTAAAGTGATGTTAATTGATAAAATATCATTTGTAAAATGAAATAGTAAGTATGCATGTTTTATATTGATGAAACCATAAGGCCGCAAATACCCAAATATTCAGGGTTAGCGGAATTAACCCCACATTACCTCCATTAACTTTAAACGTTCATATTTTAATCATATGCATGTAGAAGCTTAAAAATAAGTGGCTCTCGTGTTTATAATTCATACAACCATATAAAAAAAATTTACGTTTATGAATTGGCCACCCTTCACATTACCTTATCGCATACATGACTGCAACTTTATACAAACCCCGCGGACCTCTATTTTATGGGCCCACACACGACCTGACCAATCACAGCGAATCACACTTCGCAACTTATATAACTTAGCAAATGATACCCCATAAAAAATAACTTTAACAACTAAACAATCCCAACGCCAATGTGAAATCTCTCTGGAACTGCGATGTAATCTCCACCGTTGGTCTATGCTAGATCCAACAGTCCCACTATATTGTCTCACACCGCCATCTCCCATTTGTATCGCATCACAATCAAAACAACTTACCATGCGATGTTTAAACAATAAACTCTAAAATCTTTGATATGTGATATGCGATTGAACTCTCCACCCGACACTTGTCCATTTTGCAATTTTCTCAACTTACCACATTGCAACTTAAATCATTTACCTTGCGATGTCATTAACAATAAATACTAAAATCTTCAATGTGTGATATGCGCTTACATCCTCCACCGACACATGTCCACTTCGCAACTTTTCAAACTTAACTTTGCAATGTAATCTGTTCTGTCCATCTCTCACTTAAATTTTTCGATTTAATCCTCACCATCCAATCGCCTCCTTTGGAAATATTCTAAAGGCTTTATACCTTAATCAATTTCTCTGTTTCTTTGGCTGTCACTACTTTACAACTCTATCTTCTCCATGCTACTCCCTACGATAGTTCATTCAATGAACTCATGGGAATCCATCTTTCTCCACAGTGTTAAAAATCTCCTGAGCTTTATTTTGGTTATCCAATCATTCAGAGAATGATTTGGGTTGTTGCAACACCTCTGCACATTGTTCTCAATCCATAATTCGTAATTTATTCATCTTCGACCTGCACAACAATTTTAATTGCACTTATTCTCTCCGATTAGCTTCTCTCACATCCAATTTCTCCAGAAATGGAATCACTCGTGATTCTACTCAGTTCTTCCACTGTAAATCATTTTCACTCAGAAAGACTTATACACTCATCAAAATTCAATAATTAGTGATGTATCATATAGAAATCATATTTCTTCTTTTACGGATCACTCAACACATAAAAGAACAATCACACACTTTGTAATCTATTAACACTTCGCACTCCACATAAACTCGAAATTGAGTTGTATATTTACAAAAAAATAATTACAGTAATGAGACCTTCTCTTGGCCTAATTTTATTTATTAGTGGCCTTTTCTCATCCCTCTCTCTATATCTAACTATGCCCATAGGCTTACAATCAAATCCCCTATCTAAGAATCATTCATTGTCTTTTATGCCTTTAAGGCTTACAAATTTTTACAAAAGGTTCTGTAATAAATTCTGGCTCAGATCCATAGGTTACTTGAATAAATCCTAAGGATCCTCTCAAATCCATAAAATCATCAGCTAATTCCTTAAGTCTAGGATTCACAATCCCTTTGAAGTCTCAACTATCCTAAATCTCTCATGTTATCCTACATTAAATAACATTTACAAATATGCCTCACAATATTTAATTAAATCCTATTCTAAATGTCCCACATAAAATCACTCAAAACATTGAAAATTACATTAATTAAATACTTTAGAAAACCAACTCCCTTGAAATATAAGACACCCTAGATTATAGTAAATGTACAAAATTTTAGAACCATGATGCTCCTGCATCATATATATATTAAGATCCATCACATAGTCTTATAACAAAAATAAACTGTAATAAATATTAGAGAACTGAATTATAATAAAAATGTTTAATTAGTTTTCCAAGTGAGGTGATATAATTTCATGTAAAGTAATTGGAACTAAATATACAATTTAAAAACTCATAATGTAATATCCTCAGTTTCTATGCTTTTATTGGACATTTTAACAAGTCCAAAAGGGTACAATGGACCCCAATGGAAAGACAATTGTGTGGATTTAATTTATTATTTCAAGTTAATAAAATAAAATGGAAATTTATGTGCAAAGACTAGATTATGATTAGAGATCTAGAAACCAAATCCATGAGGATGGATAAGGTTGTAAGACTTTCCGAGACTTCCAAAAATCCTTGGAAGAAATAAATTAAATACTAAATTTAGATTGGAGATAAAAAACTAAAAATTTTCCCCAGTAAAGAGGAAATTACTAGGAAGAGGTGGAATAAAGCTAGAAAGAAAAAAAGCTATCCTTAAAAGTACCTTTGTGGAAGAAACAAAAGGAAAGCCTAGGCACACAGGAAAACAACATCCTCAATTAAATGGACGCAGTTAAGGGAAACAGGCTGGGGGAAAGCAAGCTTAAATAAGTTGATTCAGGATACACAGAGGGTTGTCTATCACTAAAGGAAAGGATCTCTGCTCGGGCGTGAGCTATGGAGAAAGAGCTCTAAGGTTGGGAGGCACCTAGTCTACCTTAAGTTGTATGCACAGTTATATTGATTTGTTTAAATTATACTTTAGTATATTGTGAGTTACTGAGAAAGTAAAGTAGTTATGTCAATATGAAACTCTGTATATGAACATGTGCTTATACTATGGAAGTTAGATGAATTATTAATTAATTATGGAGGTCTGTACATTGAATAGATTTGACTATAATGAAATACTATGTTCTGTATGGTTGTACAGACATAACTCTGTAGAGGACCAACTCTCAGAATGTCTAAACCCAATATCAGGTTTATATTTGAGGTTAAGTACTTCATAGGAAACTTGTGTATAGTTAATGAATCTACTTTAATGTTATGTTAGAAAACTGTATATTTTATTTTGAAATAAAATCTAAACAGAACTACATATACATGATCAATCAATACAAGTACAACATAGTTCATTAATTTCTATACTATAGTATATATGTAGGAATTGATAAATGAAAGAACAATATAATTAAGAGACTTTTTGTACTGTAGAACAATGTAGAAGGATAAACCATGAAACACAGATTCTAAACAGAATTATACATATACATGTTGTAAAAATGTATTCCTTTCTTATAACTGAAAAGGGAAATTTTATATGAAATAACATTGCAATTCTGCACTTATGATAACATTTCAATAGAACTGAAATAGTTATTTAAATAAATAATTAAATAGTTATAAGTGATAATTTAGGTAATTACATCCTTATAGATGTTCCACTCCATAAATAAAAATTGTGCAGTTTAACGAAGATATGGTTGTAAAAAAATTCATATAGAGGGAACTTTGTCCCTTAAATGAAAATAGAAATGCTTCTCGGCAAAACTATGCATAGTGCATATGGAAATCCAGCAAGCATCTGAGCAACCTATATACCAATAGTTTATGCGTTAAGAATACAATAGAAACAACTTGAATAAATGTTAGTTCCAAATGCAGTTGACGTATAGTTATACCAGTGAAGGAAAAAACCAAAGGTTAGAGTTGGAGAATTAATCTTGAAAAAAGTTTAAATAAAATAGCAGTGCGAGAACTGAAGAAATTGAAAACGTACTACCTGAGGAAGTCTCAGATCCACATTGTTATCTGCATTTGGAAAATAGGAGAGAAATTAATACAAGTAATGAATACAAAATTTCAAGGGACGGTTTCATAAATTAATGTGACGGAAGCAATATCCATGCCAAAATTGTCTAGAAGTGTATTTACTGTAAACTAGAAAAATTATTGTTCTGGTACAATAAATCGAAATAACATTTAAATGATTCAAAACAGAAAGGGAACATGAGGGTTTCAGACATATATACACCCACAATTATATAAACTATGTGAAGAGGGACGTGGTGAGAAATATCAGAGGAAAAATATAAATTATATTTATTCCAAACGAAACTGCTGAGATACAATCTTTGTGATGCGTAAACACATAAAATTGACAAGAAACCTTCACTGATTTTTAAACAGTAGAAAAAAATTAGGGTGAAGAATTTCATGAAATATTCTGTAAATTCATGTAGATGTTCTATGCTTGCTGCAACTTTACTTTCTCTTTAATATCAAACAACAATCACATAAACAATAAAGTAAAATGCTGATAGAACATACCAGTAGATCGATAGAAGACAAGCCAGAAATATATAATTGTGTTTGTGCGTTACAACGGTCAACATGATGCTTCAACCAGCAAAGTCTCAATATGGTCAGCCAACCAACAATGTCACAGAACCCTCTAGGACAACCAAACAGTCAACTCAAAAGTCAACCCAAAATTCAACACTGTCACTCAACGCTCAACGCAAACAATAGCAACAACTAGGTCAACGCTGAAAAGTCAAAGTCAACATTTTGCCTCAGAAATAGTGCCAAAAAATGCGGATTAGGGAAATTGAGATTTTAGGAGAGTTTCAAGGTGATTTGACTTTGCATTGACCAAAGTCAACACTGGTCAAAGTTTGCTGTAGAAACCCTAACCGAAAACAGAAAAGTGTTGCTGCCATATTTCTCACGTGTGGAGAGAGAAGAGACTCCAAGTGATCGAACCAATCATATGAGGAGAGAGAATGTGTGAGGATGAGATGAGTGAAATGTCCTCCAACATTGACCTTATTTATATCCACCATTGAGGGTGTGTGACGCATCTGCTGGGGCACAAAACCTTAAGGCCAACCTACACATATTTTGAATAGATTAAAAATAAATTAAAAATAAATGTTCTTCTCATCAGATCAAGATGATATTTAGATAGATCTTGCACCTCTCCAAAAGAGGAATGCAATAAAAATATTGGTATCACCATCTGAGCATCACAACATCGAGTTTGGACCTAGTTGTCCAAAATTAACACTCCCTCTAAACTAAGGAGAACTCCATCCACGTGTGCAATCCAAACATCGTGCATCATCCCACCGCAACTTGCTTTTCTAACTTATTTAAAAACAGAAGTGGTTCAGTCACAAAGTCATCATTCTCGGCTGACAGATTCAGCCTAGAGGTCTGAAACCTCTATGGGACTCACAAAGAGTCTCATACGAACATGAAGTTGGTTTACCTAACCCGAAGTCAATAGGAGGTCTGAAACCTCACTTGAACTTAAGAGAGTCATATAACAACCCGAAGTTAGTCTCACTAACCCGAAGTCAGTTGGAGGTCCGAAACCTCTCTAGACTTGATCCCAGATCAAGTGGTTGGACCATGCCATCCTAGATAGAGAGTACGGAAATCTCTTATGCGTCCATCAGTATTTTCTACTAGTCTCTAGCTTTTCCCACCTCACTGGCCAAATGAGAGGTACTTCCCATGAGTCTGGAACTCGAATGGATAGGATGCATATGGGGCACAGATAATGAGAGGTGAACCAAATCAATCATCACAACGGTGGGGCAGAAGGACACCAACAAGGTTCGGCAAGCCTAGCCCTGCGGTTGCTTATAGCTCCAAAAAGCTATCCCCAAATCCCCACTGTTGGGGCCCTTGTTTTTGTTAAAGTTTTGAACTCTTGGCCAAGACATTTTGAACTTGGACTCTTTTTGAGTTGCGGAATAAATACACATGGCAACCGCGACCGCGCTGCAACGACCGGGAGTTGCGGAGCTACCAAGGTGGCGCGGAAGCACTCGATAGCTGGAGATCGAGCAGAGATAAGTGCAGATGAAGGAAACACAGCAGAAAACAGAAAGTAGAACACGCAGACATCAGAGGAGAAGCTGGGAAAAAGCCAGAGTGAAGACACAGAGAAGCTGTCAGTCGCAAGGAGCGGGTGAATAAATGACGATCACCCGGCTGAAAGGAAAGGTTGTTGAAGGTTGAAGGGATACGAGAGAAGTCGCGAGGATCGAGACCTGAGGAAGGACGCGCAGGGCAGCTGCGGAAGAATCATGCTTGTTCTTCCTATGGTTTCTTACTTTCTATGTTCTTCCTTTCTGTTCTAAAGTCCATCTGTATCAGACTTGTGAGTTATCAGAGAGAAAGCTATGTAATCATGTGTTCGGCCAGAAGAATAATATAAGGGAAGATTGTTGTCTCAATAAGTTGTTCATGTGTTGTAATGTGTTTACACTGATTTAAAATTTTAAGTTGCGACTGTCTGAATACTTAGTAAGTGATCTTGCATGTGTAATTTGGTATATGTAATGGATGCACTTTCTTTTTTTGGTTACGGGTTTATTCCTTACCAGTGATCTCATCCCCTTATGCATGTGGTCGCGGCACACCTCGAGTGAGATGCACTGCTCTCCAAGAGAGGGGTGAAAATGCCGGCGTGTTCCTAGACTACACCGGACCCCTTGTTGGCCACAACCCTCGAACCTGGGTCTTGTTCGCGAGATCTGACTTTTCGCCAACAAATGGTTCCGTTGCCGGGACCTGCATGTTCTGAGGGGATCTAGATCATGGTCTCGAGGATTTTTGAAGGAGCAATACGGCGATGGTGGGATGATCATCTTGACCATTTCATTACTCAGCTTGCGGAGCTGACCAAGAAAAAGGAGGCCGCGATCAAGGAGATCGTTCTTTTCTCTGATTCAGCCAGTGATACGTACGAAATTTTCTGGGGAAGGTTCCCTACCGAACTTTACAATTGGTTGCGAAGGTTACGAGCGACGGTGCCCCAAGAAGGCTCGCGGAAGATAAACCGCAGGTGGGCGCACGAAGATCTGGTAGCACTGCATCGGGTAGACATTGAACTAACCCGCGCAGTGGATTTTTGGGTAAGGACCACGTTGGAAGGATACGCTGTGGAGTTTGCTGCTGAGTGTTACCAATCCTTTTCGAAGGCCGAGGCTGTTTTTCACTCAGGGCTGAGGGGGAAGCTGTTGAAGGAGATTCCGCTGTGGATCAAAGCCCTGATGGTGGACGAAGGGTTGATTGAATTCCACAAAACGAGTATGGAAGCGTAAACCATCCGTACTGGGGGAAGGAATAAGGGGACCGATGCTGTGTAGACTGTGAGAGTGGGGAGCGGGGGATGGACGTTGAGGCCGCATGCAAGTTGCGGGAGCTACGTGCGCATCGGCGGGCACAGATCGCCGATAGGTGGCGAAGAAGGGTAATGAGAGATTTGAAGAGAAGAGAGATCGAAAGGAAGAATCCGAAGGAGGCGCCTCAGAGGACAGGAGTTATGGATTTGGATACCTGGAAAGAAGACGGGACAGCAGTGGAAGTGCAGTGGGTGCATGGGAGCCCAGCGACGCGAGAAAGAGAAGTAACGACTAGCGAAGATAATGGAAAGATGCAGCCCGAAGAAAGTTCCGATGATGAATGGCACGGCGTGATGCAGCAGATGTTCCAGGATCAGACGGCACCCACCCCTCCAGGCAGCCCTACGTCCCACCTTCCGCATGGCCAGGATCCCGACCTTCCCCTGGTACTTTATCAACCTTTAAGAAATATTTTTGTTCAGTTACAAGCATTGTCGGCCTACAGAACTTGTACTTTGCCACAGAACGCAAGAGTAGCAGCGTCACTAGTATCATTGCATTTACGCAACCAGACTCCGAGGCTTTATCCTCGGTTAATTCGCAAGTACACATGGTCGGGATCTTTCACCTCGCATCCGGGGAGTTCCCTTCCCCGGCCGGGCACGAAAGGGGACGCCCACGAGAACACGCACCCAGAGTCCGTGCGGCCACCGTAGCTCGCCGCACGCCAGATGCAGTAGTTAACAGAACTTCAACCATGCTCGCAGAGAGGGCTCGAGGAGCGATCGCGGGCCCGAGGCGCACCCCAACCCTCGTAATTGCGTACGTAAAGCGAGACCAGCAGAATTCAAGCTTCCCGGGCGGGCACTGGGCCGTGCTCGCCGCAGTCAGAACGCGGCATGGGGCGAGAGACCGCGGGGGAGTTGATGCGGCGATGAAGATGCGATCGGAACCTTGGGCTACCCGATCGATCCAAACCACTAGAGGGACTGGTTCATCAAGGCTCTGCTCCCCTTGACACGAACTCCCCTTACTCAGTAGAAGATTGATAATCTGCAGGACGCTTTGGAGCAAGCCATGAAGATTGAAGCCATGGCAGGCTACCCCCAGGAATATCGGGGGGTGGTGGGCCCGCACGACCCTTCTTTGGTAGGGTTGCAACACCAGATTGCTAGCTTGACCGAAAAGCTCAAAGAACTTCAGCCAGTGAGGCCAGTGCGACCGAATGTTTGGTGTACACATTGTCTGGTCGAGGGACACGTTGCAACCGAGTGTCCTCGGTTGCGCGGCGCAGGAGTTGGACCCTCAGTTGCAGCAATTCAGGGGGGTCCACCACCAGGGGGTGGCGCGGCGATGAACCCGCAGGGAGTCTACCAGCCGCAACAGACCTTTGCGGGGTTCCCACCGCAACCGGGTTCCTCCACCACAGAGTACTGCGAGATCTGTCGAACGCTGGGGCATCCACCTCGGATGTGCCCGATCCTACAGAAGTACTCCACGGTACCGAACAACGTGTATTGCGAATTCTGTGTGTCTACGAATCACACCACTGAGCAGTGCAGGGCGCTTGACGCTCTTGCGGATCGATTGGATCGACCCTCGTACAGGGTGAACGAGGCTACAAGGGGAAGAGGTGGCGGCATGCGGGGAGGCCGAACAGGAGGACGCGTTCGAAACAAGTTGCGAAATCGTGACCAGAGGGCCGCGTCGAGAATGCCCCCTTCCGCGACGACCCTGGTGTTCCCAGTGCCGGGTCAACGCCCATGCTACAGAAGACTGTCTGGAGCTCATCAAGAAGTGGGAAGAATGGGTGCGGCAGAGAGGAGCGAATCTGGTAAACTCAGAACCGCGCAGCATTGCAACCCTCGACATGCAGAACGTTGCGATAGTAACAAGGGGCGGAAAGAAGACGGGCGAGGATGCCCACGAGAAGGAGCCAGCACGAGTGGTCCGGCCGGCATCCCCAAAGAAGTTGATCAGGCCCGAAGTCCAGAAGAAGTATTTTCAGGAGGCGGTTGAGGCATTTGCCCAGTTGCGGAACGAAGGAGGGTTGGAAGAGCCCAGGCGGCCGGAAGCCGGTGCACAGAGCGTCATAGATACTGTGGTCGAGGATTGGCTCCGGCTATTCCTCAGGATTGTTGATAACGCTATGCTGCGGCAGCAGCTCAAGCATGCTTTAGACGGAGCGCTGCAGGGGCGCACAGAACCCAGAGATCCGGTGGACGCTAGGCCTCAATACGTGCAACATGTCAAGCGGAACAAGCAACGAACAGGCAAAGAATTCCGGCTCAACACGCAGGTCGCAGGGTTCCAAATCAGTGACACCATGTTGGACTTGGGTTCCGATGTAAACATACTGCCCTGAAAGACATGGGAGGCTCTTGGAAAGCCACGGCTCACCTATTCCCCAATCCAACTCAGGATGGCGAACCAGTACTGCATTTTTCCAATCGGCCGACTCGAGGGTGTCGAGGTTGATGTTGCGGGGGTGAAGATATATACTGATTTCGAGGTTATTGATATCATGGGCAACAAGGATCCCTACCCTGCCTTACTTGGCATTGATTGGGCTTTTGAGAATTATGCCATCATCGACCTCAAGAAGGAGCTGATGATTTTTGAGGATGGGGAGGTACGGGTCACCCAGCCTCTCGACCCATATCAGGGTCCGCAATATACAGAAACAGTGGACAGTCGGGAGGATGCTCAGATGATGGACCATCTCTATCAGATGATTGCAGGAAAGCGGGACGATTATATTAACCCTACCGCAACTGGCTCTATCAGTTGGTGGAGTGTGCAGAGCTCGGAGCTCGGATCCAAGCTCGCATGGGAAGACTGGCAGCAAGGGGGGTATGAGACCACCACGTGGAGATGTGCCTCCATTGCTCAAGTCCGGTGGGTAGGGACTGAGATCCGCGGATACCCCACATTATCAAACATGCAAGCAGTGAATACTTTTATTGCCAAGGTGGAAGACCGGGTCCCAAAGGAAAGCCGGATACCACTTTTGGATGTGGCCTTGAAGTCAACATCGGGACGATGGTGTAACAATCACCGCAACACTCTGTTGCGATGGGAGCGTGTGGCGGATGCTCTGCGGGCACGCTTCAAAGAGGATGAAGGGCCATGCATTACACTTAAACATCATGGGGCTTCCGACGCGTGACAGCATTTGCGGGCGTGCGAGGAACAGTGGCATAGCACCAGGTACCCTGAGGAGTTTTGGGTCCACAGGTTTATCCACTCCCTGGGTACAATTCCCCAGGCCTGGTACCTGGAGGAAGAGCGGAAACGGGGAACCCGCTCCTGGCAGGCAGTCGCGGAAAAGTTCGTCTAGAGCTTCTCGTTCGAAGGGGAGACGGCGCAGGAATCTCAGGCCCTACAAGCCGTCAAGGAGGTTTTGTTTTTCCGCCATCCTGAGCCCGATGAGGGCCCGGTGGCGTCACGCTCCGGGGTCAAGCGCGAATTGGTTTGCCAATGAATTGACGGCGATCCGGAGGATGATAGTTTGGAGGACCTTAGGCATCTCTATTTTGACGAAAAGGAGGGCGAGCGAAGCATCCGCGACGAGCCGACGACAGAAGGAGTCCATTTGCAGCCCCTAAAGACAAAGAAGCTGAACATTGGAACGGAGGAGAAACCTAAGCTGGCGACAGTGGGAGATTACTGGGACGAGGAGACGACAAGAGAAATTTTCAGCCTCCTCCGGGAGTATGAAGATTTATTTCCGTCATCAGTTGCGGACCTGAAGGGGATCAAGGGGGATCTGGGCGAGATGCGCATCACACTGAAACCGGGAGCCAGGCCGGTGAAGCACCGACCCTACCGATTGAATCCACGTATCAAAGAGAAAGTTAAGATGGAGATTGACAAGATGCTGGCTGCAGGTCTCATCTTTCCAGTAGAAGAAGCCGAGTGGGTAAGTCCCATTGTCATCCAGAACAAGAAGGACAAAGCGGAAATCCGTGTCTGTGTAGACTATCGGAGTTTGAATAATGCTTGTATCCACGATCCGTTTCCCACTCCCTTCAGCGACGAAGTTCTAGATCATGTCGCGGGGAACGAAGCTTATTCCTTCACTGATGGGTTTTCGGGCTACCATCAGGTGCGCATCGCCGAGGAAGACAAAGCAAAGACGACATTCACCACTGAGTGGGGATCATTCGCATACCACGTTATGCCGTTTGGTCTGAAGAACGCCCCAGCGGTGTTTTCCCGGATTGTCATTGCTGCTTTCCGGGAGTACATTCACAAGTTCCTGGAAGTCTATATGGATGATTGGACTGTTTACAGCCTGCTGAAGAAACACGCCTCCCTGTTGCGTGTTATGTTCGACCGGTGTCGCCAGCTGCAGATTTCCTTGAACTTGAAGAAATGTATTTTTGCGGTACCATTCGGCACACTCTTGGGTCACGTGGTGTGTAAGCAAGGGGTCTGCGTTGATCCTGCCAAGGTCGCGGTCATCGTCCACATGGAGGCCCCCGAGAACGTGAAGAAGTTGCGGGCACTGCTTGGGCACACTGGATACTACAGGCGGTTTATCCGCAATTACGCCAAAATCACTGCCCCTTTGGAGAAACTGTTGCGGAAGTCAGAAGCATTTGAGTGGACGGCGGAGTGCAGGAAGGCACTCGACACATTGAAGGAGAAGTTGGCGACGGCACCCATACTTGTTCATCCCAACTGGGATAAGCAGTTCCATGTGCACATTGATGCGTCCGGAATTGCGCTTGGAGCTGTATTGGCGCAACCCGGGGAAACGACAGTTGACCACCCGGTATACTTCGCCAGCCGACGGTTATCGAATGCGGAGAAGAATTACACCACGACCGAGCGGGAGGCGTTGGCGATGGTGTACTCTCTCCAGAAGTTCCGCCACTATCTTCTAGGCGGCAAATTTACATTTTTCACGGACCATTCTGCATTGAAATATCTGGTAAATAAGCCTGTGTTGGAAGGAAGAATCTGTCGATGGCTTCTACTTTTTCAGGAGTTCACGTTTGAGGTGATTGTCAAGCCTGGTAGGCTAAATGTTGGTCCCGATCACTTGTCCAGGTTGGAGACGGGAGAGAACGAAGGCCCGTTGGACGATCAGCTTCCGGATGCTGACCTCTTCCGAGTTGAAGCAGTACCAGATTACCTGGCTGACATTGCCACGTATCTGACCACGGGACAGTGCCCTGAGGATTACACCCCGCTTCAGAAACGCCACTTGGTTTTCCGGGCGGCCGACTATCAATTGATCGCGGGGTAGCTGTACAAACTGGGCCTGGATGAGGTGTTGCGCAGGTGTGTTCTTGACCACGAGCGGGAAGCAGTGATGTGGGAATGTCACAGCGGTGTTGCGGGAGGACACGTGGGTGTAAAACCTACCACAAGGAAGGTGCTCCAAGCTGGCCTATGGTGGCCGACGGTACATGCAGACTGTAAGGCCTATGTGAAACGTTGCGATGTTTGCCAGAGGACGGGAAGGCCTTCGCACAGGGACGAGCTTCCGCTACACCCAGTGCACGCGTTGCGGCCGTTTGAAAAGTGGGTTTTTGATTTCGTTGGGCCCATCGCACCAATCGCTCGCCATTCGAAAGCACGGTACATCATCACCGCAATGGATTACCTCACCCGGTGGGCTGAGGCGGCAGCGGTACGCGACTGCTCGGCAGAGACCGCTGCTCGGTTCATCTTTGAACACATCATTAGCCGCTTTGGCTGCCCACGGAGCCTAACCAGCGATCAGGGTACGCATTTCATTAATGCCACGGTAAAGTCACTACTGGACACATTTATGGTTCAGCATCATAGAAGCAGCCCATACCACCCGTAGGCCAATGGTACGGTGGAAGCCTTCAATAAGATTCTTGAAAAGGGATTGACTAAAATCTGCAACGCTCAGCGGGACGACTGGGATGAGCGGCTACTAGCGACATTATGGGCTTACCGGACCACGGTAAAACGTTTGACCAACTAGACGCCATTCCAGCTAGTGTATGGCCGGGAAGCTGTGATTCCCGCCGAGTTCACCATACCCAGCCTTTTGATCGCAACGTCCCTTCACTTCTCAGAAGAGGCGTCACTTCAGGAACGCCTCCAGGAGCTACAGGAGCTGGATGAGGCTCGGTTCCTCACAGAATTCCACCAGAGGGTTGAGAAGGCCCGGCAGAAAGCATGGCACGACCGCCACATCAAAACTAAGGCTTTCCAAGTTGGCGGCAAAGTTATTTTGTACGACAGCCGGTTCCAGAAATTTCCAGGCAAGCTCCAGATGCACTGGTTGGGACCGTATTTTGTCATCGAGATCCGCGACTCAGGCGTCGTTCGGCTGGCACAGCTGGACGGTACAGTTCTTCCTGGGTGGGTGAATGGCGCACGCCTGAAACCTTACCAGGAGTAGGTACCCTCTCACTTTTCATTAATAACTCTCGCAACCGAGAGAACCCGTAGAGTAGCGTAGTTGAATAACTCTCCCGCAACCGGGATGAGCGTAGGTAGTCTTTTCCGTTCATTTGCAATCAGTCAAGTAAACAGTCAGTTGCGGCAACCATACCGCAACCGACTGTGGTCGGGGCTGGCCAGTCCAGCGTGTCGCAGCGCCAGTCCAGCATGTCACCGCACCATTCCAGCGTGTCGTTCACGTAGGATCCATCCTCATGCCAGTGTCAGTCCAGGTCATATCCGTCAGTCCTTTTGTCAGTCCGTAGGATCGCTCAGATTTGGTCATAAATTCCCTTAATAGACAGTAATCATACCGTAATCATTTTCCATCACCCGCAGTTCCCTCAGCCGTCGAGTCTGCCCATCTCCCCATGACGCCGTCAGCAACTGTCAGATTACACACAGGCCTGCGCTTGATCGCACGATTATCGCAGGCAAGAAAGATAGCAAGAATTAATTGCCGTTATGGAGTCTCATCAACTCCGCGTGTGCCAGCAGATGACCCAATTTGCATGAAGGCTACCAGCATGAGAATGACGGACCAGTTCAATTTGGAAGTTGCAGCGCCTTCGGAGCATTCGCAGTATCAGAGCACACAGCACCCCGAAAGAAGTTACAGAAGAATTGTCCAAGTCTATCAGCGGCGCGCCAAGATGCCGAGAGCTCTCCTCTCAGTCCCTGAACCAGTACTAGATAGAAGAATTCACCGCGTAGAGTCGCTGGTCGGCAAGTACGACAATGCAGCATGTATGGACGCCAACTTGTCCGACCCGGCTGAGTTTCCTCACCTCCATTGGCAGATATACATGGAGCACCATTATATGCCCGGTAGCATCTCCAACAATCGGATGCGACCGGAATTCAGGGGCTTACAGTAGTCGACTTTGATTAATTTGAGGAGTCTTCCCATCTTTGGAACTACGGGACCAGTTCTGCAATGTACCTGGTTCCTCCTCAGTCGGGTACAGAACGGGTCCCTGTGGCTTAATGAAGAAATTTCGATTCATGTTGCAGATATTAATCGGCTTACAGGGCTATCTCAAACTGGTGCAGATGTCTCCACTGCGGGCCAGACATCCTCCAAGCGCGCTCGAAAGTCGGGTGACGCGGACCTCTACACCAAGTATGGCACTCGCGGGGGTGGCAAAGGTGCCAAAATAGATTTGATAAACGTACCAGAAATCCGGTTCGCTTGCTACCTGATCGCTATCAAGACCATGCGCCACTAGACGAAGGGAGAATGCACTCTGGACACAATTTCTATTGCCGAGCACTGCATCCAGGGTGCCAAGCTGAATTGGAGTGCGTTTGTGTTGAAGGAACTCTTCGCGGCCTGCGAAGAAAATTACAAACGAACGACTAGTTTCATTTATGGGTACTTGATCTTAGCGTTCGCCATGTGGAAATGGCACCTTCCTCCTATCCGGGATCCGGCGGAGACGACCATAAGCCAGCCTCTGGCGATGAAGTATTCCCCCTGGCAGGTGTCCATGGACCCCAGCAGCAGACAGGTGAACGCGGAGGCGTTCCGGGCGTGGTATGGGATGATGACCGATGTGGTCACTCACCAGCAACGGGTGCCCCGGAACCTGTTGGATGAGTACAGTGAACAGGTGTGGTTTGGAGTCAGCCACAGCCACACTTTCATCTGGCCAACCTGCGTATCTCACCACACCTTTCACATGGCACCCCTTCGCTTCTAGCTGAATGACAATATTTTCCACAGGGAGGTCTCGGCGTGGCCAGGGGTTGCTCAGCACGTCTGCGATGGGATCATCCGCTACAATTTTGAGGGGATGAGGTCCGCACAGCAGCCTGCCGCGACCGGCGCAGGGGGATCTTCACAAGTTGCGGCGGAGACAACACCAGATGCAGCTGGGACCGCACCGGACCTGCCTGAATCGCTGGTCCCCATCGTCGAGCATTTCAACGACCAGGTACGGCGACTCAATGTGGCAACCCAGGTTGCTTCAAGTGGTGCCCCTATATTTCCTTCTTTTGCTGAATTTCATATTAATCGGTCCCGTGGTCTCTCTAATACCGCCCCCCTCATTTCCCCCATTCCCACTAACCTGTTCACTTCTACCACCCCCCTGATCACCCCAATGGGTGAACCGGGCCCCGAACCCGATTCCTCCGGGCCACCTCCATCCAAAAGGGCCCGCACTACGGTCACAGATCCCGTGGTGGATCTTACGGAGGATGATCCACCAGCCACTCCGCCCACAGCAACTTTGATTCCGGAGGAACCGCTGATTGATCCGGTAGATTTCCTCAACCTTCGTCTCCATCCCACCTCTTTCACTCCATCCACCGCCCCCTCCACCAGCCGACTACCTGCCACCTCCCCCAATCCGTCCAACTCATCATCCACTCTATCAGATTCGTTGATCCGGGAACTTTTCGGTGGTGACCACAGAGCGGAGGTCACCTCCAGTACTGCAGCCGTGGTACCACCGGTTGACCCCGTGGCCACATCCTGGGATTCTCTTCCCACTATATCTGTACAGCCAGCCACAGTTGGGGCTGAATCGGCCACCCCTTCCACAGAGCAGACCACGCAGCAGGACCGGCCGGAGCCTGATATGGCCACTTCGGTGCAGCAGCAGACGCCGGTCCATCCTCCAGAGACTTCAGGCCGACCAGCGGCCATGGGCCAATCTTCGCAGGAACAGACGCCAGAGCAGGGTGCACCCAGCACAAAAAATGCAGAACAATTGAGTCCAGCACAGCTGTACCTGCTCATTCAGCGGGCGGCCCTCAAGGCCAAGCAGATTCACATAGAGCTACAGCGGCGGTGCACCGAGCAGCGGAATCAGATCACGGCGCTTACTGAACAGCGCAATCAGCTGCTGCGGGAGAAGACCCACCTCCAGGAGCAGGTCAACATTGCTATCCAGGCGATCTCTGGCGTATGGCCCACTGCACGGGCTCACCATGCTCCACTTCCCACCAGAATCGAGGAGGACACTATCGCACTACAGGCTCACCACCTCAGGGAAGTTTTCACTATTGTTTGCAGGGAGAACCAGGAGCTACAAGCGACGTTAGCCGCACGGCCTACCCTTCCAGATCCACCCGCTGACCATTCGGGACAGGCGACTGCCAAACAGACGCAGGCAGCCAGTCTACAAGCAACTCTACATTCCACTGCAGCTGCGGCTTCTGCCCTTCTGCGCAGTTTGCAGGAGTGCTCACTCGCGTTAACTGTCAAGACGCAGCCCATCGCTGCCCAGCTGCAACAGATTGCCCGGGACATTCAGGCGACCACGGACCCTGCAAGGTTGGATCAGCTCTACGCCCAGTCGAACGAGCTGGAACTCCA
Organism: Pinus albicaulis; assembly: GCA_034641835.2. NCBI lineage: Eukaryota > Viridiplantae > Streptophyta > Pinopsida > Pinales > Pinaceae > Pinus > Pinus albicaulis. The sequence continues at coordinate 290,826,692 of CM076583.1, forward strand.
CATGCAGCAGACTGAGGCCGAATCAGGAGCGGCCAAACACGTCATCTGGGAGATTCGTCCGCCCCTTCGCACCCATGCTGACGCTATGCACCAGCTGGATGCCTAGGCCGAGGGCCAGCTCGCCACGCTGTTCGGGGCTGCCCCGACGCCCATAGAAGAAGCCGCCGCCAACCGAATCTCGCAAGACGCCGACTTGCTGATGCAGGAATGGCAGCAAGCAGTGGCGACCTTCACAGAGCTCCGAGAATCAGCACTCCGCCGGGTCCCAGAGTTGGGGCCCTTGTTTGGCCAACTGGATGGCGGAGCACAGCAGGAAAGGGCGGCGGAAGAAGTAACAGCAGAGCAGGGCACGGAAGCCAGTGGCGGAATGGAAGTAGAAACTGTTATTTGTGATTGACTCACGGACGAGTCAAAGAATTGTGGTCGGGGCCTGTTGGGGCCCTTGTTTTTGTTAAAGTTTTGAACTCTTGGCCAAGACATTTTGAACTTGGACTCTTTTTGAGTTGCGGAATAAATACACATGGCAACCGCGACTGCGCCGCAATGACCGGGAGTTGCGGAGCTACCAAGGTGGCGCGGAAGCACTCGATAGCTGGAGATCGAGCAGAGATAAGTGCAGATGAAGGAAACACAGCAGAAAACAGAAAGTAGAACACGCAGAAATCAGAGGAGAAGATGGGAAAAAGCCAAAGTGAAGACACAGAGAAGCTGTCAGTCGCGAGGAGCGGGTGAATAAATGACGATCACCCGACTGAAAGGAAAGGTTGTTGAAGGTTGAATGGATACGAGAGAAGTCGCGAGGATCGAGACCTGAGGAAGGATGCGCAGGGCAGCTGCGGAAGAATCATGCTTGTTCTTCCTATGGTTTCTTACTTTCTATGTTCTTCCTTTCTGTTCTAAAGTCCATCTGTATCAGACTTGTGAGTTATCAGAGAGAAAGCTATGTAATCATGTGGTTGGCCAGAAGAATAATATAAGGGAAGATTGCTATCTCAATAAGTTGTTCATGTGCTGTAATGTGTTTACACTGATTTAAAATTTTAAGTTGCGACTGTCTGAATACTTAGTAAGTGATCTTTCATGTGTAATTTGGTATATGTAATGGATGCACTTTCTTTCTTTGGTTGCGGGTCTATTCCTTACCAGTGATCTCATCCCCTTATGCATGTGGTCGCGGCACACCTCGGGTGAGACGCACTGCTCTCCAAGGGCAGGGTGAAAATGCCGGCGTGTTCCTAGACTACACCGGACCCCTTGTTGGCCACAACCCTCGAACCTGGGTCTTGTCCGCGAGACCTGACTTTTCGCCAACACCCACAGAGCTCCAAGAGCTCATCATCCAACAGGACCCTCAGAATAGGGTCATTCCACGATTCCATGATTCACATGGAAGGTTAGGAACATGACCTTCCCCAAGGGCATTGGGAGAATGTCCGTGACCTGCTCATCAGTTCCTATATGATCGAGCCTTATGGCGCCTCGCTGTACCATATCCCGGATAAAGTGGTACTAGCCATCGTCATGCTTGGATCGATCGTGGAACACATGATTCTTTGAAAAAAAAATCCCCCTCCGGTTTTCACAAAGGATAACGATGGCATCTAGCACATGCTCAAACAACTCACTAAAGAGATTTCACAACCAACTGACTTCACAATTGGCCATACATGCTGCAATATATTTGGCCTCAGCGGTGCTCAAGGCTACCGACTTTCATTTCTTGATGTGCTCTTGTGATCCACCACACTGCCAGCCCAATCGGCATCAGTACATCCAAGGAGTGTCATGCTCCTGGCAAGGTATCTCAGCCCATGGTCTATCGTGCCATAGAGATATCTCAAGAGTTTCTTGCCACCAACCCAGTGAATGTTATGATCAACCATGTGTTGACTCAAACTGTTCACTACACAACATACACTTGGATGGGTGTTCACTAAGAACATCAGGTCCCTTACGAGTTGACGATACTCAGTAGGATTTTCTAACATGGGCCTAGCAATGCTGCCACTCAACTTGTTAAAGTTGAGCTCCATCTGTGTCAAAATGGACTTACAGTCCACCATACCGAATTTTTCTAGAAGATTCACAATGTATTTTCCTTGAGAAAGGAAAATCTCGCCAGGTCTCTGCCGGACCTCCAAGCCTAGGAAGTAATGCATCAATCCTAGGTCCTTCATCTCAAAATCAACAGTGAGCTCCCTCTTGCACTGATGAATGAGAGGGTCAACACCTGTCAGGAAGAGGAAATCCACATACATCACCAGAATCAGAGGCTTTTCTCTATCAACCTTGAAGTAATGGTTCATATCATCATTACCACGAGTGAAGCCCAACCTCATCAGGTAGCTATATATCCTCTCGTACCAAGCTCTAGGTGCTTGCTTCAAGTCATATAGGGCTTTCTTCAACCTGCAGACATGGGTGTCCTGATCCTAGACTTCGAACCCCAGAGGTTGCTCCGCACACACCTCTTCCTTTATCGCACCATGCAGAAATGTGGTCTTCACATCCATCTGATGAAGACTCCATCCTTGCGTAACAGCAAGGGCTATGATAGATCGGATGGTGGTATATTGGGCCATAGGTGTAAATATGTCATCATAGTCTATGCCTTCCTTTTGAGAGAAGCCACGCGCAACGAATCTCGCCTTGAACTTCTCAGTACTTCCATCATATCCATGCTTGATCTTGTAGAGGCATTTCTAGGTGACAACTACTTTGTCCTCTAGTCTTGGAACCACATCCTAGACATCATTCTTCAATATGGACTCATATTCTTCGTTCATAGTATCCTTCCAAACTTGATGCTTTATGGCTTCCTCAAAAGATCCAGGCTCAAATTGTACAATAGTACTCATGGCTGCTAGATACCTTTGGTACCTATTTGGCTTCTTGATTTCATGGAATGTCCCCCTTGGGGCCATATGTCCCTCAACATCTTTGAGAGTGTCCCTGAGCCATGATGGTCTCTTCCCTATTGAAGGAGGTGGATTCATCGGGTCCATTGGTCCTTTAATATCGATCATCGTCTCATCCTTCGGTTCTTCTTGATTTCCAGGCCTTGCTTCATGATCTTCCTCAGATCTTGAAAGATTGACTACTTTCCTCAGGGAAGCATCTTCTTCAAAGGTGACATCATGGCATATCTCTAGTTCCCTTTGACCAGGCACATAGACTCTATAGGACTTCGAAGTTTCGTTGTAGTGCACAAACATTCCCTTCTTTCTAGACACATCCATCTTGCTCCTCTTCTCTTTCGGCACATGAAAATAAACAACACATCCAAAAAACTCTGAAATGTGAGATGTCATGTTTCTTACCAAAGAAAACCTCTTCAGGAGTTTTAGAGTCCGGAGCGGAATCTAGGCATTGATTTTGTATGTACACAGTAGGGTTCACAACTTCTCCCCACAGAAACTTCGGTAGACCCTGGTCACATAGCATGGCACGGGAAGTTTCCACAATGGTTCTATTCTTTCGTTCAGCAATGCCATTATGCTCAAGAGTATAAACAATTTTGGTCTCCCTCTTGATGCCAGCTTCTCTGCAAAAGTTCTTGAACTCGTTCATCTCATATTCAGTGCCATTATCAGTCTGTTAGATAGTATCACGGGTCATTGCTCCAAGTGGACTTCCTCCAACTTGATAGAGTGTATCAACTCTAAACCCAATCGAGATAGCTTCCTTGAATCTCTTCTTCTAGATACGCACCTTCCCATCAATGAATGCCACATTGAAACCTTTGTCTTCCATGGCCGATATAGACATAAGGTTCTTCTTCAAATCAGGTACATAAAGTACATCCTGCAAGAGAATGACTTGAGCTTGAGACAAGTGGAGGGTCAAAGTCCCTACCCCTCTCATTGGATATGTGGCATTATCTCCAAGGATAATTTCTAGATTAGTATCCTTCTCAACCATATCAGAAAGTGCTTTCTTGAACCCAGTGATGTTCCTTGAGGCACCACTATCTATCAACTAGATATCCATAGTGTCGGGTGGAGATGCTACAGAGAGGGTAGATACAAGAATGAATTCATTTCTTTTATCAACATTTGATTCCTCATACCTGGAATTTCTCGACCTTTTAAAAGGTTGACCATTTCCACCGGAGGGAGCCTTCCTCTTCCCCTTGAACCTGTTGTTCCTTTGATTTCCATTTCTCCAGTTGTTGTTATTGTCATCATCATTGGGAGAATCCTTCTTGAAAGGGAATTCTCTAGCATAGTGACCTAGCCTATCACAAGTGTAACACATTCCCTTCTTTCCTTGGGCCCCTTCTCTTCCCTTGTTATATGGAACACCAAAGTTCTTCTTTCTAGAATGAGCAGTGTAGGCAACAATTCCTTCATTTTCATACTCCTTCACTCTTGTCTCTTCTTGTATGCATCTCGATAGTACTTCGTCAAATTCAAGTATCACATTGTTATTGAGAATGGTAGTTTTGAACACAAACCATTTGGATGAAAGCCCTCCAAGTGCGATGAGAACCATTTCACGATAAACTATTGTCTCCCTAATAGCCAGCAGATTTTTCCTGATCTCGGTCAGCTTCAGACAATATGATTGAATAGACTCATCCCTGCCTTTCTTTAGATTCTTCAATTAATTCTTGAATAATAGGACTTGATTCGCATTGTTGGCCTTGAACATCTGGACCAACTTATCATACATCGCTTTGGATGTTCCCAGCTTAGAGATGTAGGGAACTAGACTCTTGTGAATTGAGTCCCTGATCATCAACTTTGATTTGATTTCTCCCTTCTTGTATTTTATTTTGGAAGCAACAGTTGCAGTGGATGGAGGCTCTTGAATTTTACCTTGCACATAGTCCATGACATCTTGGTCTTCCAAGTTAAGATCCAATGTCATCTTCCAAGCATGGATTTCATCCTTCCCAGTCAATTTGTTATCAGCCTTGAAGCCATTGTAGTTTGAGGAACCCGTCTTCTTCTTTGATGATTTCTACAAATTAGGGCTTTGTCTTCACCTCAGCTCTGATACAATGTAAATTTGTGTATATGTTCTATGCTTGATGCAAATTTACTTTCTCTTCAATATCAGACAACAATCAAATAAACAATAAAGTAAAATGTTGATAGAACATACTAGTAGATCGACAAAAGACAAGCCAAAAATATATAATTGTGTTGGTGCATTACGACGGTCAATAGGATGCTTCAACCAGCAAAGTCTCAATATGGACAGCTAACCATTACTGTCACACAACCCTCTAGGACAACCAAATAGTCAACTCAAAAGTCAACCCAAAATTCAACGTTGACAGTCAACGGTCAACTCAAACAAAAAAATAGCTAGGTCAACGCTGAAAAGTCAAAGTTAACATTTTGTTGAAGATTACAACAAGAAACAATGAAAGTGGCATCCAGAAACATCATTCCTTGATCATAGTGAAAAATAATCACCTAAACTAGGTGGGGCCCATACAGGCTATTTTTAGGTGTATGTCTATTTTTAGAATGGTGAGCATATTCTAAAATTAGCAGGATGCTGATTCTATATGGTCGAGAAAACTCTATCTTTGGATGAATTTCTATTTTTAGAAGATGGGCGAAGTCTATTTATAGATCATAAATCTAAAAATAGAATGCATGTCAATTATTATTAGCCCTTAATAGTAATCAGACAATAAATAGTAACTTATTCTCTTGGAGAACCTTATTTTAGTGAATAGATGTGGCACATCAATGGGCTGAAGGAATTACGTAATTCCTAGGGTGGTTGGTGACTCATGCATGAAGGACTTCGTTATAACTTATTGTGGAAAGTTGTAACAGAGTTGGAAGAGTAGTTATATGAGTTGTTATTTAGTTTAACTCAGTTTAGTGAGTTAAACTCATTTGTGCTAGTTGTAAATGAACATACACTAGTGATAGATGAGTGAATTAATTATTTAATTAATTTACAAATAGTTTATTAGTTGCAATTGAAGAAATACAGTAGTTAACTACTTGCATGCCAGATCCAGTGGAGACCAAGTGGAGAGATAGGTGAAAGGGTGAGATGGACTATCATTTGTGAATATAGTGATGCATTCAATGCATCTACACATAAATTGGAGACGCTTATGAGGATTTCACAGTCAAGGAAAGGTAAGGTTGAATTCATTCAGGTTTCTTATTCAACAGGGATTACGCAGTGGAGGTAGGATGTCAAGAGGCAAGAAATTGGTGCATAGATATACAAATTTCTGCATGACAGTGTGTGAAGATAGTATATTGTACTGAGAGCTCTATGAGCTGAGCTTTGTATGAGATGTATGAGATTGTTACATTTTTCGTTGATATATATAATATATGATAGTTGGGGTTTTCAGCTTTGAGATTTCCCTGTAAAACATCTTGTTATGTGCGATTAATTTTGCTTCATATGTGTTTTGCAATTAGCAATTTAATTTCTGGAAAGAATTAAGTGGAAGGATGTTGTATTTAACATAAGATTAATTTGTTAGATCAGGAGAGTCTGGTAATATACATGGATAAGTTTATAAATTTCTACATGTTTTTCCTCAGAAATAGTGCCAGAAAATGCAGATTAGGTAAATCGATATTTTGGGAGAGTTTTTGGATGATTTGACCTTGCGTTGACCAAAATCAATGTTGGTCAAAGTTTTCTGCACAAACCCTAACCAAAAATAGAAAAGTGTTGTTGCAATATTTCCCACGTGTGGAGAGAGAAGAGACTCCTAGTGATCGAACCAATCAAATGAGGAGAGAGAATGTGTGAGGATGAGATGAGTGAAATCTCCTCCAACGTTGACCTTATTTATATCCATCATTGAGGGTGCGTGACACATCTCCTGGGGCAAAAAAACTTAAGGCCAACTTGCACATATTTTGAATACATTAAATATAAATTTAAAATAAATGTTCTGCTCATCGGATCAAGATGATCTTTAGATCGATCTTGCACCTCTCCAAAAGAGGAACCCAATAAAAATATTCGTATCTTCATCTAAGCATCACAACATAGATTTTTGACCTAGTTGTGCAAAATTAACATATTCTAAATTTGCAAACCAAATTCCGAGACTTCAGTAATTACAAATGTAGATATTGACAGGTAAATTGGAGATTTGTGGTTTAATAATCTTACCTAGAGAAAGATTCCCATCGAAAAAAACACAGGCTCTGTAGAACTCCATCTGCATTTTTTGAAAAATGCAGGTTGTCAAGAAATCCATCTACGTTTTGGAGAAATGCTATTATTATTATTCTTATTAATAAACTATAAGACCTATCTAAACTTAAATAACAACGTTTCTAAACTGGATTGAGAAGCCGTAAGATAGAAAGACCTCGAGATTATGGTACGAGCTAGACAAAGGAGATGAAACAAAAATACTGAGAAGTAAGAATTCCAAATATAAATGGTTCAATGCAAAAATAGGATACGACTTTGACAATTACTCAGTTGCAAAAATATAGAAATGGACAGAGCAGGGAATTACGAAAACGAAGTTAAACATATGGGAAAAACGTAGAGCTAAACTGGAAGCTATAGTAATAAACAAAAATATTACTCAGAAATAAATGGGTATATTCCATCTCATTTTGATAGGAACACAAGAGTTATAAGAGGCCACACTCTAAAATTACAACCAGAAATTACAAGCCAGTTCATAACTGTGGCTAAATGAAAATACCATGAAAATGCACAAATGTCTTACCTAAGAATCTTAAGAATGTAGTCGTGGCGTGTAACCATCGAACATATCTTCATACCAACATCATTGATCTGATCATGATAGGTCAAACGAAATCGTAGAGAAGAAACATAAACAACCGGGAATATACTTACGCAGAGAAAAATACATTGCAACGAAAATGACGAATGAAATAGAACCTCCATAGAAATTGTAAGTTTTTATGAAGCCATAAAACCTGAATATTAAGTGGCTCTAAACCGTCCAGGTGTCATCCATCAGGAGTGGGTTGGACATTCCCACGGATCAAGGGTTTTGTACAATCCCATGTGATGCACTACGTCAAGAGTTAATACACACAAAACCCAAACCATTGAAGTAGAGATGTTTCATATCCTAGGTGATACGACAAGTACAAATGAATGTGATGGATGGGAGTATGAAACTTCGAAAGTGAGAGATTTCATAAATTATGACAACTTAATTAATTGTCAAAACCACTAGAAAAAAAACCAAATCGAACTGCTATCTTTTATCGAAAACAATGTTGACACCTAATTAGTAAAGGATCACCGTTGGCATGGTAATTCCACGTTGTTGGATTAAATAATTAAGGTTAGGTCAACAAATATATTTAGTATTGGTTCAATCCTTAGTTGAAGGGTTAATCGAATGTGTAATGTGTATCATATGTCATTAGACTCCATTACATATGGAGGTATTATAAAAATTTTACAACAAGTTATCAATTAAGAAATTTAACCCAAGTTACAACGTATAGTTTTGACATTAGTGTTTTAAAGTCTACCATGATTTTTATCAACTTATACATGTAAATAAGTCTTGAATGGTATATATGAGCATGATAGTAAGAGAATATTTCCTAATAACTAATACCTATTGAAATTAAAGTAGGGTGAATGTACAAAGAACTTGTAAATTTAAGTTTGGTTTGTAAATATCATGTAGATAGTAATACAAACTGAATAGGTAAGTAAATACATTATAGGGGGTAGTTAAATAGAATTGGATGTGTTTAAAAATATATGTTCAAAGGTATTTTTGTATCTTTATAATTGTGAGAGGTAAATAAAAAGTCACCTAATGACTATTGCTGAACAATTCAGTGGAACATATGTAAGGTGAATGAGCATGAGAAAGTTAGAGGATAAATTAAAAAGGAATATTATAATGATATGTGAGAAATGGAAGATGTATTAATATACCATTTCCATACTGAATTAAGAAATAAAATCCTATATTAAAATGAAATCATAGCTGACCTCGTGGCAATTTGAAAGACTATCATAAACCGTATATGAGTAAACAGTGACATAGTAAATTTTTAGTAATAAAAATACGTCGGAATGCGACGGATGATAGTATAACCATAATAATTAGTTATAGATATTATTATATGTAGACCAAAAAAAAAATCGAAATGGGAGGTGTTACAAATGGTATCAGAGCCCATGTTAAAACACAGGGCATAAATGTGTGCTCACACCAGAAAATGTCTGTTGCTATAATTTTTTGTTAAATTTAATTTTCACTAATGTTTAATTTCATGTACAGTAAAATAGTGCTGAAGTATACAGCCGCAAATCATGAGTTAAGGGGATGAGTTGTATGTGGATCTGGGTGGTGGAGAAAATCCATCAGATCTAAATGCTCCATTGATGGCTATGATGCATCGAATGCAAAGAGAAATAATGCAACTGAAAAACCATAAGGAAAGGCTATCTTTATCCAGTGAAGAGAAAGAGAGGCTCATAATAGAATTGACCTCCCATAACAGTCACAAAGGTGAAGGTTCTGGAAAAAAGAGAAGGGGAACTGTAAATCATTGAGAAGAGTTTGAGGAAGATTATGCCTCTAGACAGTAGTCTAAGAGGAATAAGGAATTACAGGGTGAATTCTGGAAAATCAAGCCTCCCTCCTATGATGGAGAGAAGGAGGAAGATGTTGAGGCTTGGCTTCTAAACATGATAAAGTACTTTCAGGTTTATGACTATGAAAGTAACTTGAGAGCCAGGCTGGCTATCTATCAATTGCAAGATAATGCTATTTTGTGGTGGGAAGAAACCAAGATGGTTCACGTCATAGATGAGAAAACAACTACTTGGGAGGATTTCCAAATCAAATTCAAACATAGATATCTGAATGAACGTTATTATGATGATCAAGCAAAATATTTTCATGAACTTAGGTTGGGACAACTTACTATTGATGAATTTGTAAGAAAATTCACTGACATGCTTCGCTATGTACCTTATATAAGGGAAGAGAAGGCAAAGGTACAATGGTTCTTAAATTGTCTACCTACTATATACAATGATAAAATAGAGTTTGATAATCCCAAGACCATGGATGAAGTGGTGCGCAAAGCAAGACTGTGTTGCCAACATTTCAATGGCAGAAATGAACAAGCAAAGAATTGGCAGAACAAAGAGAAAGGTGACTCTAGTGGGAAAAGAACAAAACCAGCATACTTAAAGAAATTTGGGAGAAATCACCAAAGAAATAAGTTCACCAAAATTGGAGAGAATTAACCAGCTCAATCAAAAATAGGGTCCAAACAGACTAATGGAAACTATAAAAGAGAAGGAATCGTTAAAATGAGGGAACCTTTAAAGTGTTGGGGTTGTCAAGAACCTTATTTACTGAGAGAATATCCACACAGAAACATTCATACCATACAAGTGCTGAGAGAAGCAACTAATGTAAATGATGTGGCAAGAAACATCCCCAAAATCAGTGCTGCTCTAGAAGATCGTCAAACAGAACACCAGTCCACTATGGTCGAAGTAGAATGTATGATTGCTCCACAACCTGTGTCTATTGTAATAGGTAGGTGCATCGTTAAGTTATATAAGTCCTCAAATGGTAGAAAAATGAAAATTAAAGGTAGAGAAATTTCAGCAGCCATGGTTGGGTCAATTAGCTACTGGGAAAAAAAGGAAAGTGACTCATAAATTACCTCAGATGGACATTAATCTGAATGGGTACAAAATTGAATTGAATCTGAATATTATACCTTTAGGTTCCTATGATGTATTAGTAGGAATGGATTGGTTGGAAAAACATAAAGCCATGTTAAACTGTTTAGACAAAACAATACACTGCATAAATGGGGAGGGAAAACCCATGATAGTGAAAGGCAAACCCAAACCCATATCCATAAGACAAATTTCAGCACTTCAATTGAAAAGAATTGCAAGAAAAGGTTTCCAAGTGTATTTTGTGCATGTAGAAGAAGTGGGAAAACAACCTAAAGATGATTTGTTAGAAAAATTACCAGTCATCCAAGAGTTCAAGGATGTGTTTCTAGATGAAATTCCTCATCTCCCCTCTAAGAGAGAAATTGGCTTCTCAATTGACTCAGTGCCAGGAGCAACACCAGTTTCTAGAGCCTCATATAGAATGAGTACCCGAGAGTTGATGGATTTGAAGATGAAACTACAAGAGTTGCTAGATATAGGTTACATTAGACCATGTGTATCCCCATGGGGAGCATCGATACTATTTGTGAAAAATAAAGATGGTACTTTCAAAATGTGTATAGACTATCGTCAATTGAATAAACTAATAGTCAAGAAGATATATCCTTTACCTAGCATAGATGATATCTTTGACCAAGTTAGAGGAGAAACAGTCTTTTCGAAAATCGATCTAAGGACAGGCTACCATCAAGTGAGAATTAAAGATGAAGACATAAGTAAAACCTCATTTAGAACCAGATATGGACACTATGAGTGTGTGGTCCTACCTTTTGGGTTGACTAATGCACCTGCTTCTTTTATTTATTTAATGAACAGTGTCTTGAATAAGTACTTGGACAAATTTGTACTAGTATTTATTGATGACATTATGATTTATTCTAGAATGAATCTGAGCATAAAGAACACCTTAGAATTGTTTCACAAACACACAGAGAAAACAAGTTGTAGGCTAAGTTTAGAAAATGTGAATTTTTCAAAGATAAGATTCAGTACATGGGTCATATAATTTCAGAGAAGGGATTAGTAGTAGACCCATAAAATATACAAGCGATAAGGGAGAGGCTTATACCTACTGATGTGTATTTTATGAGATCCTTCATGGGAATTGCAGAATACTATAGGATATTTTTAGAGAGATTTTCAACCTTAGTCTACCCTATTACATATTTATAGAGAAAAGGAGTTAAGTATGAATGGACTGAGATATGTCAAAATAGCTTTGACCAATTAAAACTAAAACTTACAACAACACCTATTTTAAATATTTGTGATTGAGATCAGGAATTTTTAGTATGCACAGATGCTTGTGGAGAGGGATTAGGAGGATAGATGCTACAAGAAAATTCTTTTATAGCCTATGAATAAAAAAAAATCAAGAAAAATGAGAAAAATTATAGTGTTTATGATTTATAACTGGCTGCTATAATACATGCTTTGAAGATGTGGAGACATTACCTTTTAGTGAAAAAGTTTATATTGATGACAAATCACATTAGCTTAAAGTATTTATTCACACAAACTGATTTGAAGGCCAGGGAAGCCAAATGGTTGTCCTTCCTTAGTGATTTTGACATAGAGATCAAACATATTAAGGGGAAGGAAAAAAAATTTGCATATGCATTAAGCAGAAATGCTTTGCAAAATGTGAGTAATGTTGAAAGTAGTGCTAGTTTTAATATTGAAGGATTAATACAAGAAGTCATGGAACAAGACCAAAACTATGAAAAACTTCAGACACAAATTTTGAAAAAAGAGATGAAGGGATATACACAAAATAAGAGGGGATTGATTTTTTATAAGGACAGATTATACATTCCCAATGTGGAATCTTTAAAGAGAGAAATATTGGATGAGTACCATAACAGACCTTATGTGGGACATCCCGGATACCAAAAATTAATTTCAGCCTTAAAGAAGAACTTATTCTGGCCTGGTATGAAAAATGATATGGAAAATTACTTGGCTAGATGTATAGAATGTCAACAAGTGAAGGTAGAACATCAGCATCTAGTTGGATTATTGAACCCTTTACCCTTCCCAGAATGGAAGTGGGAGACTGTTTCCATGGATTTTATTACTGGTTTACCAAGGACTAACTACCAACATGACTCTATCATGGTAGTAGTGGATACTTTGACTAAAGCTTCACACTTCATACATGTATAATCTACCTATGGTTAAACCAGTACTAAATACGAACATGACTCTATCATGGTAGTAGTGGATACTTTGACTAAAGCTTCACACTTCATACCTATATAATCTACCTTTGGTACCACTCAAGTAGCTAATGTATTTATGAAAGAGATTGTAAAATTGCATGGTATTCCTAAGATGATCATCTCAGACATAGATGCAAATTTTACTGCAGCATTTTGGAGGAGTCTGTTTGGGGGCATGTGTACCAAATTAAATTTTAGTACTACTTACCATCCCCAAAATAATGGCAAAACTGAAAGAACAAAACAGATTTTAGAGGACATGTTAAAGATGTATGTTATGGATAGACAAACAAAGTGCAAGGACTTTATACACTTAGCATAATTTGCCTACAAAAATAGCTACCAAGCTTCAATTAAGATGAGCCCTTTTGAAGCACTCTATGGTAGAAAGTGCCATACACCTCTAAGTTGGAGTCAACCATAGGATAAGTTAATACTTAGACCTGATGTTTTACAGGAAATGGAAAGAATTGTACGGAAAATTCAACAAAATATCAAAACAACACAAGTCAAGAAGAAAAGTTATGCAAACAAAAAGAGAATTCACATAGAATTCAGTGTGGGTGATCATTTTTACCTAAGGAATAAGCCTAAAAATATTACTTTACACACGGGTAGTTGTGCAAAACTAGCTCTTACTGTGGACCTTTTGAAGTACTAGAAAGAGTTGGAGCAGTTGCATATAAGTTGGCTTTACCTAGCCACACTAAGGTTCATGATGTATTTCATGTTTCATTATTAAAAAAATAATGTGCATGATCCTACTCATATTATTGATTGGAATGTGATACATGTGGAACTAGAATGAGAATTCCTTCTAGATCCACTTCAAATCTTGGCATGGGAAGAAATTGAATTTCGGAATAGAACCATGGCCAGGGTGAAAGTGCACTGGAGGCACTTTGCACCCGAAGAGCCTACTTGGGAACGAGAGGAAGATATGATGGAAAAATACCCATCACTATTTGAACAATGATTTTTATTTTTTTGTCTTTACAACACCGAGGACAATGTTTTGTTTTAGAGGGGGAATATGTAATATCCCTAATTTATATCCTTTTATTGGACATTTGAACAAGTCCAAAAGGGTACAGTGGACCTCAATGGAAAAACAATTGTGTGGATTTATTTTATTATTTCAAGTTAATAAAATAAAATGGAAATTTATGTGCAAAGACTAGATTATGATTAGAGATCTGGAAACCAAATCCACAAGGATGGATAAGGTTGTAAGACTTTCCCAGACTTCCAAAAATCCTTGGAAGAAATAACTTAAATAATAAATTTAGATTGGAGATAAAAATCTAAAATGTTTCTCCAGTAAAGAGGAAATTAATGGGAAGAGGTGGAAAAAAGCTAGAAAGCAGAAAAGCTATCTTAAAAAGTAACTTTGTGTAAGAAACAAAGGGAAAGCCTACGCACACAGGAAAGCAACATCCTGAATTAACTATATGGAGTTAAGGGAAACAGGCTGGGGGAAAGAAAGCTTAAATAAGTTGACTCAGGATAGACAGAGGATTGTGTATCACTGAAGGAAAGTATCTCTTCTCAGGGGTGAGTTGTGGAGAAAGAAATTTAAGGTTGGGAGGCACCTAGTCTACCTTAAGTGGTATGCAGAGTTAAATTGATTTGTTTAAATTATATTTTAGTATATTATGAGTTACTGAGAAATTAAAGTAGTTATGTCGATATGAAACTCTGTATCTGAACATGTGCTTATGTTGTGGAAGTTATATGAATTAGTAATTAATTATGGAGGTCTGTACATTGAATAGATTTGACTATAATGAAATAGTCTGTTTTGTATGGTTGTACAGACATAACTCTGTAGAGGACCAACTCTCAAAATGTTTAAACCCAATATCGGGTTTAGATCTGAGGTTAGGTACCTCACAAGAAACTTGTGTATATTTAATGAATCTACTTTAATGTTATGTTAGAAAACTATATATTTTATTCTGAAAGAAAATATAAACGAAACTAGATATGCATGATGAATAAATACAAGTACAACATAGTTCATTAATTTCTATACTATAGCATATATGTAGGAATTGATAGATGAAAGAACATTATAATTAAGAATTTTTTTGTACTGTAGAACACTGTAGAAGGATAAACCATGAAATACATATTCTAGACAAAATTATACATATACATGTAGTAAAAATGTATTTCTTTCTTATAACTGAAAAGGGAAATTTTATATGAAATAAAATTGCAATTATGCACTCACGATAACATTTCAATAGCACTGAAATAGTTATTAAAATAAATAATTAAACATCTATAAGTGATAATTCAGGTAGTTACATCATTATAGATGTTATATTCCATAAATAAAAACTATGCAGTTTAAATAATAGATGGTTGTAATAAAAGTTATACGAAGGGAACTTTGTCCCTTAAATGAAAACAGAAATGTTTCTCAAAAAAATTATGCATAATGCATATGAAAATCTAGCAACCATCTGACCAACCTATATACCAATATTTTCTGTGTTAAGAATACAATAGAAACAACTTGACTGAGTGTTAGCTCCAAATACAATCGACGTATAGTAATACCTGCAAAGGACAAAAGCGAAGGTTAGAGTTGGAGAATTAATCTTGAAAAAAGTTTAAATAAAATAGCAGTGTGAGAACTGAAGAAAATAAAATGTAATACTTGAGGAAGTCTCAGATCCACGTTGTTCTCTACATTTGGAAAAGAGGAGAGAAATTAATATGAGTAACGAATAAAAAAATTCAAGGGACGGTTTCATAAATTAATGTGACAGAAGCAATATCCATGCCAAAAATATCTAGAAGTGTATTTACTGTAAACTTGAAAAATTGTTGTTATGGTACAATAAATCGAAATAACATTTAAAATATTCAAAACGGAAAAGGAACATGAGGGTTTTAGACATATATACACCCGCAATTATATAAACGATGTATTGAGGGGCGTGGTGAGAAATAGTAGAGGAAAAATATAAATTATATTTATTCCAAATGAAACTGCCGAGATACAATCTCTGTGATGCGTAAGCACAGAAAATGACAAGAAACCCTCACTAATTTTTAAACAGTCGAAAGACATTAGGGTGAAGCATTTCACGAAATATTCAAAATTTGCAAACCAAATTCCGAGACTTCAGTAATTACAACTGTAGATATTGACGAGTAAATTGGAGATTTGTGGTTTAATAATCTTACTCAGAGAAAATTCCTCATCGCACAAAACGCAGACTGTCTAGAACTCCATCTGCATTTTTTGGAAAAAGCAGGTTGTCCAAAACTCCATCTTCATTTTGGAAAAATGATATTATTATTAATAACAAATGATAAGACCTATCTAAACTTAAGTAAAAACATTTATGAACTGGATTGAGAAGCCGTAAGATAGCAATACCTCGAGATTGTGGTACGATCTAGACAAAGGAAACGAAAAAAAAATACCACGAAGTAAGATTTATAAATATAATTGTTTCAATGCCAAAACAGGATACGAATTTGACAGTTACTCAGTTCCAAAAATATATAAATGGACAGACCAGGGAATTACGAAAATGATGTTAAACGTATGGGAAAAACGCAAAGATAAAATGGACGTTGTAGTAATAAACAAAAATATTACTCACAAATAAATAGGTATACGCTATATCATTTTGATAGGAACACAAGATTTATAAGAGGTCACACTCTGAAATTACAACTATAAATTAGAAGCCAGTCCGTAACTTTGGCTAAATGAAAATACCGTGAGAATGCACAAACGTCTTATCTGTGAATCTGAGGAATGTAGTTGTGGCGTGTAACCATGGAACATCTCTTCATGCCAATGGCATTTCTATGCTCACGATAGATCAAACGAAATCGTAGAGAAGAAACATAAACAACTAGGAATAGATTGATGCAGACTAAAATAAATTGAAATGAAAAATACAAATGAAATAGAATCTCCATAGAAATCGTAAGTTTTTATGAAGCCATAAAACTCTAATCTTAAGTGGATCCGAACCATCCAGGTGTCATCCATTGGGAGTGGGTTAGAAATTCTCGCAGATCAATGGGTTCTGTACAAGTCCATGTGATGTAGTACGTGAAGAGTTAATACGCACAAAACCAAAACCATTGCAATATCCTAGGTGATACGACAAGAACAAATGAATGTGATGGATGGGAGTATGAAACTTTGAAAGTGAGATATTTCTTAAATTATGAAAACTTAATTAATGATCCGAACCACTAGAAAAATGAACCAATTCGAACTGATATCTTTTATCAAAAACAGTGTTGACACCTAATTAGTAAATGATCCTCATTGACATGGTAATCCCATATTCTTGGATTACATAACTAAGTTGAGGCTAACGAAGATATTTAGTATTGGTTCAATCCTTAGTTGAAGGTTTAATCGAATGTGTAATGTGGATCATATGTCATGAGACTCCATTACATATGGAGGTATTATAAAAATCTTACGACAAGTTATCAATTAAGAAATTTACCCCAAGTTATAATGTAAAGTTTTGACAATAGTGTTTTAAACTCTACCATGATTGCTATCAACTTATACATATAAATAAGTCCATAATGGTATATATGAGCATGATAGTAACAACATATTTCCTAATAACTAATACCTATTGTAATTAAAGTAGGGTGAATGTACAAGTAACTTGTAAATTTAAGTGTGGTTTGTAAATATCATGTAGATAGTAATACAAACTGAATAGTAAATACCTATAGGGGGTAATTAAATAGGATTGGATGTGTTAAAAATATATGTTCAAAGGTATTTTTGTATCTTTATAATTGTGAGAGGGTAAATAAAAAGTCACCTAATGACTATTGGCGAACAATTCAGTGGAACATATATAAGATGAATAAGTATTAGAAAGTTAGCGGATAAATTAAAAAGGAATATTATAATAATAAGTGAGAAATGGAATACTTATTAATATATCATTTCCATACTGAATGAGGAAAGAAAATCCTATATCAAAATGAAATCGTAGCTGACCCCGTGGCAATTTGAAAGACTATCATAAACCGTAAATGAGTAAACAGTGACATAGTAAATTGTTAGTAATAGAAATACGTCGGAATGCTATGAATGATAGTCTAACCATAATAGTAAGTTAGAAATATTAATCTAAGTAGTCGAAAAAAGAAATCGAAATGGGAGGTGTTATAGATAAATACATGAGATTTTTTTTTTAAATATAGTAAATACATGACAACGCTTCTGTACATGTGCGAGCGCAATTGAATGACATTGGAGTCTGACTTCCAGAATAAAAGCCATAATAAAAGAATCCATTACATAATCTAATGACATAACTAAATTGTAATAAAAATTTAATTCCATTAATAGTATTACTGAAAAATACATTTTCTACATACATGTTTTGAGATATAACACCAAAAAATAGAGTGAGGCCATCTATAAAAAACACCTCAGATAAATAAATACATAAAAAATGATGGACATCACGTTCCTCCAATCTATCTAAAGAAATATGAATACAATAATATGACTCCCCCTGTTGTACCTTAAGAGACAATCCCTTAGCTGTGATAAGGAATCAGTGCTTAAGACATTTATATGATTATGTCACAAAATTATTTGTCTCTGTTTAATCACCCTCAAGTATTTATCATTAAACTCTCAAATATCAAATATAATGAATGTCTCACAATGTTGTTGTCTACTGATGTTGAATAAAATAACTAGAAGAAAATGAAAGAAAGAAGCCCAAATGGATACGTTGTTATACATAATATATCATCTCAAACTCCAGAAGCAATTATATGAAAGAAACAGTTAAAACAAAGGAGCGCCAATTAATGTTTTTAACTCTTGCTTACATAAGTAAAAAGAGACCTGTTACTCATAACTTCGTTTTATTCAAGGATAGAAAACAGAGAACGAAAAGTTGAACACATATCAACATAAACATATTCCAGAAACTTGTTTCTCATTCATTCATCTTTGAAATCTCTAAGTACAAAATTATAGTCTGAAGGTCCAAAACTCGGAACCTTCCTTCCCCTAAATTATTACATTAAATAAGATAAAAAGCAGTTCAAAACTGTTATAACTGATCCTAACTACCTCAACTCCTGAGGACTTTGAAAGCTATCTATTACATACTCTCAAAATTTCTTATTACATTTACATCATCTTTGAAAGATTATAATAACATAAAAATTAACACCCTAATCTATATGCTGAATGTGAATAGTTGACGATGCTGCTACATTTCCTAGATCAACTTCTGATTTGTCTTTCTTCGAAGTTGGAGGATATTTTGGCAAGTCTATTGTCCAAGATCTGCACTTCTTCCATATCTCTACTCTTGTCCTGGGTGAATTTATCAGATTGTGATACTCTAACCTGAAAGAAATAATTCGGTTGTAAGATGTTCTTTCTGTAAATAGAGTTTTAACCAACCACAACAGCTTAAAATGTCTCTGAAGAAAGTTGATCATCGTTGCCCCATTGAGTACCTGAGTCTTTTCATGTGTATTATCAACTTTACTTTTTGTTAATACCAGTAATTTTGCATAAGAATCCCATGACAATAGACCTCCTCCTAGTGCCCAACATGAAGGTAAACCTGTTCTTGTTAATTTGTCCAATGATTCATCAAACTAACTTACTGCTTCTTTCATTTCTATCAACTTCTTTTCTGTGGCTTTTCTGCAATCATTCTTGACAATCATCTTATTAATCTCTACTGTATATAAGATTATATCTTTAATATCATTTTCCTCTAATTATTGATCTATTTTGGAATTAATAAAGTCAATGAATATTTTTGCCCAAGTAGCCCTATGGATTGTCTTCTGTCTATCTGCTATTACTTGTTCTTCAAATTCTCTGATAAGACATTTCTCTTTTGCAACCACCATCAAAAAGTCCCAAATTGACTTCATTTCATAAATGATATTATTCCAAATGATATCTTTTGCCTGTATTAAAGATATGTTCCCTTTCAATTTTTCTTTAAGGCTTTTGATCTCAGCATTAGCATTCTGACTGTCCATTTTGTATTTACTGCTTCATTTTCTGCAGCTTGAATAATCTTCGATGTTGTCTCTAGATCTGCTTGAGCCTTTTTCCGATCCCTTTCCGCCATCTGCAATTTAGTATTCAATTGAGAAATATGTGCTTGTGGATCTTCGTTACCTGAAGGAAAAACAAATGTACAATTATGACTATCAATATGATTTTGCAGGGATATTGCAGTTTGTTTTATTTTGGAGATTTCCTCCTCCTTTTGCATAAGCTGTTGTAGAAGCTTTTCCTTCTCATTCTCCACCTCTGCAATGTCTGCAGCCATTGAATGCTCTCCTGTAGGTAATTTTAGCTTTTTCTTCAATGTATATATCTTTGCTTCAGCACTTTGCCGAAGATTCTACACAACAGTCCTATCATTAGGGTCCACTCCAATCTTTACTATAATTTTCTTCAGCTCCTCATTCTGAACTGCTAAAGCCCTAGAGTTGGCTTTTTATAAATTCAACTTCTTAATTACTTTTCCAATCATATTCTCTTTTTTCATTGCCATTTCATTAGTATTCATCAGTTCATTTGAAATCAACTGTCCTGTTTGCATATGTAGGTTCACCTTATCCAACAATGGGATCTTTTTCACATCTACGGTCACATTTACAGTATTAAAATTACTAGAGGAACCAATTGACATGTCAGTAGGGTGTGACAGGGAAATTATGAATTGATCTTTCTCAAGATCCATGGCAGTCAAAATCCTTGTTTGATCTGGAGCAATCTGATATTCGGCTTGGGCCGCCATACTGGCTTTCATCTTCTAGTTCCTCTATGCAATTTGGGAAAGCATATGTTTGATGAGTGGTACTTGTTCATTAAAGGTCTCATGTCTCCTAGATGAAGCGGAAACATTTTGTTCCTCTCCCAATTGTAAAGAAAAACTAGGTTGATTATATGCATGCTCTTCATTAAACTTTTTCCTTTTCTCAGCTCCCTGCTCCTCATATTCTAAATCAACTACTGTTTATTTACTTCTTTTATTAGACTTTTCTGATATTATGGCAGTCTGAATATTTGAACCTGTTGAACTCATTACTCCTTTGCTTGTTATCTTTTCTAAATCTGGCTTGCTTTCATGAATGAAAGCGGAATATCCATTCTCCACTCTTCTATTGGGAATTACACTATGAGGGTCATAAGCCCAGCTTTCCCCTAAAAACAAATGCATTTCATATAACATTTTAGTAACCTCCTCAAATGCCTGTCTCATATTAACTATGAAAGGACCTACAGTCATGGGTAGTTTGAACATATGTCCCTTCCTCATAGGTACAAAGTGAACTTGATCAAAATTCAGACTTTGTCGAATAAACTCCAAACCAAATAGTCACATGGGAACAAATACTGGAAGTCTATAAGGCTCAAAACTTGCTCCATACAACCTAATTTCTGAATAATCCTAAAAAACAAACCAATCTCCAAATTTACAGTTTGTCCCTAAATGCATGAACTATGAGCTTTGGGTAAAAAACAGGGGGGAGGAACTCCATTCAAAAATTTATATGCACTTGTCATGAAATAATTGGAAAAATCAAACAGTCTAGTTTCATTTTGTTCCCTCCTCACTATATCTGTCCAAAAAGCTACAAATTGCCTCTTCTTATTTATATCCATAATATTCAGCCCTAAATACATAAATTCCTCCACATTTTGATATAAGAACAAGTAAATGATTAATGAAGGAAATCTGAAAGAACCTGTTAATGATAGGCTCATTAGCTATGAATTTACTGCTTCCTGCCAATATGATGGAATATCGAGCACCATTCTTGGCTTCATCATCATGGAAAACATCCCCAACATTAATTTTTCCACCATTCTATCATCATATTTACCTAGAATCTTTGCAATGCTTCTTAGAACCGGCTGAACCTCAGTATCCAAAATTTCCATAGGAAAATCCTTGTTGTCAGGCTGAAATTGCTGTGTGTTAAGATTTAGGAAATGAATAAGCTGATTGCAGTCTTGACCTGCAAGGTTATCGTAACACGCTACCAGAGAATCATCAGAGAATTGAACACATGACCCTGACTCAAGGTAACAAAGGGCTTGGTAGATTAACTCGACAGATACTTGTAAAACATTCTCTCCTTGACAATTCATCACAAAAAATTTTCTAGGATACATAATGGAAACCAACCAGGATATAAATTCAGGAAAAATATGGGTTCTAGGGATGCATGCAGACAGCAAAATAGACATTACCATGGTAGCATAAACTAGGGAGAATTTGTCATTCAAGAGAACCTGCTAGTAAAATAGAAGATGAACTAGGGAACAGTTTGTATCTTGGGTATCCCTCTCAGTATCCATGAGAGGGATATGACTAGAAGAACCCAACAGAGATGAATGTTTAGCCATAATTCAGGACTACGACGACATGTGACTTACAAAGGTGACTAAATTTTGATAAGGTGACGGAAAACTGAATAGGGTGCAACACAAATCAATCACAAATATAAACTTAATACAAACTGGCTTTGGAAAGAATGTGAATTTCACTTAAATAGGTGGTGCGACTTTTTAAAATTAAATTTTGACATGACACACCAGCGAACTGTTGAGTTCACCCGGCGTGGAAGACAGCTGTGAACAACTCAGCGCCTTATGACACTGTGGGGGGTGTCAGAGTATGGAGAATTATCTTGGCTTGTGCCCCCGCATTCAATCCCCACCGCTCATCTGTGTTACTCCCGTGGTCAACCTGGTCAGCTACGGAGGCACACTTAATTTTAGCTCACACACTTATTGTGCCCGTGGGTTGAGTCCTTTGATCGGGTTTGAAGAAGTCATCACATCCTGCTCGATAAAACAATCGAGCTTTAATATTTTTGACAGGACCCACTCATATAAAGTTTAAAGTTTTTAAACTTTTCAACTCTAATGTGATGAATCAAAATATTTCAATGCTAAAGTATAGAGACCTTAATACTTTAACATGTTTTAACAATTTTCTTTTTTTTTGTATTTTCAAAATTGAAAATAAAAGGATATTGCAAATGATCCACAACATTTGGCTCCACTTGCGGTTAGTGTTTTTTGCCACGAACACTAAGAACCTGCATATCAGTGCCTTCACTTCGGGCATGGAGTCACATTATGCTTGATGAAAAATATACAATTAGGAAAACCGAATATGTACAATGATGAACCTGCTATTTTCAATGCTGGAAATAATGTTTCAAATACTGACCATTAATAGGTAGTTCTACTGCTTCCCCATCAAGAGTTTCCAGCATAAAAGTGTTATTTGATCTAACTTCAGTGATTTTGTAAGGACCATACCATAGAGGATCAAACTTACCATGTTTTCCCTTCTCCTCTCTTCCAGTATCCCATATTAGTACCAGATCCCCAATTTGGAACATAATATCCTTTGCCTTTATGTCAAAAATGGACTTCATTTTCTCCTGATATGTGATCAAATTGTCTCTGACTTTATTTCTACTTTCACTTAATTCTATTACCTTATTCAACCTTCTTATTAATGCATTAGGTTCCTCTTGTGCTTCTTGAAGAAAAAAAATTACCGGTTTTGCTAACTGAGTGGGAAACAAAGCTGAGTACTATATACTAACTCATAAGGGGACTTGCCAATATATCTTTTAGTAGTCATTCTCACTGCCCAGAGAGCAAATTTCAGCTTTGAGTCCCAATTCTTCTGGTTCTCATTAATATTTTTCTTCAAGATCTTGTCTAATGTCTTGTTCGATGACTCTGCTAATCCATTCCCTTGAGGATGATATGTTGTCGAATGAGACAATATCACATTATAAGTTTGACAAAAGTTTATAAACTTGATTGAGTTGAATACTTGAGCATTGTCTATGACGATTTTCACTGGACATTCAAACCTGCTGAAAATACTCTCTTCCAAAAACTTTATTACTACCAAATCATTTGGTCTTATAGTAGGAATCGCCTCTACCCATTTTGTAAAATAATCAGTGGCAATCAGAATCCACCTAAATTTCCCACTTGATGGTGGATTAATTTCTCCAATAAAATCTAATCCCCATTTTCTGAAGGGTTCTTCAATAAAAACAGGAAGAAGAGGTAAAGGAGCTAACCTTTTCTTTTCTGCAAACAATTGGCATTTATGACAACTTCTAACAACTCTGTATACATCAGCAAATAGAGAATGCCAGTAGAAACCTGATTTAAGAATATTATGAGCAGTTACTATCCAATTGTAATGACCTCCACACAAACATTCAAGATACTCCCTTATCACTTCCATTGATTCTCCTTCTGTCAAACATAACAACAAGACACCAACAAGATCTTTCCAATATAACTTAGCATCAATTATAACATAAGGTTGATCTTTAAGTTTTAGGGCTTTGTATTTTTCTCTATTGATCTAGGGAGGGCAAGAGAAAAAACATAAATAGTGAATAATATCCTTATAACAGTCTGGGCAGAGAAATTTGTACTTGATCGCTGACTTTGTTTTAATCTGATTGGTCTCCTCAATCACTTGACCTAATAGTGCAAGAGAATTAATTCCTAGAGTTTGGAAATTAGATTTGGTTAGCAATTTAGCTAACCCCTGTCCTTTGACTAACTTAGTAGGCTTAATGTCCAAATCATATTCTTGAAATTTGGCAATCCATTTTCCTCTTTTTCCCTCTACATCACTCTGAATCAACACATCTTTTATAGCAGAATTAGGTACATATGCTACTATTTGAGAATGAAGTACATATGTCCTGAAAGCTTTCAATGATTTTACTAAGGCATATACCTGCTTCTCCAGGATGTTATATTTGAGCTCTGCATCTCTGAGGACTTTACTAAAAAATGCTATTGGTTTCTCCTTTCCTTCTTCGTTCTTCTGTAACAACACAACAGCGATAGTGGAAGGTGATGCAAATGAAAAAATTTGGAAAGGTTTCAGATAATCTGGACTAATCAAAATTGGAGCTTCTTGAACAACCTCTTTAATTCTGGAAAAGGATTCTCTCGCTTCTTTATCCCATTTTACTTCAACATTTTTCTTCAATATATATGTTATTTTTCTCATAACATCAGCATAATTTGGAACAAATATTCTCAAAAAATTGATTTTCCCTAGAAATATTTGAATATCTTTCTTACTTCTAGGCAATGGAATTGTTTGTATAGTCTCCACCCTCACTGGATCAATTTTCACACCCTGGTTTGAAACTATCTGTCCCAGCAACTTACCTTCCTCTAGAGCAAACAAGGATTTCTTAGGATTCAATGATAACCCAAATTTTCTGCATTTCAAGAAAGCCTTGTGCAGGTGCTCTAAATGTTCATCATCAGACCCTGAAAAAATAGTCACATCATCCAAATAAATGACTACAAATTTGTCACCTACAAAAGCTATATCCATTGCCCTCTAGAAAGTAGCTCCTGCATTCATGAGGCCAATTGGAATCCTGACATACATGAATGTTCCCCAGGGTGTAATGAAGGTTGTTCTCTTCTGATCTCCTTTCTCAATCGCTACTTGGTTGTATCCAGAAAAGCCATCAACCATGGATAACCTATAAGCTCCAGTCACTTTCTGCAGGACATAGTCCATCTTTGGCAAAGGATAATTATCCTTCAGGGAGGCTCTATTTAAGTTCCTAAAATCTACACACAATCTTATCTCTCCATTTTTTTTCATTACTAGAAGTAGATTTGAAACCTACTCTGAGTACCTGAGTGGAACTATGATTTTTTCTTACAAAAGTTTCTTCACCTCTTTCTCAATAGGTCCTAATAACAGTGGATTAATCTGTTTGAGCTTCTGCCTGTGTGGCTTAACCCCATCCTTCAGTGGTACTTTATGCTGAATAATATCTAAATCATAAGTCATTAAATATTCATATGACCATGCAAACACATCTATGAAATTTTTGAAAAGATCTGAATACCTTTCTTTATAATATTTAGGAACTCCTTTGAACAACTTCACTATTTTGGGCTTCTGTTGAGTTCCTAAATTAAAATATTCCACCTCTCCATCTTGAGATGCCTACTTGTGATTCACTGCTACATCGTTAGCATAAAACAATCTTTCAAGAGGAACCAGGCCTCTGGGTAATATATTATCTTTCAACTGAATTATTTTCTGGTCACCAGTTGTCTGCTTCAGGTTTCTAGGCACATCATTTTGATAATCTTGATCACTTTCTTGATCAATTTGGCTATCCTCAAAAGTTCCAATCATTGTTAAAAATTGATGGATCTGCTCATCATCTTCAAAAACCTGCCAGTGCTTTACATTATCATGGATTGAAGGCCTGTGTCTCATTTCAATTTCATATCTCAGTCTTGGATTAATTGGTGGCTTAAATGTGCTGGTTGCAACTGCCAATGAATCTGCCATTCTATTTTCTTCTCTTGGAATAAATTTAAGGTTAAAGGCTTCAAAATAATTTTCAACTAGATCCCACACCTCATTTCCATAGGATCTTAACCTGGGATGCTTAGTCTGACACTAATTCTTAATCTTTCTTATTATTAATTCAGAATCACCAAAGATGGAAATAGATTATATTCTTATTTGTTTAGCTGTTTGCAAGCTCAAAATCAATGCTTCATACTCTGCCACATTATTAATTGATTCAAATTCTAGTTTGAAAGAAAAAGGTAAGAGATTACCTTCAGGAGATATAAAGATGAACTCGCCTCCTGTGCCTTCTTTAGAATATGCTCCATCAAAATAACACTTCCAAATTTTATATGAATGTAGCTCCTTATGTACACTTGCTGAAGAGAGCTGATTCTGTGAGTCTTCAACAAATTCTGCATCTTCATGCAACATAAAACAAGAGAGATCCTCCTTCTCTTGACCATAAATGGGAGAATTACCTGCCTCTTTCTTGGTGGTAGTTTTCATGAATCTGGTTTCTCTATATAACCTCCTTTCTTCCCCATTGAAAATAGGGATGATGGCATATGTGAAATCCAACTTTAAGACACCTCCAAGTTTTTCCCCCCAAGATCTAAACAACAACATGCCAAATATGGCCGGAATATCTACAACTACTACATCCATCATGATACTCTTGGCTGGGATTTGGGCCAAGGAAACAACCATGTCTTTGATAAGACCTACACACTTCACCCTTTTTGAATCAAAAGAATAGAGGTCTCTATATGGCTTAGTGATTTGTAAATTTAGCTCTTTCATCACAGATAATGGCATAAGATTATGTGATGCACCAAAATCAAGCATACAATTATGAATAATGAAATCATGCAAAAGTACTGATATATAAAAAGGTGGAACAGAAGATTCTACCTCTTCAACATGAGACCCGAAAGTAACAACTGGTTTTTCTTCTTGTAAATTCACAATATCACACACTTCATTAGACTGAGATAGATTAATAGACTCTACAATTTCTTTCTTATAACCAGGTGTTTTAGCCAACTCAAGAAGAGGTATTTGAATTTTAACTTTTTCTAACTCTTTAGACAAACTGAAATTTTGGTTTTGTTTGATAAACTTTTCAAGTTCTTCTTGATTTCTGTTTGGATTTGTGAGTTTATCAGGAATAGTAACAATCTGCTCCAAAATACTAATGTCATTAGAATTGTTTTGGGAAGCTTCAGCTTGCTGCTTCTCATTTTATTTTACTGGATTCATGGGCTGCTTCCCCTTGTCTAATTGTTTTATTGAATTTTTCTGTTGTGGAGTCACCATTGGAGAAGGGACTGACTCTGATCCTTTCTCTTCATCATCCTGAGTTATCAACCTCTTTTTTGATTTCAATTCATACTTATTATGCAAATATCCTTGCATAAAATCAGTAAAATGTTTGCAGTAATCATCCATCTCTTCCTGGTCAAATGAAATATCAGCTTCTTTACATTCCTCTTCACATTATTTTTCACATTATTCTTCTGCATCACCTTCCATATATATGGCAGAAATGTGTTCTTTATCTTCTTTCTGATCATCATAAGTAGACTAAGATGGTGCTGCTTTTATATATAGGGGTGCCTGAACTTGATCCTGATCTCTTCTCTCCCTCTGCAAAATCTGCAGTGGCTGCTTTCTGAATTGGGGATTAAAAACCCCTCTGCTTTTCTGTGTGGGTTTCTCGTTATCCAATTCCAACTTTACTAATTTATTTGACAAAATTTTAATGACCTTGGTCATGTCATCAATCCTTTGATATTGAATTGACTCTTCCTTAGCTTTACCTTTATCTTGAACTGACTACTTTTCTTGAGCTTTTCCAGCAGCAGACATATTTTCTTCAATCTGCAACGCATCCGTTTGGATTTTTTCAATAGTAGGGGACCTTATTTCTCTCAAAGTAAAACTAAAATCTGATACAAATTCCCCAGCAAAAACAACTCTTGCTCTAATGGGAAGAGGTTTCATTTCGGAAGGAAAACTATTGTACAATTTATTGAAACTTTTAATAAAATCACTCATATTTTCATTAGGTTTTTTCTTAATAGCATTAAATTCTATCAAAGAATAACCATGGTCTCTCTTTTCACCCCATCTTTGGATGAAGTGTCTTTCTAACTCATCCCAATAATTAATTGAGCCATTTGGTAACCCTTTAAACCATTTTCTTTCCTCTCCATTTAGGGACTGTACAAAAAGTCTCATTACTACATCTAGCTGTTCAACATTGAAATTTTAGGCAAAAGTGAAAAACAAAGGCAAGTGTTGTTCTGCAGTTATTTCATCTTCACCAGTAAACCTAGGAAGCAACTTAAGATATTATTGAGGCATTGCTTTCATTGGTTGGGGAAGATTTAATGGTGAATATATGTTCATCAAGAAAGCAGGGGCTGCCATGTTTATGCCCTGATTGATTGCTCTTTGAGTAGTGGGAATTTGTGAACCAGTTGTAGGTGTTGATGAATGAAGTGAAACAACTGATAAAGGAAGAGGTTGATAAACTAAAGTAGAGGAACTAGCAAATCTATTAGGCTGAATCTCTGTAATGTAAATGATACAGATTCAAAATATTGCTCTTCTAACCTTGGTTCTTGGAAATGAATGGATGGAGACGAGGATTCTTGTTCCGAGAAAGTGAGTTTCCAGGAAATATCTTTGGATGAAAAGGTATGAGAACTGCTGCCAAGTGCAAGCAGTGTGGCATCAGGTGTAGAAAGTGTTCCTGATTTCTGGCCCTTTTTAGAGACCAATTTTTCTGGATTTGAAAGGGTAGGAACTTTCTGCTGAGAGGTATCAAACCTCGTATGTGGCCTCTTATAAGCCAGAATTAGAAAATTAAAACACATATTTTAATATTCCCTCCTCTCTGAACAACCAAAGGAAATATAAATAATACCCAGGGAAAAAACTTCGCTTCTTCGATCCTCGGCAACAACGCCAAAAAATGTTGTACCTTAACAGACAATCCCTTAGCTGTGATAAGGAATCAATGCTTCAGACATTTATATGAGTATTTCACAAAATTATTTGTCTCTGTTTAATCACCCTAAATTATTTATCATTAAACCCTCAAATATCAAATATAATGAATGTCTCACAATTTTGTTGTCTGCTGATGTTGAATAAAATAACCAGAAGAAAATTCAAGAAAGAAGCCCAAACTGATATGCTGTTATACAGAATGTATCATCTAAAACTCCAGAAACAATTATAGGAAAGAAGCAGTTAAAATAAAGGAGCGCCAATTAAGGTTTTTAACTCTTGCTTACATAAGTAAAAAGAGACTTGTTGCTCATAACTTCGTTTTATTCAAGGATAGAAAACATAGAATGAAAACTTGAACACATATGAACATAAACATTTTCCAAAAACTTGTTTCTCATTCATTCATATTTGAAATATCTGAGTACAAAATTATATTCTGAAGGTCCAAAACTCGGAACCTTCCTTCCCCTGAATTATTATATTAAATACAATAAAAAGCAGCTCGAAACTACTATAACTGATCCTAACTACCTCAACTCCTGAGGACTTTGAAAACTATCTATTACATACTCTGAAAATGTCTTATTAAATTTACATAATCTTTGAAAGATTATAATAACATAAAAATTGACACCCTAAACTATATGCTGAATGTGAATAGTTGACAATGCTGCTACATTTCCTAGATCAGCTTCTGATTTGTCTTTCTTCGAAGTTGAAGGATCTTTTGTCAAGTCTATCATCCAAGCTCTGCACTTCTTCCATATCTCTACTCTTGTCCTGGGTGAATGTATCATATTGTGATACTCTAACCTGAAAGCATTAATTCGGTTGTAACGTGGTATTTCTGTAAATAGATTTTTTACAAGCCACAACAGCTGAAAATATCTCTGAAGAAAGTTGACCATCGTTGTCCCCTTGAGTACCTGAGTCTTTTCATGTGTATTATCAACTTTACTTTTTGTTAATACCAGTAAGTTTTCATAAGAATCCCATGACAACAGACCTCCTCTTAGTGCTTAGCATGAAGGTAAACCTTCTCATGTTAATTTTTCTAATGATTTATCAAACTGACTTACTGCTTCTTTGATTTCTATCAACTTCTTTTCTATGGCTTTTCTGCAATCATTCCTTAAAATCATCTTATTAATCTCTACTGCATATAAGATTCTATATTTAATCTAATTTTCCTCTAATTCTTGATCTATTTTGGAATTAATAAAGTCGATGAATATTTTTTCCCAAATATCCCTATTGATTGTCTTCTGTCTATCTATCATTTCTTGTTCTTCAAATTCTCCGATAAGACTTTTCTCTTCTGCAACCACCATCAAAAAGTCCCAAATTGACTTCATTTCAGAAATGATATCATTCCAAATGATATCTTTTGCCTGTATTAAAGATATGTTCCCTTTCAATTTTTCTTTAAGGCTTTTGATCTTAGCATTAGCATTCTGACTGTCCATTTTGTATTTACTGGCTTCATTTTCTGCAGCTTGAATAATCTTCAATGCAATCTCTAGATCTGCTTGAGCCTTTTTCCGATCCCTTTCTGCCATCTCCAATTCAGTATTCAATTGAGAAATCTATGCTTGTGGATCTTCATTACCTGAAGAAAAAAACAAAAGTACAAGTATGACTATCAATATGATTTTGCAAAGATATTGCAGTTTGTTTTATTTTGGAGATTTCCTCCTCCTTTTGCATAAGCCGCTGAAGAAGTTTTTCCTTCTCATTCTCCACCTCTGTAACCTCTGCAGCCATTGAATGCTCTCCTCTAGGTAATTTTAGCTTTTTCTTAAATGTATATATCTCTTCTTTAGCACTTTGCATAAGCTTCTGCACAATAGTTCTATCATTAGGGTCCACTCCAATCTTTACTATAATTTTCTGCAGCTCCTCATTCTGAACTATTAAATCCATAGAGTTGGATTTTTCTAACTTCAACTGCTTAATTACTTTTCCAAGCATATTCTCTGGTTTCATTTCCATTGCATTAGTCATCTTCAGGTCATTTACAATCAATTGTCTTGTTTGCATATGTAGGTTCACCTTATCCAACAATGGGATTTTTTTCACATCTACGGTCACATTTACAGTATTGAAATTACTAGAGGAACCAATTGACATGTTAGTAGGGTGTGACAGGCCAATTCTGAATTGATATTTCTCAATATCTGTTTGGTCAATTTAGTGTGTCCTAAATTGCTGCATTTAATTTGTCAATCCGGGAATCGTAAGCTGATGAAGTGCGGCGCACTATATGTGCAAGATAACCTATTTCTTAACTTTTGTCGATATTCCTAATTAGCCACAGCTAATTGGAATATTCGATTTTGTATAGTTTTGCCGACTATAGTTTATTAATAAATAAAAAGTGAGAGGAGGGGGTCTAACTCACTTAAATAAAATAAAATAAAGTGTTTCCCTAGTAGCACAACGTTATAACTTATGGGGAGCCATGGGGGTCCAACACCACGCAGAGGAGGGGGCCCACGTAGCCTCTAGGAGCTTCTGTGCAGTTTGATGAGGAGCACGTGGAGGAGAGGGAGACCACGTTAGGGTTTTGTAGAGGGGCCAGCGTTATAAAAGGTGGGAGAGCCTTCTCATTTGGCATTCTTGTTGTTGATGATATTTGAGCTAGACTTTTGTCTTCTTGAGCACGCTGGCTGTTTAGCCTGTCTGCAGCACTGTTTAGTGCGTTGAGTGTCTCCGGTCGGAGATCTCGCCCTTAGCCCCGGGGGACTTCGAGTGCCTGCTCGGGCAAGGTTTTTCCTTCAGTCTTTAGCAGGAGATTTGGTTGGTTGTTTGGCTGAGGAGCTGGGCTTCTCTTGTGACTGCGCAGTCTTTGGGAGAGAGGACGCAGTTCTAGTTGGAGGTGTTCCATTGCGGGGTTTTCTGCAGGAGTTTCAGTTGATATCCGGTTTGGAGGATCAGTCTTTGCCAGGAGGAGGTTTCCTGAGGAGTCTGAGGCACTGTCACAACTATTATCATTTGGCATCTGCGCTGAGCCTTGCAGAGGCAGCGTAATTCCTTGAGGAGGGTTCTTTGGTGATTTTCGGAGGCTGACCGTTCTTGATACGGTTTTTGGGTTTTGTCCGGGGTGGTGAGTACAGGTGATCTGCAAATTTTCAGCTCATTCCGGCAAGGGGATCAGCCCCTAGCTTCAGTCCATTCTAGCAGCAACAGTTTTACGGCAGTTTTCTAGCAGCTGGGACGCAGTTTCTTGTAGCAGCCATTTCCTATCTTTCTAAGAGAGTTCTTCACTTGCCTTGAGCAAGAATAGGTGCTATCATTATGATTATCCATTGTATTTCATTATATTCTCAGATTAATAAAATGGCTTAGCATTCCCGGCATTTTTATGAGTATGTGCTTTATGTTCTATTTCTGGCATTTTCTATATTGTCGTATGCTTGTATTGCTGTCTATTTCCCTTCCGGGATATTAAAGTGGTATCAGAGCATAATTCTGGCTCAGCCTGTGGAGCTAGCAGTCTATGACACCGAGGGATAAACCCTACATCTGTTACAGAGGTTGGAAATACAGAGACATTGAGCGTAGGTTGGAGAACACCTACGGAGAGGGAGACTGTGTTCGTGTGGTGGACACAGATTAGGAGCAGCCGGTGACAGATACCGAGCAGGAGCAGCCTGTGGTGGACGCAGAGCAGCAGGGTCCTATGGCAGATGATGAGGATGCGAGGAGATATAGGGAAACGCTCCTCAAAACAGTACAGGATCTGTCGAGGCAGATGGAGACGATGAGGCAGAGGGTCGCTGCGATAGAGGTTAGGCAGCGTGAAACCCCAAGGGGTTTTCAGATTGGTGAGGGATCGGGCACATCCCACCATATGCCGGAGCGCGAGATTACCCCCCTTGTGGCATCGCATGCACCCACGCGATCCACTATGCCCACCTTCCTAGGAGAGGACACAGGGGCAGGAGCACAGCAGGAGACAGAGCCTGAGCCTGGCCAGATGGGCGCCTATTTTGCAGAGTACCGGGCATATGGGCAGGAGTTCAGAGATTCTATCTCGTTCAGAGACTTTGTTCAGCTCCAGCGTGACGGTAGACCCTGTGATCATCACAGAGGGCACCGGCATCATCATGATGGAGACAACCACCGCGCAACTAGTAGATTTCATTTACCCGCGTTTGATGGTTCATCAAACAGTTCGGCAAAGTCTTGGGCGGAAAAGTTGGACATCTATTTCCAGCGTAATCAGATGTCGGAGACAGAGGCCATTAAGGTGGCAACATTACATTTGGATGGTGAGGCGCAGGACTGGTGGTTTCATGGGATGACGACACTCGGGCATTCTACAGTGACGACATATGCCGAGTTTACTAGGAGGGTGATAGAGCGTTTTGACCGGAGGGATCTGGAGCAGCACTTTGTTGAGCTGACGAGGCTCAAGCAGACTGGGAGCCCAGAGACTTACATTTCGGATTTCTTGAGGGTTTCAGTGATGGTGCCAGATCTATCCGCAGCCCGGATGATCTACATGTTTGTGGAGGGATTAGCAGAGCCACTTCGTGGCCTAGTCAGGTCGACTAGACCAGCTACACTTCAGGATGCCATCAGTAGGACCCGAGATTTACAGGATGTCTTACGCAGGACTCGGACACCTTATCCCCAGAGACAAGCTTTCCAGCCTAAGGGGAAGGACGTGAGGATTCCGCCTCCCAAGGGGAATCCCGGACAGGCGCAAGTTGATGATGAGGCCAGGAGGGAGCTGAAGAAGAAGCAGTTGTGCTTCACCTGCCAGGAGCCATGGGCACCGAAACATAGTGTGCTGCAGGGAAAGCACATTTCATTGAGGTTTTCTCCGAGAGCAGCGGAGAAGAGGATGAGGAGGATGATGTGGAGGCAGGAGATTGTCATGCAGTGCAGGATACTTTACCACCTCCAGCACCACCAGCAGGTGGTGCGTCATTTGCACCTACTGGAGGAGCCCTAGCAGCATTGCAGGGAGTCCCCAAGTACTTGACGTTGCGCGTACGAGGGATAGTGCGTGGCCAGCGAGTTTCAGTTTTGGTCGATAGTGGGGCAACCCACAACTTCATCGATGCACAGATGGTTGAGCGGAGGGGTATATAGACTGAGAGCTTCGATGGATTTTCAGTTTTGGTCCCAGGAGATCAGACCATGGTGTGTGCTCGATATGTTCCCGAGTTATCAGTGACGATGGGCACCTATACATTGACAGATCACTTTTTTGTGGTTGACATTCCGGACACCAACATGATACTGGGTGTTCAGTGGCTTATCACTCTAGGGAAGGTCACGACGGATTGGAAGGCCCTAGAGATGGAGTGGGATGATCCCAAGACGGGGAGGCATGAGAAGATTCAAGGACAGCACACATATCCGCCTCAGACTGTTTCGGCTCATCGGATGGAGGCAACCTTCCGTAAGGGAGATATAGAGTGGGCAGTAGAGCTGCGGGCATCAGAGGCAGCGACTACGGGACAGGCAGTGCACCCAGAGGTACAGACCATCCTTGACAGGTACGCCATAGTATTCGGGGATATTCCGCCAGGGCAGCCACCGGATCGGGGGTTTGAGCATGCCATTGAGCTTGAGCATGGTATACAGGGAGTGATCACCACACCCTATAGGCACCCCAAGGCTTATCGGGATGAGATTGAGCGAGCTATTCAGGAGTTGCTGGCCCTTGGGCACATTCGGCCGAGCACGAGTCCTTTTGCTTCTTCCGTGGTGTTGGTGAAGAAGAAGGACGACACATTGCGGATGTGCATTGATTACAGGGCTCTGAACAAGAAGACCCTGAAGAACAGGTACCCCATTCCCAGGATCGATGAGTTGATGGACGAGTTGAGAGGAGCACGGTTCTTCTCAAAGATTGATTTGAGATCTGGGTACCATCAGATTCGCGTGAGGGAACAAGACATTCCCAAGACTGCCTTCAGGTGTCATTATGGGCACTTCGAGTTTCTGGTTATGCCTTTTGGGCTGACCAATGCACCTGCCACTTTTCAGTCGTGCATGAACCATATCTTCTGCAGTCATATGAGAAAGTTTGTATTGGTTTTCTTCGATGACATACTCATATAGAGCAGGACATGGGAGGAGCATCTCCAACATATTGAGGCAGTATTACGCATCTTGGAGGAGCAGCAGTTTTATGCCAAGTTCTCCAAATGTGAGTTTGGGTTGACGGAGATGCTGTACTTGGGACATATCATAGGAGTGGATGGGGTGAGAGTCCACGAGGAGAAGATCCGGGCCATCAGAGATTGGCCAAAGCCGAGGAACGTGACCGAGTTTCGAGGATTCATTGGGATTTGCACATACTACAGGAAGTTCGTCAAGGGTTTCTCACAGCTCGCTGCACCCCTCACAGATTTGACAAAGAAGGGGGCATTCAGTTGGTCAGATACAGCATAGCGGGCCTTTGAAAGGCTCAAGGAGGTGATGAGTAGCTGCCCCGTGCTTGCATTGCCGGATTTCACGCAGCCATTTTTCTTGGAGTGCGATGCATCAGGAGAGGGGATTGGTGCACTATTGATGCAGGGTGGTCACCCTATAGCTTTTGAGAGCCGGAAGCTCTTTCCGCATGAGAGGTTGTATTCCATATACGACAAGGAGATGTTGGCCATTATGCATGCATTGGCCAAATACCGGCAGTATTTAGTGGGCAGCAGATTCAGGGTGAGATCCGATCACAACAGCCTCAGGTTCTTTCTGGAGCAGAAGCAGTTGCAGGAGAGGCAGCAGAAGTGGATCAGTAAGATCCAAGCGTATGACTTTGACATTGAGTACGTCAAAGGCAAGAATAACATTGAGTACGTCAAAGGCAAGAATAACATGGTAGCAGATGCCCTTTCACGTAGACCGGCCACGTTATCACTTATGAGCTTGGATACAGATTGGAGGGCTCGACTGTTAGTGGAGTACTCCAAGGACAGGTTTGCATGTGAGGTGTTGGATGGACAGGTAGCAGATGATAGGTACAGGGTGGTTGATGAGATTATCTACTACAGGGACAGGATCTTCTTGACTGAGGGATCTCAGCTTAAGAAGAAGATACTCCATGCATCTCATGATTCTCCATTGACTGGCCATTAGGGGTTTACCAAAACCTATAGGGCCATTAGAGAGAGGTTCTCATGGAAGGGCCTCAAGGAGGACGTACTCCAGCATGTCAGGGAGTGCGATGTTTGTCAGAGGAACAAGGGAGAGATGAGCCATCCCGCAGGGTTGTTGCAGCCTCTTCCCATTCTAGAGGGGAAATGGGAGAGCATATCGATGGACTTCATCACAGGGTTGCCCATGGTGCAGGGAAAGGATTGCATCTTTGTCGTCGTTGATCGACTGACGAAGTATGCTCATTTTTTCGCCATATCCGCGCACTACACAGCAGCACAGGTTGCCGAGCTGTTCTTCAGGGAGATTTTCACGCTGCATGGTCTACCTAAGACCATTATCAGTGACAGGGACAACCGTTTCATGGGTGGATTTTGGCAGGAGCTTTTTCGGCTAGTGGGGACAGAGTTGACACCGAGCACTAGTTATCACCCACAGACGGATGGACAGATGGAGATAGTTAACAAGTGGCTGGAAGGCTACTTGCGTAACTATGTCAGTGGGCAGCAGCGAGCATGGCTGAAGTGGCTGCATCTGGGAGAGTATTGCTACACACGACACATCACATGACCATTGGTATGTCACCGTTCTATGCTTTGTATGGGTATCATCCTTTATCTTTTGCGGACGTGATGTTTGGTGTTAGCAGGGCTCCGAGAGCCAAGATTTGGATCCAAGAGAGTCAGGACATCCTCCGAGTTCTCAAGGATAACATGACCACAACGCAGAATCAGTAGAAGCTGTATGCTGATAGACATCGGATAGAGAGACAGTTTGAGGTAGGAGACTTACTCTACCTACGATTACAGCCATATCGGCAGTCGTCACTTAAGCAGAAAGGGGCTGAGAAGCTGAAGCCCCGCTTTTATGGGCCGTACAGGGTGATACGCAGGATTGGTCAGGTTGCATATGAGTTACAGCTGCCCCAAGGCAGCAAGATTCATAACATTTTTCACGTATCATGCCTGAAGAAGGCATTGGGACAGCAGGTGACAGTCACGGATGAGCTACCACCCACGGATGATGAGGGACATCTGGTGTTGCAGCCAGAGGCTATTATTGATACTAGGGAAAGGCAACTGCGGAGCAGGACGGTCCGGGAATTCTTGGTGAGGTGGAAGAATTTGCCGGATGAGGATGCCACTTGGGAGAATGAGAAGATTCTGCAGCATCCATCACTTCAGTTGCTTGAGGACAAGCAACATTTTGCCAGGGGAGACTGTAATATTCCTAATTAGCAACAGCTAATTGGAATATTCGATTTTTGTATAGTTTTGCCGACTATAGTCTATTAATAAATAAAAAGTGAGAGGAGGGGTCTAACTCACTTAAATAAAATAAAGTGTTTCCCTAGTAGCACAACGTTATAACTTATGGGGAGCAATGGGGGTCCAACACCACGCAGAGGAGGGGGCCCACGTAGCCTCTAGGAGCTTCTGCGCAGTTTGATGAGGAGCACGTGGAGGAGGGGGAGACCACGTTAGGGTTTTGGAGAAGGGCCAGCGTTATAAAAGGTGGGAGAGCCATCTCATTTGGCATTCTTGTTGTTGATGATATTGGAGCTAGACATTTTGTCTTCTTGAGCACGCTGGCTGTTTAGCCTGTCTGCAGCACTGTTTAGTGCGTTGAGTGTCTCCGGTCGGAGATCTTGCCCTTAGCCCCGGGGGACTTCGAGTGCCTGCTCGGGCAAGGTTTTTCCTTGAGTCTTTAGTGCAATTTTATTTTATACCATTGTTATTTGATTATTAATGTCCAAATCATATATAGTTGATTTATACTAATTGCCATCATTGGTTCATTTATATGAACTATTGATTCCATGGTGGGGTGATTAATATACAAAGTATTGTGTGTAAGGGTTTTTTAACTGTCTCGAATTTAGATGAGTTGTCAAGCTCTTGGCGCGAATCACTAAATAATGGGATTCCTGGTATATGAACCTCTTTTCTTTGGTCACCTCCATCCAACGGTAGCAATTTCTTGACATTATGTTTTTTTCTATATTGAAGGGATTGGGTTTCTTTTTTGTAACCTTTGTGTTGTCTGTTGTTGGAGCCCTTTGGCTTCATCACTATGATGCACCTTCTCCATTTACCTCCTACCATAGTGTGGAGTACTAAAAAGGTATGCTTTTGATGATCATTTCAGTGGTTTTTAGTAGAATTTGTAAACCTTTTTGCATCATGAATTTGGAAAATAATAAAGAATTATAACAAAACATGTGAGAGTTGATATGCAAGACTTAACCGCTGATAATTGTTATTTTTCTGTGCAGGAAAAGGTGAAAACGAGGAGTTTCCGTTCCAAAGGAAAGGACAAAGACGAGATAACTGTTGTCCCTTTGAAGGGGAGCCGAATGCAAACAAGGCTAAGTAGATCAAAGCAAATCGGCCTGGAAAAGGAGGAGAAGACACCAGCTCGGTGGAGAAGAAAAGAAAAGATGAAGGATTAACAGTTTGGCGAATCCCTCAGGATATTTGATCCTGAGGGATCGCTGCTTTATTTATCTTGTTACTTGGACATCTCCACCATCACCTTTATATAAAGGGACAGCACTGTTAGCTTGAAAAGGATACTTTTTATGTAATTTTCTGTTAAAAATCAACTTTGATCATCGAGTCTCGTTGAGAACTGGTTCATTGTACTTTTGTCTTATGAATTAATATAAACTTGGTGATTATCTCATTTCTGCGTCTGGATTAACTTCAGGCGGTGTACCCTTGGAGGCTAAGGGCCCGGCCCCGGAGGACACTTGCTTCTGTATCACTACGATTTGATTTCTGCGTGGTTTGCTTATCGTTGTTATTCGGTAATCTGATATGCTTTATAAGTTGCTATTACATGCTCTGTTAAGATTAAATCATTAAGGTTTTTACAGATAGAATTGTGTATTGACTCTGCATTATGTTACTGATCCTTTCAGAGTTGATTGCATGTTATTAGTCTTAACCGAATATTCTTACTGATCTGTTACAGAGCTTTTGTACTGAACATTCATGTCATAGATTCATCTGAAGTTGTGTTCTTCATGATTGTTGGATTCAGAAATAATGTTGTTCTATTTGGAAGCACAGTCGTATCCCTGTTAATTAAGATTGATCAAATTACTATTCCAGCGTGTTGTGTGCGTATATGATTTACTAGTGCTGTTCCATAATTTATCAATAGTTAGTGTTGTTCCATTAGTGTGTTCTGCTTGATTTGCCTTAAGAGTGAAAGATTGTTATTTGATTGCGAAGAGTGCATTTGGGTTAATAGATTAAGTTTGGTTACGACTCGTGAGACTTAGTTGTTCGATTGCTGTTCCATTTTAGAATTGCCGTTCCATTCCAGATTTGCTGTTTAATTCTTTATTTGTTGTTCCATTTTGCTATCTGTCGTTCCATTTACTCGCATTTGTGTTTTGGTGTGAGAGACGATCTAAGGCTGTAGTGAGCTTCGGCATTCACTGTCTAGCTCCCAGACCCGTGGTCTATGCTCTAATTTCCTTTCCATCAGTTTCCAAAGGGATGGGTTATCGCTGCTGAACCCTTGACTGATAAGCTGCCTAGTTTTCTGAATGTGTGATTTATTCTTTTGATGTAACTTAGTTATAGACAAGCATCCGTTTACTCTTGTATTTTTAAACACTGTACTACTAGCATTACTCTGACAAGTGATAGCCTCAGACTGAGACACTCTTTGGAATAAAAAAACGCTCCCGGATTGACATATTAATGTGAGGTAATTAGAGGTGAAAGAGACCCTTTTTATAGCTCTACATTTTGGCGCCGTTGCCGGGGAAAGAGTGTAGCCATTTGTCTTTTTCAGAGTAGTGTACGAAACTGCTAGGGAAGAATTGGATCTTAAAAATGGAAGGTAAGAACCTACGTGCGGAGCATGTAAAAGCCCTGCTCCACTGTCCGCTTTCCTAACAGATTTGTTTTGCTTTGTTTGAATAGAATTTAGTAGTTCATTTGAGTGCATGACTAAGCAGAAAAGACCAGAAAAGAATATCAAACCTCCATCCAAGCCTGAAAAAGCTAAGGGGCCGGTGACCCTTGGCCGAACGACCTTCATAGACGAAATCTATAAGAAAACAAAATCTCAGCCATCAGTAGGCCCAGGAAAATCATTTCTAAACAGCCTACTAGTTCCCTTCAGGCCACAGGATCACCATCTGTAGCCTTTGCTGAGGTGCATAGTCAAACTGAAGAGCAGGACTTTCAAGAAATTGAAAATTCTACTCCAAAACTATTGCAGGAAGGGAATTCCAGCAACTTTTGTGAAGGAGAAGGAGAAACAGGGGAAACCAAGGAACCAAAATCTCCTATTGGAACAAATCAGCCATTAAATAGCCCAGATAAGGGGAGTGCTGCGAAAATCATTGTTGAAGGAATCCAATCTCCTCAGACATCAGGTATTCTCATTATTCCAAATAAGGGAAGTGCTATTAAAACTATCCCTGTCAAAACCATTCCCTCTCAACCTAGGAATACCCTCCTAGATATCCCAGAAGGTTATTGGCATATATTCGATCCCATGGCTGAGAACCAGCCAAATGCTCAAACCTCTACATTACAATATCCTATAGTGGATTCTGCAGCAAATGCACCCATGAAAGCTATCCCTCTTCAGCATATCCCTACATTTCACGGTCTCACATCAGAAGATCCGGATGCATTTTTATTCAAATTCGATGTGTTATGCAGGGGGTATGATTACACCACCGATCCCCAGAAATTGAAATTATTTCTCTCTACATTAAAAGGGGCTACTTTAAGATGGTTTATGGGACTAGGTGGCGGGGTTATCAACAATTGGGATCAAATGAAAGAATCCTTCTTAAAAAAATATCAGGATTATTGTAGGTCTAGAGAATTAAAAGACGAAATATTCCAAATGACAGCCAGAACGAATGAAACATTGGAGGAGTATGTGGAACGTTTTCAGTACAATCTACAAAGATCTCCTTATGCATCGCTACCTTTACCCGATAATGTGTTAAAAACTGCATTAATAAGGGGCATGAAGGAACAATGGATTGAAACATTAAACATCATGGGAAAAGGGGATATTTATCAAGAGAATTTTGTTGACATCATTGATTTATGTATCAGGAGTTCGAGAGGCAGCACAAGAATAAAACCGACAGAATATGATCGGTTTGCAAGAGATAACAAAGTATCAACAGAAGGAGTAACACGTGCAGAAATTGGAAATTTATTAGAAAATTTCAAAACTGATATTTTGGGGACACTAACTACATAACTTGATATTGTGCAGGCTAAACAGAAGCAGATGGAGGTAGAACAGAATTTAGCGATCTTCTGCCCCCGATTGAGAAAAAACATAGCCACAAGGAATGTCCACTGGATACAGTCCAAACATGCGCTATATGTACAAAAGATCACCTTACGGAGAGCTGCCCCTCACTTCCTGGATTGAAAGCGGTATATAAGGAAGCGGAAGAAGAACCAGAATCAGTGTACTTGATCAACCAGCGTCGCCAGTGGCAGCCGAGACAATCTGGTATGTTTCCAGACTCAACCTCTTCTTTTCAACCTCCACAGTATAATGCTCAACAATATAGTATGTGGCAAAATCAATCTCAATCCCCATTCTCAAAATGGTCACCACAATCGTTTCCTTCTTCAAACCCATGGCTGAATCAAACAAGCCAATCTGGTTGGCCGAATTTCCTTTACACTCCACCATATTGACAAAATGGCCCATATCCTTCACAATGGACTCCCCCTACTTCACAAAGTTCACCCTGGCAGACAAGCTGGCAAAGACCGATGCACCAGCCAGCTGGAACTATTCCGCTCCCTCAACCTACTCTGCCAGCCTTACAACAAAATTCCCAGTCTAACCTGAGACCGCAACTCCCAGCCCAACCCAATCACAATCCAAATAACAGACCGGTCCAATCTCTCCAAATCATAGAATCACCAGAAATAGGACCCGACCTAAGGGAGTGCAATGATCTTCAGTTAATATCTGGACGTATAATTGAAACCGAGGGAGATAAAACAGTTCATATTGAAGATCAGTTACCAAGAGAACATCAGTTGCAACAAGAGGATGTAAATAAGCAGCAGACTCATAATCAAGCAACCACATCCTCTCCTCCGTTCCCAGAACGATTAGTCATACCTCGACCCATACCATATCCTGACTTTGACATTCTGGGAGAATTACAAAATCTGTACATAAAAATCCCATTCCTGCAAGCCATTCAAGACATTCCTATATACGCAAAAACTATCAAAGAGTTGTGCATAAAGAAACCAAGGAGGAATATAACAAATAATCCAAGATTCCAAGTAGTCGGTACTTTATCTGACTTATTATCTGGGAAAGAAACACCCATTAAATATGAAGACCCAGGAAATCCAATTATAACTATTCAAATTTATGGTCAGACCCTGTCTAATGCCTTAGTTGATCTAGGAGCTGCAATTAATATTTTAACAACCACTACTTGCCAAAAGCTTGGCATTACATCTGTAGAACCCACCTCTACTTTGTTAGAATTGGCTGACCGATCTGTGGTCAGACCAGAGGGTACTCTACATGATGTCATGGTCTCTATAGATTCCTGGGAGTATCCAACCGATTTCCTGATAATTAACCCAAAAACCCGACTTGATGGACACCCGCTAATTTTAGGTAGACCTTGGCTTGCCACTGCCGATGCCTACATTGGCTGCCGGCAGGGAAATATGACCATAACCAGAGGACCGAATAGCAAGAATTTAGTTCTATATCCTCCAGCGCAGCCAAGTGTCACAATAATCAAAACTATTAAGCACCCTGTATCATACCTTACTGATAACATCAGATCTCCATTAACTATACAAGAGGCACTTGATTTTAAAGACCAAACAGAAGATGATGCCATTAATAATTTCATTAGTCAAACTGAATCTCGCACATAGTGTCACATGATAGAAGCAACATTTGATAATGAATTGGAGGAAGATCCTCTGAAAGATACGCATGACCAAACGATACCTGTTACTTCTGTTGCAAATAGTAAAACTGTGGAAATTGCACCGGGAAAAACTTTAAACATCAATGCCAATCTCACGCCTGAACAAGAAACAAATCTCATCCATCTGTTAACAAAATATCAAGAAGCATTTGCATGGGATTACCCTGATATGAAAGGAATCGATCCCCAATTATGTACACACCACATTTATATAGAAAAATATGCCAGACCTGTTCGTCAGCCGCAAAGGAGACTTAATCCTCATCTAAAGGATGTGGTAAAAGCTGAACTTCAGAAACTTTTAGATGTCAATTTTATCTATCCTATTTCTGATAGTAAATGGGTCTCTCCGCTTGTGGTGGTACCAAAAAAGAATGGAAAGTGGAGAATCTGTGTGGATTATAGGGAACTAAATAAGGCAACACAGAAAGATCATTTTCCTCTCCCATTCATAGACCAAGTATTAGATACTTTAGCAGGAAAGAAATTCTTTTCTTTCTTGGATGGCTTCAGTGGATACAATCAGATTCAGATTGCCCCTGAAGACCAGGATAAAACTACTTTTACTTGTCCTTGGGGAACATTTGCCTATCGAGTTCTACCTTTTGGCCTACGTAATGCTCCTGCCACATTTCAAAGGGCTATCCTTAGCATTTTTGCAGATTTAATAAATGATGGACTTGAAGTTTAC
Source organism: Pinus albicaulis (assembly GCA_034641835.2). Classification (NCBI taxonomy): domain Eukaryota; kingdom Viridiplantae; phylum Streptophyta; class Pinopsida; order Pinales; family Pinaceae; genus Pinus; species Pinus albicaulis. Next base: position 290,870,804 of record CM076583.1, read on the forward strand.
ATGGATGACTTTACACCATATGGAGATGATTTTGATCCAGCTCTAGACACCCTAGAAAAATTCCTACAACGCTGCATTGTTACCAGGCTTTGCTTAAGCCACGAAAAATGTTTCATGATGATGACTGAAGGACTTATCCTAGGACATTATGTTTCAGCAGCCAGCATTCAGGTAGACCCGGCCAAAATCCAAATACTTTTGCTCATTCCCACTCCTACTACTCAAACAGAGGTACGTAGCTTTCTTGGATTTTCTGGTTATTATAGATGATTTATAGAACATTATTTGCACATTGCTGCTCCTTTATATGCACTAACTAGTAACGTTGATTTTCTTTGGACAGAAAAATGTGACCGTGCTTTCGAGGATTTAAAGAAGCTCGTATCCACAGCCCCAGTCCTTCGAGGACCAAACTGGGACCTACCGTTCCAGATATCATCTAATGCCTCAGATACAGCTATTGGCACAGTCCTTGGGCAGGAAGAGGATAAAAAACCATATGCTATCTATTACATCAGCAAAAATTTATCCCCTGCTGAATTAAATTACACTGTTACTGAAAAAGAATTCCTAGTTGTAATACATGTTGTCAATAAGTTTAGACATTATATTACAGGCTATCCTGTTATCTTGTATACAGACCATTCTGCCATAAAATATTTAGCAAATAAGCCTGTCACAAATGCCAGAGTAACTAGATGGTTGATTTTATTGCAGGAATTCGATATCACAATCAAGGATCGACCTGGCAAAGAAAACCCTGTAGCCGATTTTCTTTCTAGAATACCAAAACCAATCGATGCAGCAACAGTTGAAGATCAATTTCCGGATGAGCACCTATTTTCTGTTGGCGTTCAAACACCCTGGTATGTTGATGTTGCCAATTACCTCGCAGTAGGTAAACTACCAAAACACTTAACCCCTAATGAGCGCAAGCAGATTGTTCAGAAGAGTGCTCGATTCTCGTGGGTTGGGGGCTATTTGTTTCACACAGGGGCAGACATGCATATCAGGAGATGTGTTCGAGAAGATGAAATATTTAACATCCTAAAAGCCTGTCATGATGGACCGTGTGGTGGACACTTCGCTGAGCATAGAACTGGACATAAAGTATTGCAGACTGGATATTACTGGCCTACGATTTTCAAAGATGCAAAGAAATTTGTCCAAGCCTGTGACAGCTGCCAGCGAGCAGGACGACCTGGTCAAGCTGATGAGATGCCTCTCAAACCACAGTTAGTCATTGAACCATTCGAGCGATGGGCTCTTGATTTTGTTGGACCCATCAACCCATCATCAAATCAGAAAACATATATCTTGGTGGAAACAGAATATGTCACCAAATGGGTTGAGACAGAAGCATTGCCAAGAGCCACAGAGGACTCTGTCATACAGTTCATGTTCCATCTATTTGTACGTTATGGCCTTCCAAGGGAAATACTTACAGATGGAGGACCACAATTTTCTGGGAATAGATTAGCTGCAACACTCAACAATTATCACGTCCAGCATAAAATCACTACTCCATATCACCCACAGGCAAATGGGCAGGTAGAAAGCAGCAATAAGATAATAGAATCAATCCTAACGAAAACCATTGCGTCCCATAGGCGTGATTGGGCTGCCCGACTACCTGAACCACTCTGGGCCTATAGAACAACATGGAGAAGCACCACCGGTTACTCACCTTATCAATTAGTGTTTGGAAAACAACCCATTTTTCCCATAGAATTCGAAATCCAAACATTACGGACAGCACAGGAAGTTGGCCTAGATATAAGCGAGGCACAAATCAATCGACTACAGCAGATCAATGAATTGGACGAAATTAGGCTCTTCGCACTACAAAATACAACATTGATTCAACAGTAGCGAGCTAAATGACATGATGCGCTCATCAAAAACAAAGTCTTCCACGAGGGAGACTGGGCTCTGTTATACAACTCTCGGTTTCAGGACTTCCCTGGGAAACTTTAGACTCGTTGGTTGGGACCATACGAAATCCAGAAGGTGCATGACAACGGAACCCTTACTCTAATTACCATTGACGGTTCTGGATATGCATTCAAAGTAAATGGCCACCGAGTTCGTCTATATCGCAAACCACTCACTCGGGAATCCTTCTGCCAGCAGCTACGCCGAGACACTGATATGGAGATTTTAGGAGAGGAGGAGAAATATTCCTCACCTGTAATTCATTAAGGAATTCATTTCTTTTTACATTTGTACATAAATTCTTGTCTTTGAGTTGTTCTTGTACATATGTTTGAACTAAATGTTTTCTTGTCATTTTTTCTGTTCCTTTTCTTTCTCCAAATTTTGATTTTTACCGTTTTGTTTCTAAAAGAGTGGCATTTGCGTGTTTTTGCTGTTCCTTTTCAAAAGGAACAGCATTCTTGATTTTCTGCTGTTCCTTTTCTAAAGGAACAACATCTTTGATTTTCTGTTGTTCCTTTTAAAAAAAAAGGAACGACTTTGCTTGTTTTGCTGTTCCTTTTCTAAAGGAACAACATTTTGGATTTTTGCTGTTCCTTTTTCAAAAGGAACGGCATTGCGATGTGTTTGCTGTCCCTTTTCCAAAGGCGCAACATATTTTGATTTCTGCTGTTCCTTTTCCAAAGGAATGGCATTTTTGGGTCTTTTTCTGTTCCTTTTCCAAAGGAACAGCATTTTTGGTTGCTACTGTTCCTTTTTTTTTTTCAAAGAAACAGCATTCTTTTGTTGCTGTTGTTCCTCTTTCAAAGGAACGGCATTTTGAGTGTTTTTATAGTATTTTTATTTTTGCTGTTCCTTTTTCAAAGGAACGACATTTGCATTTTTGCGATCTATCGTCCTTCATTGTTTCTTTTTTCAAAAGGAACACCACTAGCATACTTTTACTCTCCTTGTGAAACAGCTTATTCCTTTTGCTGATCTAAATTGAGGATGCTTCTTGCTTGTATTCTTTCAAGTCTTTAAGATACAGCTATGTACTTGTGCAATGAATATAAAATCACAACATACCGAAATCCGCAAACCATAAATCGCTATATTTATAAGGCTCTGCATTGGTAAGAGGACAAAAGGAAGGACATACTTATTTCTTATCTTTTGTTTTCATTGTTTTACTAATTTTTCCCTGATTGGTTATCTTTATCATGCTGATCCCTTTAACCCTCTTTGATTATTATTTAGGAATAAGAGCAAAGGGCTTATATCTTCCTATTGAGATGATAAGACTTCTTCCACCATTCCTACTCTTAAGAAGTGTTGAACCACCCTTTGTGTATAAATAAGGAAAAGTACTCTATGAAAAAGAAAAAATATGTGAACATGATATGTGAGATGTCAAATGCAGGATAGGGGGTCTCATCAAGAGCCAGCCTACCATGATCATGAGGATGGAAGTGAAGTGGCATTCCCACTATGGCCACCACACCAGGGATATGGTCCAAAAGGTATATCAAATAATCGAACCTTGGAACACGAGGTCTCATCACGAGCCGGCCTGCCCACTTTTCGCTCCTTCCTCATGAATGGCATTATGGTTAACTGGTCACCAAGCCAGCATAATGGTCTACACTTTGACATAACAACATTCCTAAGTATACACAAAGGATCATGGTTCCAAGGGTGAAAAAACAACTCTGCCAAGGTTATGGACACCTGTCGGCAGCAGAGCACTGTTAATGGTATTGAAGTCACCTTGGTTACATCAATGGGCAAGATACTAATACTCTTTTGTTTCTTATATCCTAGGAGCTAATCATATATTATTTCCCGATTTATACATCGCATGAACATTTATTATCACCAATCATGGCAAAGGAAGTGACCATGACCACTTGAGATTTGGCAAGTACGACAGACGTCCTATCCACCAGCCTCATATCATATCACAGCAGCCTCTTACGTAATACGCGATCAACTCTCCGCCTCGATTTCGGTAATTCGTTGTCTTTCTAAACATGGCATAATTTCATACGTTGTTCCTTTATGACTCGGTTGCAGATTGGGTGCTGCTCCTTTATTTGACGGCTGGGACAGCCTATCAGGTATGCTTTTGATGACTATTTCAGTGGCTTTTTAATAGAATTTGTGAACCTTTTTGTATCATGAATTTGGAAAGTAATAAGGAACCATAACAAAACATGTGAGAATTGATATGCAAGACTTAGCCACTGATAATGGTTATTTTCTGTACAGGAAAAGGAGAAAACGAGGAATTTCCGTTCCAAAGGAAAGGACAAAGTCGAGATAACTGCTGTCCCTCTGAACGAGAACCGAATGCAAACAAGGCTAAATAGATTACAGCAAATCGGCTCGGAAAAGAAGGAGAAGACACCAGCTCGGCGCCAAAGAAAGGAAAGGATGAAGAATTAACAGTTTGGCGAATCCCTCAGGATCTTCGATCCTGAGGGATCGCTGCTTTATTTATCATGTTACTTGGACATCTCCGCCATCACCTTTATATAAAGGGACAACACTGTTAGCTTGATAGATAGGATACGCTTTTATGTAATTTTCTGTAAAACATCAACTTTGATTATTGAGTCTCGTTGAGAACTGGTTCAATGTATTTTTGACCGATGCATTAATAAAAGCTTGGTGATTATTTCATCTCTGCGTCTGGATTAACTTAAAGCGGTGTATCCTTGGAGGCTAAGGGCCCGGCCCCGAAGGACACTTGCTTCTGTACCATTACGACTTGACTTTTGTGTGGTTTGTTTATCATTGTTATTTGGTAATTTGATATGCTTTATAAGTTCATATTACATGCTTTGTTAAAGATTGAATCATTGAGGTTTTTTACAGATAGAATCGTGTGTTGACTCCGCATCAAGTTATTAATCCTTTCAAGAGTTAATTGCATGTTCTTACTGTTTTGTTACAGAGCTGTTATACTAAACGTTCGTGTTGTGCGCGTTTCTGATTTATCAGTACTGTTCCATAATTCATTAATAGTTATTGCTGTTCCATTAGTGTGATTTGTGTGAATTGCTTTTAGAGTGAAAGAATGTTATTTGATTGCAAAGAATGCATTTGAGTTAATAGATTAAGTTTGGTTACAACCTGCGGGACTTAGTTATTCAATTGCTGTTCCATTTTAGACTTGCTGTTCTATTTCAGAATTGTTGTTCAATCCTTTATTTGCTTTGCTATTCCAT